>KZ111569.1:0-91772 GCA_002120315.1 Hypoxylon sp. CI-4A
ATAATTATTATTTATTATTATATTTTATAAATTAAATTTATTTAAAAATATATATAAAATAAATTATATAATTTAATTATAAAGTTTTTAAATTTATAATTTATTAAAAATAAATATAAATTATAAATATATATTAATTAATTATATTAATTAAAATAATAAAAGCTTATAAAAAAAATATAAATAATATATAAATATTATAAATATAAAGCGAATTAATTAACCATTTAATTTTAATCATTTTATATTTTAATATTATTTATTAAAACACGTTAATTCTTTTTAATAAACGCGACGCATTGTGATTTAATGATGCGTAACGATGAGTTAACTAATTTATTATCTTTTCCTAATCTAAGTTCATTCCGATATAACTCTGTAAGTGTAAATTCGTTGTGTGTAAATGCGTTAACACGGTTCAAGACGTATGTAATTTCCTGTATAACCCATGGCTAAAGACATGAAAGGATCCTCATATATATACCGTTGGCTCTTGCTACGTCCTGTACGGTGCGTATGTGCCGCTCAGGCACGCCTTTCCGTAATTTGATCTGTGATGTAAACACTGATTCTATTATCTTTGCGGATAAGCTCAATATATTCTGGCTGAAATTCTCTTCCGCCATCCAGTCTAGGTGTTGAGACGTATCATACACCAACACCACTCAACATTGCTTGCATACGGTATCGCAAAGGCCCGCTTTGCAATAAGCAACCATGCGTATATATTTAATACTACGGTTGAAAAAAACTTCGCGCGCTCGGACGTTGTATTCATATCTGGTGTTTGGGTCAACCGGCAAGTATCTTAAATCGTCACCCCATGGCGGCACAACAAGAGGCGGCTAACGATCAAGTGCACCTGGGGTTAAAACATGCTCTTCGCTAGTGCAAGATCTACCTGATTCACCCTTGTGTCAGGGTATATGTATAGTGTGCTCAAAGGTCCAGGAGATGTCGCTTCCTGCGTAATCCGCCTCTTATTCCGTGCCATCTGATTCGAGGAGCGTGGCCGGATAGTTGTCAGGATCGCGCGCTCGAAATCTATCACCATGACTCGTTGATTCTCCTCATTCCACAGCACGTTTGGCCTCCGCACATCCGTGTGAGCGACCCCCATGTCATGCAGCGCCTGCACCGACCGAACGACCTCCTGGCTTGGATCTTTCCCCATCGAGAGCCTCGCCTCGGCATCTTCCACCATCTCGCCTCCCCAAGAGAGGAACATCATGTATATGATATATACCCGGTGGTCGTAATAATAAGTGCGCGAGATGCCCCGGAGATCGATCTCACCAAGGAACACAGGAACCGAGACACCTTGCAAAGGCCAAAGGTGGCGATAGATGGTGGACTCGTGCTGAAGATCCCGGACGAATTCTGGCACGGTACCTTTTCCTACGAATGTATATCCGTACCTGAGCAGCGTTACCTGGAACAGGACTCCCCGTGCTCCCTGCTTGCCGAGAGATACCACCCCATCGTCCAGCGTCTGGTGGAGTTGTTCTCGCAGGAGCCGAAGCCAGGTCTTGTGGGTAACGGGATGAAAGCTCTTGTCCTTTTCGCTCTGGTGCAACATGACATTGGGGCATCGCAGATCGAGCAGATCCATGTTAACCAACCCGACAAGGCAGTTCTGCGTGCAGTACTGACGGCGAGATGACTCTTGGGCGTTACCACCGTCGCCCCGTGGCTTGGGGTCACTCGGATGCTCCTTCTGCCGACCCTGTTTATAGTTCGCTGGTCTCTTGGTTGGGGTGTCTGACGCCTGTGTCGGGTCGGAATCGCTGTCGGATGGGTCAGGATTGGGGTCCCTTTCGGGGACGCCATCGCCGGAGCGAACTGGCCTAGCTCTTCTTGGTTTGGGCGATCGAGGTGGAGCAAAAAGTAGTTCTCGTTTTTTATAACTTCGAGGAGTAGGAAATGGCGTGTCATCAGGATTCACCTTTCTGACCGACGGCGGCATTCGACGCAACACTTCCTCCGGATCTTGTACCAATTTCTGCAACTTTTTCTGCGCCTCGTTTCTTGTATCTTGTCCATGCTTTTTTGCTTCGAATGCTAGAAGCGTAAAAGCCAAGACCTGACTGATAGCTGTACATAAGACCAATTGATCTGGGTTGTCGCTAACATCTGCGGCCGGCTCGGCCAGATGGTAGTATAGGGTTCTAGGATCCTTCCAATTGATATGCAGGAATACGATGGCCTCGCCTGTGGTCAAGTATGAGTACTCCAGTCCGGCTTCGATCATGTAATGAAACGTCTGCGCGATCACGGCTGCTACTAGCTTTCTTGCGTGGTATGCGAATTCTTTCGTTGTGTCTTCGAACTGTGGTATGTAGGGATCGTTGATGATATCGGCAGCGATATCCATGGGACAGAGGCCCGCACGGAGCTGAGGTTTGGTCAGCTTATGAGGGGCCTTGTACTCGATTATGTAGGCAATGCTGCGTTTATACGAGTCCTTGTTCGATTTGTAGACGCAGATCTGGTCTGCTTTTAGATTGCCGAAAGCTGAGGGCTGTGATGAACCATTGCTGCGTTGTGGCGTTTGATCTTGTTGCTGGCGTTCGCGAACCTCGTCGGAGTTGTCACTGATGGCATTGGGGTGGTTCTCAAAGAGAACTCCATCCTCAATATCGAATGGGCAGCCACTGTCGAGATCTTTGAGGTGATAGACTAGATTCCGGACAGGATCTTCTAGGATCAGATGTAAGATGTATTCGAGATCCTTCTCGTTGGCGATGTGCTTGTTAGACACTTTCCGACCAAGGGTTTCAAGGAAGTGCTTAGAATCGAATTCTCTTTGGGGGGATTGGTAGATGCCGGAGATCTTTGCCTGTATGGTATCTTGCTCATTCGTAAAACTTTCCCAGAGTTGCAGTTGATTCGGACAGAACTTCTGAGTAGGATCTGTAGTACCTGTCGTTGTAAGGCGTTCATCCTGCTGAACATTGAAATTGTCGAAAAGCTTGTGGCCATAGGTAACGTATTCACTACAGGTTGTTTTCTGGATTTGCTCATCGGTTCTCGCCTTCTGAACCGCAAGTTCCGTATTTTGAACCACAAGTTCTGCATTCTGGGCCTCAGACTTTGTCGCCCAAGCCTCAGCCTTCGCTAAAGCCGCCTCGAGAAAGCGTTGTTTCTCATCTGTTGAATGCGACATAACGATGTAAGTAGTGATCAACGTCTTATCATTCGTCGTGACAGAAACACGTAGAATGAGCTAACTCAGTTTCGATTGATGGTGCAGATAAATACCAAAGGGTCGTTCACGTTCAACGGAATTAGTAGAAATTACGAATTATTGGGTGCAAAAAGAACCGACATTGAATGTTTTAAATACCTACGAATTCGTACCTAGTGACCATTCAATCATAACAATCGCAAACAAACGCACAAGCCACGCGCAACCGTGCACAAACACCGCAAAACTTCAACTTTTTAACACTGTCATATAACGCAAATAAAGGCAACCCCTCCTTCAGATAGAAACCACCTATCCTATAGACATCGTTGGGTTAATGCTTGAGTAGCTGCTATTAGCAACTTAGCACTCTTCACTCTTAAAAACAGATAGGTGCACTACCGGGCCCTGGTGTTGAGTGAATGGTACCTGGTATTAAATCTAATTGTCATCTTCTCCACCATTCCGAGGCGCCTGATAGTTCAACCGCCAGGAGTTCAAATACACTTTCGAATTGTCGAATCGCTAGTCAAGTAGGTCTTGTAATAGCTGTTCAAATAGCTGCCCCTGGTTAATTAGAAGTAGAATCAACTATACAGTTATCCGTAAACTCCCCCCCCTAATTGGTTAGTTGAATAGTCAGTTATAAATTCGCTCGCGAATTCAACTGGAGGTGGAATAAAATCTTATGCGTACGTACACCATTGTGAGCCAATGAGAGCCTTTGGAGCCTTTCCTAAAATGGACAGAAAATGGCCCAAATAGGAAGTGGTCAAAGGTGGGTGGCAAGTCCTAGAACTCAGGGCAAACTCGGGCAAATATTTTAATTAATGAAATCGTGTTATTTTTTCTTACAAGGTAATTATTATAGCCTTTAACCCCTTAAACTCAGCGCTCGGCATTGAAACATGATAATCATGAACAAATGCCACATCGCTCGCCTTAGTCTTCCACAGTTTCATATCAAAGCCCTGAACCAACGCTGCAGTCACCAGATACATCTCGGCACGTGCCAGCTCGATGCCAAGGCACTTTCTGCTGCCTTTGCCAAAGGACATCTGGTATTTCTGGAGCTTGCGGCCCTCATCGCCGAGCCAGCGTTCCGGATCGAAGACGAACGGGTCGGGGAAAACACTCTGTGCGGTATGGGCGCTCAGGGTGGTTGTGCTCATGGGAGTACCGGCGGGAATCTTGAAGGACTTTCCCATGTTCGAAGAGGAAGCTGCATAAGATGTAGGGGTGTACGTAAGTGTTTCCCGAGCGATACGTGCTGTTCTGGCCGTGACACCGAAGGAGAGACGGTGAGCTTCCTCGATGACCGCGGTGAGATATGGCAGTCGCTCAAGTTGGGTCCACGATGCTGGTTGTGGGACGGTGCTGAGTTCTTCCCGTAGCTTGCTCATGATCTGTGTATTGGCCAGCAGGTGGTAGAATATCATGTTGAGGGACTTGGCTGGTGATTCCGTTCCTGCGAGAACCAGAAGTGCACCTTCTTGCTCTAGCCGGAGCAAGGCCTTCTCTGATGCAGGCAAGATAGGATTGTCGAGCACATTGTAATATACAGATTTTGCACTCGACGAATCGCTACCGGCCCCAGAAGCTTTCGCTTTGATGATGCCTACTAATTCGGCTCGGACTCGCTGCGTCTCTCGTATTAGAACACCATGCCATCACTTTTCAGGGCAACTCATACATCAAATAGGTCTAGCATATCAAGCAATCCAGGTGGCATGATAGGCCTGCTGATGGATTCCGGGAGAGATTCTAGGAAGTCGGGAATGAACGGGAAGTGCTTGTTGAGATGACTTCCCATCATGAGCTGGTAGCTGTTATGGCGTAGTGTGGCGGCTTTCTGTTCATCCGAAAGCGTGTCTGTCCTCTGAGAGAACAAGAAGTTATTGACAACACTAGCCTCTGTTAGGACCATTCTTCGTCCCGTCCGAATTTGAAGGGATCTTACTCATTGGAGAAGGCGAAGAAGAGATCTGAAAGATTGACTGGCGTCTGCTCGGAGGCATGCTTCGAAAGCAATTGACAAAGCTGTTGAACTTTGTCGGTGATCGTCGGCTCAAGGAAGACCACATTGCGTTTGCTGAAGAATGGAGACAGAGCTTCACGTCGTTTGCGATGGACTTCAAGACTGGGAGTAGTGCCAACTCCACCGGGAACCCGCAAAGATCTCAGTTGGTACTCATACTTGTCTCTCGGGGACGACGAAGGGGCATAGATGGTGTCGAGGAATCCAACATCAGAGATGTGAACCTCGTCCGGGGTGACCCGGATGATTGGTCCTGCGAGGTGGATAGATCAGTGAATGCTGCGCTGTGAACTGCACGTGCGCACCTATCGGGGCTTACCGTATCGTTTGTGCAGCTCCTGGATTTTGAAGACATATCGGCCGGGTTGAATGGCGTCGAAATAGAATTCATACCACCAGGTGAGAGCCGCCAGTCTCGGGCCAGGGATATGAGCCAAGGGGTGAAAGAACAGACGGCGTATGGCACCTCCGATCGTCAGCAGGGCGGCCAAAAGCACTATCGTCAGAAAGATTTGAAGGACAGCCATGGCAAGTTCTATGCGACACGAATGGGACGGGAGAGAAGACGAGAGGGTAAGAAGATGCGGAGTAGATGTAGACGATGAAAGTCGAAGTAAGGAGTTAGGGAGGCGGGCGGGGCGGGGCTTTGTTTTCGTTGGTTGCTTTTCGCATTCAGCCCCCAACGCAGGATGTACGTACCTACTTAGGCTAGGTATATTTACCTCATTATTGAATATGTGCAACGTGAGGAGTATTTATATCGAAACGGTCACCGTACGTCGGTCGCTGGTCGCTGACCGGCGCCCGGTGCTGCTGACTGCATTCCAGCATGCCAGCAGTACCTACATAGGTACTACCTACCTAAGGTAGGTAGGTATGTATGTACCACCCACCAAGGATCCTCGTACCAGTCAACTACAATAATTTTCGGCCGCCATGCAGCCACGATATGAGGGAGGTGTGGGAGTGTTTGAAAATGTCTCTCCGGATCCCACGCTTGGATCCCACGTTTATCGTTACATGTATCAAATCACATTCTCGGGTGACTTTATTCTTCCACTTCCATGGTTCCAACGTTTTTCTGATTTTCTTCGTCAGGCTATTTCGTGCAGTAGTGTTTGAGTTGCAAGCTTCCTGACGCTCGACAAGACTTCACAGCTGTTTCCCCGGTATCCCAACATCACCGTCAATATGGACGGCCCTTCAGTCATGACAGATTATTATGCCACTCCGGCATCAGTCATCTTCATCAGTATCTTCTTTCCCGTCCTCGGCGCCACCTGTGTAGCTCTACGTTTCTACACCAGAGCCAAGGCGAAGAGTGCGTTTTGGTGGGACGATTGGCTATGTATTCCAGCGCTGGTATGCCCGCGCAATACATTCATTCCATGCAGTTCAAAGTACAGGCTAACTCCTTGTGTCCAGGCTTTCGAGCTTGCGATGGCAGGGCTCCTGATTTGGGGTGTTTCGAAGAAGGCATTGGGGGGACATCTCCCTGTCTCAACTGACCCAAGTCCAGACGCATATCTGTTTTTCACCTCACCCCAACAAATCATTCTTCAGCAAGTACGTATTCGGCAATCAAGATCGGGCCACTGAAAAGAAATCTTACTGACGCTTGTCACAGATCCAATATTTCTTCGACCTCATTGGAGTCTTTGCCTTCGGGTCGCTCAAGCTCAGCATCTTGTTCTTCTACCGCAAGATCTTCTGCGCCAGCAAGACAAACAACGATGCCTTCAATACCATTACAGCTTCTATGATCGCACTAGTTATCGTCTGGACTTTGAGTTTCGGAATCGGAGCCATCTTTCTCTGTGGAGCTCGTCCTGCATACGCGTGGGCACCCGTGGCTCTCGTTGCGGAGCATTGTACTGCGCAGCTACAGTTTCTCGAGGCATATGCTATCTCGGATTTCATCATGGATTGTTTCATCTGGTCGCTGCCAATTCCCAAAATTTGGGGGTTGCACATGGCTGTCAGCAAGAGATTGAGCGTCATCGCCGTCTTTCTTGTCGGTATACTGTAAGTTCTCAGAGCCTCCTCCCTCTCCTGGACAGCAGGTTGGAGCTGTGAGTCATGACTAACATCATGAACAGCACAATCGGAGCTTCCGGCGCAAGAATGGCCATCTACATCATCTACGTCGTCAACGCATTTGCCCAATCCGACGGCGAAAGTACGTATCTCCTTCCCGATCCCCTGCTCACCCAAGAATTAAGTCTAACATCTGGCAGAAATCATCACCTTCCTCCTCTTCTGGACCATGATTGAATGCGGTCTCGGACTTATGGTAGTATGTCTGCCTGCGCTACGTGCTCCCATGCGCACTTTCTTCACTGCCATCTCGCCAGGCTCGCTGATCAGCGGCATCAAATCCGCATTCACAACGCGCTCGCTGAAGACTGAGGGGAGTCTGGAAGCAGATTTCTACCGGCTCGATGGTGTCAATCAGTCGCACAAAGCGTTGACCTCTGATTGGAGTCGCTATGCGCCGACGGAGGGGGCGCTGCATACTTCTGTCGTTGGACCCACTGACTCTGATCATTTGGTGAGACAGGTGGAGCCGATGCATGGAGTAATTCATGTTCGGAGCGAGATGCAACAGTATTGAAGGAAGCTCTCAAGACGTCTCGAAATGGTTCTGTGCTGCCTGTATCTAGCCTGCTGTGATAGTCTCCCAAACACACGCTGTACTAAGGTATAGGATTTCTCGCAAGTCGTGTCAACGATGCAAAACACATCTCGCAAGCGCAGAAAATAGTGCAGAATCCAATGATAGCTACCTAATAAAGCAAGAGCCATGTTCACATTTTCCAGTCGCTCCTCAACTACTTGAATACGAAAGGGGCGCATCTCCCATGAAAAGAGCCGTGTGCTCGCGTAGTTTTCGACTTCAAAGGAAACTAGACGGACTGCGCTCGACCGCCGAGCCAGCCACTTCATCATTGATGCCTGGTGGTTGATGGCAAACTTTAGGTTATCTGAGAATACATTTTCTTGAATTGGGCGAGACGGAGGGGCCGCTTTCTTCCGGTAATTAATGAAATGATTGAGATGAGATTGGTATTTCTGCCTTGAACTGAGTCTAATTACCCCCTTAACCTAGGTACCTAATTTGTAAACCCAATCTGCTTTCTTTACAATCAGCCGTACCATAAAGCTGGAATAATTACACGCAATGTCCCCATCGCATTCTAGCTACACATTCACAGCGCTTCAATATCCGCGCAGTGACCAGTGGGCCAACAAGCTGTATGCTCCTTCGCAAACTCGGTCAAAGCATCCCAATCCCGACACAGCCGAAACTGACCATCCCCTGTCAGCTTCGACTGATAGGGCGCGTACAGCGGGTTATCATTGGCGCGGCATTGAATCTCTTGCCGAAGCGCATCGTAGCAGTGATTGATATGGACGGCTTTCTCGTCCACCGATTTGCCTGCCATCAGGTCCTGGATCACTTCCCGCAGGTAGATCTGCTCGCGCGTTAGTTAAGAATTTGAAAAATCCCGGATGACTTGGGCTCTTACTGGAGGGGAGGGGGGTTTACTGGTTACATACCACGCAGTGCAGCTCGTGAAAGCCTGCCAATACATACACCCCCTTCTCCGCGTCGTCGGGAAAGTCTTCGGCGGCAGGGAGGCCAGCGCGTGCCGCCTCGCGGTGCGGGATGGCAACGAACCCGTTGGTGGTGAAGCCGCCCCATGCAATGTCGGATATGGATTGGTTCACGTTGCTGTATTCCGTGTAGGTGTGGAACTGTTTCCACGATTTTCCTCGTGAGTATATACCGGCTTTCCGGTCGTTAGTGCGCGGTTTTGGAAAGCGTGTCGAAGGTCAATAACTCACTGAAGCCATGGTCGTCGGCTGCGAGCTGCAGCCACCGGATTTGCGCGTATAGAGAGATGTTGCAGGCGACGAGGAGTAGGGAGAGGAGAATCAGTGGTGTGGGTTGGAGAAAGAATGGGCGACGTCGTAAGGACTCCATGGAGTGCTGGTTCTCCGGTTTGTGGTCGGCGGTGGAGGTCCTTTCCAATTCAATCTGACATTGACATCGCTTCAGGGGTCCAGGGGGGACGTTGCAATAGCCGTTCGGCAGATGCAGGTTCCGACTCTCTCGGAACTGGGAATCCATTGCACAGCCTCAGCTGAGATATATTGTTTGCTGCACATTTATGCCCAAGTTTAGGAGGGTTACCTATTGTGTCGTAGATTTGAAGGGGGGGTAGTTGTACGTACGGGGATGGTGGGGCTAGTGCTCTGGCTAAGGCTGTAGTATAGTTAAGGGGTTAAGTGGGCAGGGTATTCGATCTGCTCCCGATCTGCTCCCGATCTTTACACCCTGCTCTCCCTGCTCAATGCTTCGTTTTGAGCCTGCAGTACACGCAATTCGCTGCCGGCTTATAATGCTACTGTAGTATCGGTCAATAGTCGGGATTTTCTTACAATTCGTGGGGTGCACCTTATACAGTGGTCACAAGTGCTTCGCCGCACGCCAACATTGTTACATTGCTGTACATTGCAAAATACTACTCTTTCGGGCGCTGACATCTACCTAGGACTTTGCGTTGGCCGTAATACCATCCCCCAACGTCAGCCTCTGGGGAGTTTACATTAGAAAGTGATACTGGACATACACCCTCCACCTCTATGTAGTGCGGCCCCCAAATTCGTATAAGGCAGGTAATATAATGGGAACACACATTGTGTTTCATGCCCCCCACCCCCAACCCCTCCTTCCTTCATATGTAGTACTATATTTGGGATCACACAATGTATAACATGAGTGAACACCGCCGGCCAGACTGTGAGGTATGAAGGACCTACCTATAGATGGTCCTATATTACAGGGTGAGGCTGCACCCATCCGCAAGTCCACAACAGCAAGAAACTCGACAGCACAAACTTCAAGTCTGCTCCATCAACCGTCTTCTACAAGGAATCATGAATTTCTTTCTCGTCACCCTCGCCAGTCTTGGCATGGTCAGTCAGGTCGTGGCTCTGCCGCGTGCAGGTATGTTGATTGTGCGAGTTCAAATTCGTATCCTTCTTTGCTGATGAGAATCTAGGAGCAACTAGTATCGCTCCCGTCGGCGAAAGCCTCAAGCGCAGTGAGGATTCTGTCGATGGTACCCAAATCGCTGAGGGCTGGAAACGCAATGAGGAAGCCGTCGACGGTACCCAGATCGCCGAGGGCTGGTAAGCCATCTTCGGCTATGTAGTCGGGGGCGCGGGGATATGATTTCAAGATCAGGATACATCACATACGAGACAGTCGGTGACGATATATTAGGAAATTTTCTATAATTTGACAGATAGACTTGCAAGCTGGAGAATCTGTAACACATTTTATAAATTGAGAGAGAGAGAGAGAGAGAGAGAGATGTGACTTGTAGAGGTTGAGAGCTGTAGACTTTAGGAAGGCCTTCAAACATTCTGCGAAAGGAAGGTACAGTGGCTTGAAGGGGGAAACCGGCATGATTGGGGAGAATTCGGGAAGTGTATGATCTATTTGATTATCATTTGTGTTATCATGGAGCGAATCAAATCTTTATGACTACTATGAATAGCTGATTCTTCCTCTTTACCTACTATTGTACAGTTTCCGAAACCAAACAAACCTTCACACAAGACCCGATATGCCATCATCGTTGATCTCGCAGTGATTAAAATGATCAAACAGCGGAATTGGATGATCACCGTCTGCATAGCACGCCGTATTTTCTCTCACCCACTTCTTCCTGCTGTCCCAATCAACACATTCCCGCAGCTGCCCATCCCCCGTCTCGTTGCGACCCCAAGTATACAGCAAAGTATCCCCCGAGTTACCACACATCACATATTGCAACAAACTATCGAAACAATGCATGGAGTGCGGCATTGGTACACTGGGGGTCTTGCCCGAGACGATTTCGGTGAGGGTCTTGCGGATGATGGTGAGACAGTGGAGCTGATGATATCTAGAGACAAACGTCAACAGCTGCACTGCGTTTATGAGGGGATGGAGAGACTGACGCATCGATAATGTAGACGCCTTTGGAAGAATCCGAAGGAAGGCCCATGCTGGCCGGAAGATTGTGCTCCGCAGCCCACGTATGGCTGACAGCTACAAATCCAAATGCTGGCACAATTCGATCCCAGGCCGCATTCACAGCGTCTTCGACTCCCGGACCTTTGGAGCTATAGACATCGGAGACCCAATGAAATTGTCTCCAGCGCTCCTCATCCGATGTTAGACCTGTGAATATGAGCTACTATCTCCCTTGCAGAGCTGACGACACTCACGATAGTCTTGGACTTGTGCCCCTGTCCCCCTTTCAAATGGCTCCAGAGAGTGCTCGAACGTGAGGAATGCACACACGATACAGAGACCTAAAATTGCCAGTTCTCGCCAGCACTTAACCAGGTGTGTGAAGAACTGAGATCCTCGGGCCATACCTCCAGAAGATGTCTTCTCGCCTGAGTCGTTGTCGTCGCCCAGTAGGGTGTACCGAGCTATTGGGAGTCGTAGATTTGGAAGCATGATGCTAGGATAAACCGACACTCGGCACCTGAATAAAGGAGGACGGAAGTCTGCTAAGGAGATAAGCTAGGATTCGAGCTCACAGAATACGTCCTGTGACAGTCCTTGGACTGTCCTAGTGATAGATGGTCCGGGTGGGTACCAGTACGGGTTTGGGGGTCATCATCACAGCCCCCAAACTGGTAATCATATAGCTCGAAAGACTGGTCCCTGGAGACATTTGTTCGTCTACCAAAAAACCTAGCGCTGATAGCGCTGCCTTAGCTATGTAGTAATTCAGCCAACAGCGCAGCTCAACGGGTGCACCCTTGTAACAGGGCTGAGGATATATGTAGTCACATCCCTGCAGCGGCACGGCACGGTCTTATCTGCTGCACGGCATGGAGTATCAGCTCGGTTGACCTGCATAATGCAATACTAAGCCCCGAAAATAGCAATACACAGGGGCTAAAAGTCATGCGCATCAGATTCACCGGGTCGGGGTATTTCACAAACGTCAAGAGCTGGAACCTCTTACATGTACTTCCTTCCCAGGACTCCTTTATCTTCTGGCTATTAAAGGAATAGTTATTGTTACATGTGCATCACTGGATATATATAATGCCATCTGTGAAGGGCAGGTTCCTAATCTCTTAAGAACAAAGGAAGATCTAAGGAAACAAAGAAACCTACCTGTATGAATAGCTGGATCCCAACTTTAAGATAGCTTAGAGGTCCTTCGCGGAACAACGTTTGGTTTTATCCTACCTATAATAGGAACCATTGTGTATGTGCATCATGATAACAGCAGTGATGTAATAATACTGATCCGGGATTTTTATAAAGCAAGGCAAAGCACTAATCAATAGCCACAAATATGCCCAGAGATAAATGCTTTATGGAAAGCCCTGCTGGGATGCTAGGTACTGGAGACGGATACTTTCCTGATGGCTGACGTGGCAGTCAGTGGCACAATCGCAGCCATATATTGATCACACTCCACTTGGAGAATTATTATCGTTGTTTCGCTGATAGCTCAACTATATACACTCCCTCATAACAGCTGCAATCAGCGTCTTAGCCCTGTGCAACTATACCAGTGTAATTTTCTAATTTCCTCCACCTTTGTGCAACTTCGTAATACCTACGCCGCAATATATTCCCTCCACTAACCTCTCACCGATGGCTGCAGTTGATAGCTGTAATGCAGCTCAATATGCCCTGAAATGTGCCTCTTAGTGATCCTTCACCAATCCTACTATGACTGTTGGAGCCATGCTCGCCCAAGCCCCAAGGTCAGCATTTAATATTACCACCGAGTATTTCTCCGCTCGGCAATATGCCAAATCATCGAGATGCCAAATCCTGGGCCGGTAAAAAGTCCTACATAGCTACACAAAATGTAATGCTCCCTCTACCAACCCCCAACATTGCGCCCTTATCTCCTATCTTTACTAGCCAGTCTTATTGCTATATAGCCTCATCTCCGTATTCAACCTGTAGTTGATTTGGCATGTGGTACTGCCGGTCAAAGGACTTGTGTAACAGATTGTAGGTAGGTGAGACTTCAGCGTAATTACCTGAACTTTCTTATGGCGTCAAATGTGCGTAATCGGCGCAGCAGATCTACTCACTAGTGGCGGCGTACTCTTAGCCGCTCAGGCTGGAGGGGTGTCCATATCACACCAGTACTGATATATTGATCTTGATCCAAGGACTTGGTGTTGATAGGGGCGAGAAGGATCCAACAGGAAGCACTAAGTACGTAAGCCACGGCTATGCAAGACTCTGAAAATGGCAACTTCCCAAGTAGACTTGTACCTTCATCTGGCTCTGCCTAACAGACAGGGCCAATACTACACAGTATTGCAGCACTTACCATAGCTCTCTGATTCCGATCCTTGCCGATTTGAACCATCTACAACATACAACGTAAGGAGCGATGATGAGCCCGCCCAGCTACGAATTTCTGAGCGAAGATGCTGACGACGAGAAACTACTGTCTCATGATAATTGCATTCCGGAGCCCACTGTACGAGACCAAGCCTTGAACTGGCCATGTGTTCTTGCTGGAATTTTCATCGGTATCCTCTTTAGTCTGCTTGCTTTCGGCACCGTTGCATTTGCTCAGCCCAAGAACGAGTGCACACAAAAGATGAGTGCCTGGTCTCCAGCGCTCGAGATCTTCAACGACGACGACTTGGAGATCCGGCGCTTCGATGGGACGCTGAGGGCCCCCCACGAATTCAGCGCGCTGCCGAGTGACGAGATCGACGAGAAGTGGGAGAAGATCACTTTTGCCAAAGGAGGCCTGATGCGATTATCCAAGGATGATGTGCGCAGAATCAACGCTTCCGAGTATGCTGCTGAATATACCGAGGAGATGGGCGGCGGGTACATGGGTGCCTTTGAAGTGTTCCATGGACTCCACTGCCTGAACATGTTGCGTCAAGCATCGTATATGGATCACTATCTGCCAAAGAATAAGGAGTGGAGGGACGATCCCGTGACGCTGAGATTTCATCTGGGTGAGCCCCTCAAAGTCGAATGAAGAACTACACTGACTTCAGTTGCAGACCACTGTCTAAATATGCTGCGACAAAAGGTAGGGCAAGCTTGGGGGCTTATTTACGTAGAATCACTGACATTTCCCTAGCTTATGTGCGAGCCTGATCTCGGTATAGTGACATATGCTTGGAAGAAGGGCTTTAAACAAGTATTCCCCGACTTCAACGTGTATGTACTCTCATGCTGACTTCGCTTGTACTCACTAACACTCGCTATGAGCAGAATTCACAAGTGTCGACCGTACTCAAAAGTACTCGACTGGGCTGAGAAGCACAATGTCCATAGTCTTAATGTCTCAGGCTTTGTACGTGCCCCAGGAGCTCTTGAGCAAGAAGGAAGCCATTGAAAAAGCAATGGTCTCGATAGATATATGGCGGGCATAGTGACGTTTTTTATTTGTAATTTAGGCTAAAAAATACAAGCAACAGTTAAGCCACAAGGGCTTCACAATGATACTTTCGATGCTTTATATTATTATTATAATAATAATAATATTAAAAAATAAATAAAAATAAAACAAAACTTATTATTATAATTAAGAAAACAATTAACGTATATAAAAAACGAGTCGGCCATTTCATTTAACCTTTTTAATTCAAATACATATAATTTAATAATATATTTACATTAATTTCACAAGTGCGCGCATTATGGCCAGTATTACCGCATCGTCCACAGCGCCGTTGCTTCGTCCGAACGCCCCCGGTCACGATGCAATTTTCGTCTTATTTTTTTTGACCCTACTTTTCCATATCCTTTTACGCTAAAAGATCTTGTCCTTCTTATAAAGTAAGTGATTTTCTTTCACGTACGCGTTTTCTTTTAGCTTTACGTCGCTTATTAAGGGTTTAATTAGCCTCTCGAAGGCCTTACATTTCCGCTTAAAGTAAAGTAATTTGGTGCATGATTCTTTGTGTTTTTTTCGCAAGCTGGTTAATCGATTAGTAAATAGCTGTCGGTAAGCTATTTTAATGTCGGGTAATTCGATTTTTAATTTAATTTGTTTATGAAATCGCTTCGATTAGGTTATTTAGTGTTTTAGAAATTCTAAGGGCAGGTAAGTTAAGAATTAACTTAAATGATATTAGCGTACGTAATTTAATATCTAGCTTAGACATTACATTTTTTAGATTAAAGGGAGTAATGCTAGCTTTTTTAAACCTTTTTTATATGGGTTTTTTTATTAAAGATTACTATAAAACAGCATAAAAGATCAGAGAAAAAATCGACTTTAATAATATAAGTAATATGTTTTCGCATTATATCTTTGATTTACCGCCCGTACGCTCGCTTAAATCTAGGAAAACAACTAATATTAAGAGGCTGGAGTAAATAAGATGAATAAAAAGGCATATAAAGAGTTATAATCTTGTTTTATTTGTAATATTACTCGAAATCGGTCAAGTGGTGGCTTTCATGGTCATCCAGGATGAGCAAGCGATATGCGCCCGTTGTACAGCCTTTAATATGCTGATCAAAATACCGAATCCATTTAAGATCATGTTCGTTTATTATCCAGCCATTATCGCTCGTAGCGATGCGCCAATCCTTTGGTAATGGGCTGTCTTCATACCAGGACGAAAAGTGATATTAGCCTGCGACGATGATAAACGGCGGGATCGCCTACCCTTAGGAATTGACGCCTTGAATTACGGTAACCCATTCCCTATTCCCTTGCTGCAATACTTTAGCTTTGCCACGTCTTTCGGCGCTTTGAAGATAGACGTTCACGCGCTTTTACTCCCCAGGGGCGTAACGGCTGCAACGTATGACGACTAGGTTGGTCAACGCGAGATGCTGCCTGGATGGCCTTTACAGCGTTCTGTAAAAGTGGGAGTCTCTTGGTTAGACCCCACTGCATAACATTACGCAACCAAGCCCGTAAAGTCGACATTTCTTCTATCTGGACGGCGCATTTATAGACGGCTTGTGCTCGAATCTGCCACCCGCCAGGCGATCCGTGCTGCTTAGGCAACCCATCTTCCAACCAGGACACGAGGAGACAAACAAACGACCCATTACTAACCAAGCTGAAAAAGGCAGTGTCAATCAAAGGTTCTGTCGGGCATTTACTCCGTAGTAGGTTGTTGAACTGTCCCATTTGATTCACGACCGCTCCGGCGGTTCCCTCTGCGTGAAGGCGCGCGATCTGCCTATACTTTCCGCACTCGATCGCCAAGAATGGGAAATAAGAGTCTTGGCTATTGATGGACAGCTGCACGTCATAACTCCCAAGGAAGTCAAGCCAACGCGAGTCTGGGAAAGCTGTCTCCTGCTCGTAGCCGTATAGTATGCTAGGACTTCCACCCAGGATTTGCCGCTCGGGTTCGGTTTCGAAATTGGGGTACAGGGAATCGGTTATCCTCGACTTGATATCGCATTGAAGATGGTCTCGCTTTGGATGGTTGGTGATGCACTCGTCAATACGGAGGAGTGACACCAACCCAATTCGAACATCGATCTCGTCATTAACCTCTTCCAAAAAAGGGGTGTCGAGGGAGGCGATAATATCAAGGTTTTCGTCGAACCGAGGATCTTCACACTCATCAGGCAAATAGAGTGGAAGTTTATCCCTAGACACGCCAAATAGTGTAGGGATGCTATGGGGGGCAGACAACCACATCCCCTTGGCAATATCCGCCGTAGGTTTGGGCAACTTGGAATGAAGCAGAGAGCGTATAACCCCATTGGATTCCAAGTTGGTTGTGGGGTAGTCTTGTCGCCATATCCTTGGAGTCAAACCGGTGTCATCTTCCTCGAGCAAGTCGCCGTCTCCGCTGTTCGTCTGGTCGGGGCAGGCTTCCGAATCACTGTCTTCATATGTTCTGTGGCGTGGAACAGCTTGATACGACTGCATCTTGTCAACTGGGCGCGACTTGTCGTAGGTAAAAGCGTCAGATAGCAACTTCAACGATGAAGGCAAATCTATAGAGCATGAGGCGATATTGCCCGAATAGGCCTAAAAAGAGGATAAACTAGAGCGGGAGAAACTGGCTTGGCGAAGTAAGAATTGATGGCATCTCTTCTTCTTCCGGGCGATGATTCACACTTTATAATGAGGCATAGGGTTGCCTAGCCTCTGGCTCTTAAGGATTATTGCATCACTTAAACAGGGGTTAATATGCAGGCTGGCAACAAGTTTGTGACAGCTCATATGCGTGAATCTTGGTGAAAAGAATAAGCACAACTGTAAAGCGGTAAGAAATTTGTCAATAATTACTCTTGTTATTTGATACTCATAGCATGGGTTTTAGGTCCGATGCGACGTGAAAAGGTGCCTCTGTTTTGCTTTTTATCTCCTCTGCTGTCACACCGTCGGCAATTTCGATCAGTGTGAGCCCATGGGCGAAGTCAACGTCAAAAACACCCTGATATGTGTTAGCTGTGATTGTAGAAATCCGTGTGGATCGCACACTTACCAACTCTGTGATGATCCTGGAGACACAGGCTCGTCCGGTCAAGGGGAAAGCACACTGCTTAACAATCTTCGGGTTGCCCTTCTTGTCCGTGTGCTCCATCGTGACGACAACTTTGGTCTTGCTGGGGTTGCTGACCAGGTCCATGGCACCACCAAAGCCCTTCACCTTTCCTGGCAACATCCAGTTCGCTAGGTCGCCCGTACCGCTGACTTGCATAGCTCCAAGGATGGTCAGGTTGATTCGGCCGCTGCGGATCATGCCGAAACTCTCCTCGCTTCCAAATACTGCTGCGCCTGGTCTCAAGGTCACGGTCTCCTTTCCGGCGTTGATCAGATCGGCGTCCTCTTCGCCCTGTCTGGGGTATGGACCGAGACCCAGTATGCCGTTCTCCGACTGAAGTTGAACCTCAACTTCGGGACCGACAAATCCAGGAGCGAGCATGGGCATGCCGATTCCGAGGTTGGCATACATGCCGTTCTTAAACTCTTTGGCTGCTCGGCGGACAATTCTTTCTCTTTTCGCTGCGGTATCGCCCGAACCAAGCACCTTCTTCGCATCGGCGTCATTGTCGTCCTTCGTCCAGGTGAACTTCTCGATGTTCTTCTCCGCGGTGCTCTGGATAACCCTCTTGACGTAGATACCGGGCAGGTGGACAGCTTCTGGTGGAATCTCGCCGGGTTCGACGATGTGCTCGGCTTCCACGATGGTCATCTTGGCGTTTCGGCCCATGGCGCCGTTGAAGTTGTTGGCAGCAAGACGGAACTGGCAGTTTCCAAGCTTGTCTGCCTTGTAGGCCTTGACGAAAGCGTAATCCCCGGCGATGGCGTGCTCCAGGAGATACGACTTGCCGTTGAAGACCTTGACGTCCTTCGGATACGAGAACACATCGGGGGTTCCGTCGCTCTTGTTCTTCAGGGGCAACTCGCCGGTCTGCACCACGGTACCGAAAGCGGCAGGGGTGTAGAAAGCCGGTACGCCTTTGCCACCAGCAGCGCAGCGCTCAGCCAAGGTGCCTTGGGGTGTGAGTTCCAGTTCGACTTCGCCGGTCAGGTACATGGTTTCGAACGTCTTATTCTCGCCAATGTAGCTGGCAATCATCTTCTTGATTTGTTTCGTTTTTAGCAATTGACCCAAGCCGGAGGAATCCGTGCCTGCATTGTTGGAAACTGCGGTGATGCCTGTGATTTCAGGTTTCTTGAGTACTTGATTAATTAGGGTGTCGGGTACACCGCAGAGACCAAAGCCACCGCATAGTAGAGTTGAGTCGGGCTTCATGTCTTTCAAGGCCTCGGTGGCGGATGGATAGACCTTGTTGATCTCAGCACGTCTAGACGTCGCCGAGAAAGCCCTTGCCAGTACTCTTGCATGCTATGAGAGCGTTAACATGGTGGTGTGAACGGATAATGATATGAGATATACTTGATCTTTCAACCTACATTTGAACCATAGCGAGAGTAGGCCCTCAACGTTCTCATGCACACTGCTGCGGAAGGCATTGCGACGATTTTCGGGATCAATTCGATGTTCTTCTTGTTCTTGTTCTTGTTCTTGTTCTTGTTCTTGTTCTTGTTCTGTATGGGTATAGATGGCAACCAATCTTCTATCTCAAATGCAGTTCGCAACAAAACAGATGGCAATGACAACCATGTCGCTTGAGTTGCTAACAATATATAGCGTTTGAAACGTATTGAAAGTGTAAGCAGAGAAGAAATCGTAATACTCATTTGTCGGATTGAAGAATCTCAACAATCACCCGTACATGTAGTTGTCTCCGCGCTCGGCATGACGGGAGCTATCTTCGGCTATGGATGGAGACAAGAAACCCCTGTGTATCAATGGACAAGCTGTCTTTACTGCGTTAGGTACTTTTAGGTACATGCAATCATAGGTAGGTACCTAGCATAAATAATAGAAGAGGCCCTAATTTGTAGTTTTAGGGTGCAAATTCGAACCATGATTTGCATCGGTATAGCGAACGGCAGTTCTAAACCCGCTAAAACTTGTAAGTTGTATGCACAAAGCTGGCGTAGTTACGGAATATAATAGCTGACGTATGCTTATATGTAATATCATCGAGTTATCGGTAAGTACCGGTTCTGCTCTCCAAAAAACCAAAAACAGCAGTGCGGGGCTTCTTTCTACACACGTAATTGGCCAGTAAACCCAGCTTAGCTCTATTTGGTGCATAGATGATAGTACTGCATACATATGGCAGGGATTATTCTTATCGATACCCAAAAATTTGGGATTTTTTGAAGATTCGTTTCCAATCTTCCAATCTTCCAGTCTTCCAATCTTCCAGTCTTCCAATCTTCCTGTCTTCCAATCTTCCTGTCTTCCAATCTTCCTGTCTTCCAATCTTCCAATCTTCCAATCTGCCAATCTCGGCGCGCAAAACATTGCTTTGCATTGATGCATGGGCCAATTGTAATTAATCCACCAAAATCTTCCATATCTTCCATATCTTCCATGAGAATTCAGTCTCTTCCTTTGCTTCCTATTCTCTCGGCTCCGCGCTTACACAGAAACAAATCATGGAGGCGAATTCCGCAAAGAGACGAAAGATAGACCACACGAATGGCGGGCCAACTTACGAGGCCGCAAACTCGTCTGCTTCGACCATGGGCGCTTCCGGCGCAAGCGCTTTCATATTGGAGACGGAAGAATTGTTGAAGGAAGTAAAACTCGACTATAGCAAAACATCCGCCAATGTCGAAGAGACCTTGCGAAAGTTCAAGGATGTAATCGAAGCTGCAGAATCCCACGAGCCCCTTCCTGTGAGTTAAGTCCTACTATACGTATACGTAGGTAGATAATATCAAATCTAGGTCGTGTCTAACTCGTGTTGTGTTCCAGATCGGCGAATTGTCAGCTATGTTTGAGAAAGCCAATCGAATTGCCATCCCCTATCCCGACCCAAAGCCGGCCAAAGATTCCCCGTACAAGCTGTCTTTCGAAAAGCCGGACCAGATCAATGTGGTGGGAAGCTGGATCTTGAAGACCAATACCAAATCCCAAACGGGTTTGGCTGTCGACATGATTGTCGGCATGCCCGCGTCTATTTTTCAGGAGAAAGACTATCTAAATATGAGATACTTTTACAAGAGAGCTTACTATCTAGCTTATATCACCGGCGCCCTTCAGAAAGCATTGGGCGCCGCTACAGAATTCACCTTTGACCATCTGCATGGGAATATGTTGCTGCCTATACTTGTTGCGCAACGAAAGGACCCATCGGACCGAAAACTACACCCAGCTATTCGTATAATCCCTTGTGCGCCAGAAGATTACTTTCCATCCGCGAAATTGACTGCCGTCAGCAATGCCATGCGCCAAGGCAAAGCTGAGAACAGCGGCGAGGCCAAAACACCAACCCCTTTCTACAACACGACTCTCAAGGCCGAGAGCCAATTCTCCTCCTATCTACGATTACTCTATCGCGCTGGTAATTCCTGTCCAGCTTTTCGAGATGCGTGTGTTTTAGGCCGCATATGGCTACAACAGCGAGGATTCAGCAGTGACATCCGTGGTGGGGGCTTCGGTCACTTTGAATGGGCGGTATTGATAGCCCTTCTCCTGCAAGGTGGTGGTCGAAAGGGAGAAGCCGTTCTCTCCTCTTCGTTACACAGCACCCAGCTTTTCAAGGCCACTCTACAACACATTGTCTCGGCGAACTTGCAAAAGAAGTTACTGGTCATCGGGAAAGATCCCCCAGAGCTAGAATCCCTTCGTCAGAGCATGCCGATTCTCTATGACACCGTACGCGGCGTCAATGTTCTCTACAAGATGACTCCGTGGTCTATCGCACTGCTGGCGGAACAGGCCCGGTGGTCGCTAGACGCAATAAACGACAGCCCGCTGGATCAATTTGATCCCCTCTTCATTATCAAAACTGACCAGCCTCTGCAGATGTTTGATTTACTCCTCAGCGTCAACGTCCCTTCTTCGAAAGAGGGAGTTGAGTCGGTGGACCGCAAAGGGTTTGTTTGCGATTTTAGCGCCAAGGTGTACAGCACGATAAAGCGAGCATTGGGTGAACGAGCGCAGCTGATTCATATCGATATGCCAGAATCCCAGGCGTGGTCTATATCGTCCGCGTCGCCGAGTGCGAAAAAGACAAGTCTCCAAGTTGGCATCGTGATAGATCCCGCAAAAGCATCACAGGGTCGCGATTATGGTCCCCCATATGAGGAGAAAAAGGAAGCGGCTAGGTTCCGCGAATTCTGGGGAGAGAAAGCAGACCTCTGGCAATTTCCCGATGGAAACATGGTTGAGAGTCTCGACTGGACAGAATTTTCCTATCTAGGTTTCTCGGGCATATGCGAGGGTATCATACGCTACATCCTCAAGCTGCGCTTGCAGGTAGGAGACGGCGATCTCGAGTTTTACTGGCGTGAGCTTCCCAAGATCATGTCTCTCACTCCCTCCGACAAGTTGGCCTTCGACGGAGCCAAACAGGCTTTCGAGATCTTTGAGCGAGATATTCGAAATCTAGAAGATCTGCCATTGCACGTCCGACAAATTGCGCCTATCTGCTCGGACCTGCGGCGGACGTCGCTGAACATCCCAGAATTTAACTTCCGTAAGCCCCTTTTGCAGCCAATGGAAATTGTCGTCTCTTTTGAGGTTTCTGGAAAATGGCCTGAAAACCTAGCCGCCATCCAACGAGCAAAGATCGCTTTTCTCCTAAAGATTGGCAGCTCGTTAGAGGAAATGAAAGAGGAAGTCAAAACACACCTCGGACTAGAGAGCGCAGCTCGTGATGACGAGAACTTGGCATTCCTAGATATCGTCTACGAGAACGGTGCTTCGTTCCGACTTCGAGTGCACAGTGATCTAGAGGAGTCACTTCTTGACCGACAGACGAAAGATCAGACAGCGGAACGCCAGGCTCGTTCGGAGGCTGCCGACTTGCTCTCTTCCTACAGGCGGATGTACACGAACCTCCCACTTCATAACCAGACTATATCTACATTTTGCACCAGGTTCCCTGCATTATCGCCATCCATACGTCTTACCAAGCACTGGTTCAACTCGCACTTGTTATCGTGCCACTTTGGCGAAGAGCTTATAGAACTTTTTGTTCTGCAGGCCTTCCTCAAGCCATACCCGTGGCAGACACCCTGCAGCGCGACGACCGGGTTTTTCCGAACATTGCTACTGCTCTCAAGATGGGACTGGCGTGACGAGCCTCTTGTTGTCGACTCATCAGACTCCCTATCCACTTCCCAGCGGCTGGAAATTGGTACTCGTTTGGAGGCGTGGCGAAAGGTTGACCCGAACATGAACCGCACCGTCTTATTTGTAGCAACATCTCACGATGTTAGTGGTATCGCATATACTCTACATGGTCCATCCAGAGTCGTCGCCACGCGGATGACCAGTTTAGCGAGATCCGCTTGCAAGGCAGTGAAAGAAAAAGGTGTCGACCTCAACATTCGATCTCTTTTCCAGACCCCGCTCCACGACTATGACGTCTTGTTGCACCTATCGCCGAAGGTACTTAAGAGCATCACCCGAGACGAGGCGAACAAACGCTCGCAGTTCAAGAACCTAGAGGAGAAGGTCGGAAAGAGAGCGCTTCCCCTCATCGAACCTCCTGCACGCACCCTCCTCAACCGTCTCAAGGCCGTATACTCGAATCCCCTAGTCTTCTTCCACGGATCCCCCGACGACGCCATTATCGCGGGTCTATGGAACCCGCAGCTCCACAGTCGACCCTTCACCGTGCATATGCCCTGCTCGCTCCAGCCGGCGAAGGAGAAAAGCGAGAAGGGCGCGAAGGTACTCGAAGACGGCGAGCTTTTCGAGGTAAATAAGAACGCGATTCTTTCCGAGATTGCGCGAATTGGTGGAGATTTGGTCGAAAAGATTGAGATTAAGGGGGTTAGCTAGTGGCTTACTTGGTTGAATCGAGGGTGGTCCGATGCATAAGGTTGCGAACAGGAAAAGGGAAAGGGAAAGGGATGTAGATGCGGTATCAAAACATGGGCGTGAGCGTCAGAACGCACACTTGTTCTTGGGCTCTGGGCGTTAAGGGGTAGCCAACGTTGGTGATAATACTAGGTTTTTTATCCACCTAGTTTTAACATGTTACTATCCACGAAGAGGATGGTGGTGGTATTCAGGAGTATGGTTGGGCGGAAGGAGTGCATTAATCACACTTGAGGTCTCACATCATAATGGATCCAATGCAGAGAAGTTGAACCGAAATAATGCTAATCGTTCTAAAATAATGCGAGTTTTCCATCTTCGCTGTATCTCATATCCGAGCTCTACTCATCGATTTACTTACCTAGGTATCTACCCGTCACCTTTTCTTTAATTACTGTACCCTGGGATTTATTCACATACGCAAGACAGGTAGATTCGTTGTTGAAGATGTATCATACACTATCTCATTACTCGTGTTGGCATCTCCAAGGCATAAATAGTTGATTCGGGGTATTGCCGTCATAAAACAGCCTAGTATACAGATTAAAATACAGGTGAAGGAGTCGAGATTGTGCGTTACATTAAAAAAGTGTTGAATTTAGGGTTGTGAGAAGTCAATACCACTATCAGGGTATACGAGGTAGACCAAGGTTCTTTGGGCATGTATAAAGCTCATCTTCGACAGCCATGATTATCAGATGTCTTCAACTCATAACAGGACTGCATTCTAATCCTCGGGAAACAACTCCTTCAGATTACTAATAAAAACACCCTTCTCGCTGTCCCAGCGCTTGAAGAACTTGCCCGCCATGGGCATCAAGTCCTTGATCTCCGACGGTAGCACCTCGGGGCCGCCATAGAGCTCAAGTACTTCGATGTTCTCCTCGGCAATAACGTGGTGATCTGATCCATCGGTGCCAACCCTGTGTGCGAGTCAGCCTAAACCGTACTACATGTAATACAAACGAAAGGAGCAAGTTATAAACTCACATGCACCGATAAAACGGCTGGCTGGTATTAGACCACGGCCTCTGAGCGGGTAACAATGGATTATGGTCCCAAGCAGACACGCCCTCTGCAGTCCACCCAAGGATTAAACCGTGGTAGTCATAGCGCTTATGTCGGAACACCTGGCCGACACGATACTTTACTTGCACGTCGGGAGCGAGATCTTTGCGACGACGTGGGGGCTTTGGGGTAGCATCCGCAAGGCGGATATCCCTAATCTGGTCGCGGACGCGCTTAGAAGGAAGCTCCCAGTTATTCTGTCGACGCGAGGGCCCCGCGAAGCTGTCATACATCGGACACACGTATTTCTCCACGAGCCAGGAGTCTTCGGGGAAGTGCTCGTAGAAATAAGCGCGAAGGTCGCGCACGTCTTGCTGCCAGTCCCAACGAACCTCATCGTTTTCAGACAGCAGGGGAATCATCATGATGCTGGCCCAGAGCATGCTATATAAGGCCGGCTGTAGGTTGCGGGCCCAGTCGCCGCGGTTCAATTCGATCATGGGGATAAGCTGGGAGAGAGGACGTTCATTGGTTCGGAAGCTGCTAAAGGATGCTCGGATATTCTGCGCGGTTCGCATCACAATGAGGTCGGTGGCCGTAGGCTGCAGCAAGCTTTCATGCGCTGTGTGCGTACCGAGTCTCGACAGGAAGTTATATATGTAGTCCAAAGGGACCTCCTCGTCCGATCCATAGGGGTCTAGGAACATGCTCTCCTGGCGTTGCGACTCCTCCTCGGGCAAGGGGTGGCCGTCTAAGGACATATCTGGTGGCGAGAGAACGGTAGCGTGGACGTGACTAGGCAAGGCGCAGGGGTATGCCTCGATCCCGAGTCGCGATGCGATAGCTGAATAGATTGCGGCGGATATTATAGGTAGCGACGGATGATGTTCGTCGCGAAGTGCTCTGCCGATTAAGCAGTTCCGAAGGTAGCGGTAGGTTTGTTCGGTCGGGTCGTTCAAACCCGTCATGTTATTGGAATGAAGCCATCGAGCCAACGCGATGGCCTTCTGTCTGGTCGTCATCTGATCTAGGTTGGTCTGCGAGTTGCGAAATCGCGCGGCGATGTCATCCAGCAATTCGGTGATCTATCGAGAGTATACAGTCAGTGGCCGAGCCGAATCTGGCAGTGTAGTTTGGTGTACCTCATCCATGTCACCCTCGTTATCGTGAAGCATAAACATATCAAAGGCGCCCAGAGCTCGTTCTAAGCGCATGCCGCAGTTCAGTTGTTCGCTATTGGGTGTATTCTCGGCGATGCGACGAGCCGCATATTTCTGGTACTTGGCCCATTCTTCGATCGCGAGACTTCGATGTATGCTATCAAGGACGGAGCAAGAGTAGTATCTACATTGATCTTCTATTAGGTACATGGCGACACGGGTATCACAAGTGCAAAGAGCATACCTTCGCGCCAGGACATCATCCACAGAGTCGGGAATCCTACACTGGCTAAGTAGATAGTCTTTCGCGTCGTATCCATACCGGCAGATCTGCTCCATCTTCTGTAGTCGAAAGACGCGAGACGCGACAATGCCATCGACCAGACGCGCAATGTCAGCGTTACCTTTCCGTCGTAAAAGGAACAGGCGCTTCCAGTTGGTGCGATGCGCATTGGCCCTTAGTCTTTCTTTGAAATGATGACTCGCATCCCAGTACTTGAAGGTATCTTCACAATACGACCTCCATAGCAAAGGTTCCTGCGCGACTCGATGGAAGCGCCTCGAGGTGAGCGCAACATTGGATAAGGTCTCCTCCGGCGGGACATAAAGCAGGATTTGGTGAACGATCTCGTCCGGCAGAGACGGCAGAGACGGCAGAGACGACATATACGCCATCTTTTCTTCCTAGTTTCTTCCTAGTTTCTTCCTAGTAGATTAGATACGAGACGATGCAATGAGTGTAGGTCTGTAAGTTGAACTTTCAACTTGGAAGAAAGAAAAAGAAGAAGATGCGTTGCACCAAATTGAGTTTATATTTATTTAATTATCAAGTACGGAATTGGTAGAAGTGAAGTAGGAGACGGAAGGACGTGAGGTAGGTAGGATGCGAATCGGAATCGGAATCGCAATGCGACCAACTGCGAATCAGTGAAAAAAAAACATGTACTCTGTAATGGCAATTTCAATGGGTCTGATACGTCAGGGATAGGCGATCCTCGTGGGACCAATTGCACTAATACATACCTAGTCAATTCCCCCGCTCCAAGCGATCAAAGAGGAGTATGTACATAGTACTATGTAAAGAGGTTGGTCCTCAAGGTTCTAGAAGACTTGTAGGTATAAAGGATGTTGATTAGGTGTAAGTTCTAAATGTGGAGTAAAATCCGTTTTAAGTAATGTCCGCGCACGGGTCACTCAGTTCCTAGGTCCTTGCAGGGTTGCTATGCAACGCTAGTCTCTCCTCAGTTTAGCCTTTAAGATTCAAAGGGTACATAGTAAAACATTAATATGATACATGGACGTAAGTATCATGCAAAAGTTGAATCTAAAGAACACGGGCCACCTTGCGATTCCTCCATTCTGATAGGTAAAGTCTCAGTAAAAGTGGGGTTTCCCCAAGTTTATGGCGCAGGTGTGGCGCTCGCTCACTGAATGAGTTAACTTTCTTTTGAGTACCCTACATATTAATTAGTATTGTAATTAACAGGTAACGCTAGCGCCGAGCTTTTCTTGGGCACGCACATGCAACTTAATTACTACCAAAGTAAACATTAGCAAGAACGAGAACGCGTCTTCAATAATACGCCGTAAAAACCCAACCCAATAATGCAAAATGACCTAATCCCACTTCTACATCTTCTACATTACAATCTTTACCACTTCAACACCATCAACACGTTCGATTCCGTTTTATGTGAAAAGGATCACATCAATTATCACCTACCATCGCATGGTTAATCGAAATACACACGCTCGCATACCGCGATTCTTGACCAATCCCACTTGCACGGCCTCAACCATCGTCATCCCACCTTTCTCGCCGTCAAGATGGACTCACCACGAACCAACTTGGGCGATGCCACCTACCTAAGTCGAGCCCCCCCCGACTTTGACATGACACAGGAATCATCCTTCCACTCCCCCTCCAAAGATAATAATCTTCTACAACAAATGCGAAATGGCCGCGGCGTCAACTTACGAACGCCGCGCGGGTCCAATCGCGGACCCTTACTCGACAAACGAAACCTACCAGCCGGAATTGGCGGTGCCGAGTTTACACCTATGCTAAAATCCGCAACACGAAACAGTGCGCGTCGCTTCGGCAAGGAGAATGGCTCCTCGACTCCCACTCTGGGAAAGATCAACGAGGACATGGACATGACCAACGTCGAGTCTTCACTATATGGTCCTTCGAGAGGTCAATCCTACGTCGAATCCACGCCTCTACCCCAAGTCGATACCAGCAGCGCCGCATCCACACCACTGGCCGTACTACCACGACGCGGTGGTGACAAGGGTCCCTTACAGGACGGGAATCAACTATCCCTACGAGAGCAGGAGAATGTCATCGACCGCATAGAAAAGGAAAACTTCGGCCTCAAGCTTAAGATTCACTTCCTCGAGGAGGCGTTGCGGAAAGCCGGCCCAGGCTTTAGTGAAGCCGCTCTGAAGGAAAACACGGAGCTCAAGGTCGACAAGGTGACAATGCAGAGAGACCTTCAGAAGTACAAGAAGCAACTATCTACGGCGGAGAAGGACCTCCAGACATACGAGCAGCAAATATTGGAAGTTCAAGAGAAGGCCAAGAAGAAGTATGCCAACGAGAGTCAGAAGGCCGAGATTGAGGCATTGCGACGAAGTTTGGACGATAAAGATGCCGAGATCGAGGACTTGCACCGACAACTACAGAGAGGGAACCAGGATTCCGACAAGGTCGATCAGCTGCAAGACGAAATTGGCGATCTCGAGGCAGACCTACGTCGGAAAGACCACGAGATCAATGAGCGTGAGGAAGAGGTCGATGATTTGAAAAACAAGTTGGATGATACGGAGGAGAAATGGAAATCGGCACAAGACAAGATCATCGAGCTGGAAGCACGCGCTCAACCCACCGAAGACTTGGGGAAACTAGAGGAGTTGCAGGATAAGATCCGCGATTTGGAGGCAGACCTACGAACAAAGGACCTGGAGATTAATGACCGCGACGAAGAGTTGAATGATTTGGACGAGAAGCTGGCACAGGCTGAAGAGAAGTGGAAGACTGCCCAGGAAAGAATTGGTGAGCTCCAAGAGAATGCCCGTTCGGATGAAGAGCTCGACGAAGCGAAAGGGGCCATTGAGGATCTCGAGTCCAATATTCGACGACTGGAGCAACAGATGGGCGATATGAAAGATCAGCTTCAAAACGCCATTTCGGAGAAGGATCGAGCTGAGGCAGATCTCGAGGAGCTACAAGATGAGATGGCCAACAAGTCCCTCGCGCCCAAAGGTCTATCACGCCAATTCGAAGAGAAGGTCACGCGCCTCCAGACCGAGGTGAGGCATTGGCAAGAGAAGTACGAAAATCTCGAGCAGGAAGCAGTGGAGAAGGGCAAGTTTGCTACCGAGGTAAAGGTCAGAGCGGAGCAACTGCTACAACAACGAGATGCTTGGGACAACGAGCGAAAGCTTCTTGCGTCAAGATTGGAAGTCGCGCAGAGAGATCTACGCACGCGCACGGACGAGAAGAATCTCCTGCAGCTCCGTCACGATGCTTTGGGAGACGAATCTGCGTCGTTGCAACGCGATGTGGCTCGCCTGCAAAAACAAGTTGACGAACTCGAACTAAGCTTGGACCAAGAGAAGACGCATGGCTTACAAATCGAACGTGAGCTCACTCGCAAGCATCAGTCAGAGGTCGACCGATTAAATGACGATGTTGCCGACCTACAAGACGAGATTCACCGACTACGACAAGAGGCAACTGGCGGTCAGTCGGCTTCTGCGTCCTTGGAGCGCGAGGTTTCCCGGCTTCAAAAGCGCATAAGCGAACTCGAGACAAGTCTAAGCCAGGAGAAGTCTCGTTCCTTACAGACTCTATACGAAGCCAACAGCAAGCACCAAGACGAGGTAGCTCGGCTTAAGGACGATATTGCGGATCTACAAGATGAGATCGAACGGGTCCGAAAAGAAGCATCGGGTGGCCAGTCCGCATCGGCCTCAATGGAGCGAGAGGTCGATCGTTTGCAAAAGCGAGTCAAGGAACTCGAGACGAGCTTAGACCACGAAAAGGCAAACACTCGGGTGCGTCAGACGACTTCTGGTGACGAATCCTCCTCGCTTCAACGAGAGATCACCCGCTTGCGGAACCAGGTCAACGATCTAGAACTCAACCTCGATCAGGAAAAGAGCCACGGCCGTCAGATCGAGCGAGATGTTCGTAGCCAGCTCAAATCCGAAATTGAGCGACTCAATGACGATGTCTCACAGCTACATGCCGATCTTCGCGACAAGGACAATATGTACAGCAACGACAGCGAGAAGTGGGAAGCCGAACGACGCAACCTCGAAGCACAGCGCGATCGCCTAGAAGAACGTGCTACTGGACTCGAACGAACAATCGACCGGCTACGAGATGCTGAGGGAACACTATCGAGCAAGGAGATGAAACTACAAGATGCTCTAAACAGCGAAGCACAGCGACACAAGAAAGAGGAAGCCGCGCTCAGTCATCAGATAGACGATCTGCGACATGACCTAGAAGCACGGCAATCATCCCTAACGGCGTTGCGTAACGAGGTCTCGGCCGTTCGTGAAGAGCTTCGACAGAGTCAGTTAGACTACCAAGCGCAAACTGAAGAGGTCGAAGCTTTACAGGATGAAGTCGAGGTTCTTCAAGCTACTCTGGACGAGGAAGCCGAAGATGCAGCCCAGAAGCTAAACGAAGCCGATCAGATGTGCCAAGATCTTCGACAACAACTCGAATCTGCGAAACACAATCAATCCCATCACGCAGGAGACCTAGGAGAGCAATTACGAGAAGCCAGCCGAGTCTCGGACGACCTCAAACGAAAGCTCGACGAAGCAACCCGGAATCTGCGCGATGCTGAGCGCCAATGCGAGCGCCTCAAGCAGCAAGCAGAGAGAGCCGTTCGAAGCGAGCCGAAGCAATCAGACCAAAAGCTGGAGCAGGCCAACCGCGACGTAGAAAAGCTCAAGCGAGAACTTAGACGAGCGACTAAGGAGTCGGAGAGGTCTAATCGATTGTGCGAAGAGCTACGGGAGCAGTTAGATACAGCCAAGCAAGAGCTCAACTACGTCGGCCCGTTATGCAGGGAGCTCCGACAGAAGCTAGAGCGAACACGGAGCGAGCGCACCTCGTATAAAGCAACAGCCGAAAAGCTGAAGGCAGACTGCGAACGACTGCAAGAGGGCGCAAAGGGTGCATTAGCCTGGATCGAGGCCAAGAACTCGGAGACACCCGAAACCCCCAGGGTGCACTACACACCACACATAAACAAGCGAGGCACCAAGGCCAGCTTCCGATACGGCGACATCGTCATGGACGTGGTGGACCAGCGAGACCACGAGGCAGTCATTCGCGCGGCGGACTCGGCAGAGAAGCGGCATGCTAAGGAGATCCGCAGCATGCAGGTCCAGTTGCAATGGATGCAAAAACGATGGGTGCGCGAGGCGAGTCTGCGAGAGGACGCAGGATTCGCCAAGCAGTTCGTAGCATTACAGCTGGAGGTTGCCAAAGCCTGGTAAGTTCCCCCCCCCTATTCCATCCCTAGCCCACCTCTTCCTTTACTTATACAATCTTTACTAACTCCTTCACAGCAACAAGGACAATCTCCGGGAGCTCCGCGCCATCCACGAGAAACTCGGCATCAAGTCGCCAGATACGCTCTTGAAGGAACGCGCGCGGCCCAAGAAGACGCCGAACAAGCTTAGAACGTTTGCGAACGTGCTTCGAGCGGTGGCGCGCATGCAGATCAGCGCCAGGAGATGGAACGAGCAGGAGAAGATGCGGAAGGATCACCTAAATAATAACTTGAAGGGAAGTGGTCGGAAGCGAGAAATCATGAGCGACGGAGGAGAGACGGCCGAGGTTTCTTAGCTTTGATGGCTTGGCTTACCTTGTCATACCTTTGATACCATGCCTACGGATCATCAAGTCATTTCGGAAGGGAGGAGTTTTGAGTTATTTTTCGATCCGCATCGTCCAGTTTATGGGCTTGGAGTTCGCGTTTTCTGCATGTGTGCTCAGCTTCCTAGGGATACTGATTCCATTACGACACGGAGTGGCATGGTTGCCACAGGATAGGAGAGGGTAGGTAGGATAGGGTGGATGAATGCAGTTGTTCCGATTCTAAAAGCTTGGTCCGGACGAAGAATTAACCTGGTCTGAGGACAAACACACTAAAGTACAATGAGAAGAGCAAGACAGGCGACTAAAATACCTGGTCAGAATGGAACAGATAATTGGACATTTGCTTGATACTGTCTAATCAAACCCATTGTGACGCATACCTTGTCAGCCTCTTCACTGACTCAAGGATGCGCAACTAGGTGTCAATAGTATAGGTAATTATCTGTTTCGGTCTAATACAGATGAACGATCATGTTTCGTAGGACCAGGATTTTACAGTATACCCAGTGCCCACCAGATTAGACCACACCGAAATACAGTAAATCACAAATTATAGGACGAGTACCAAACTGAGCAGATTCGTTTTTGATCATAAAGCCAACCCAAACACCCGAGCAGTCCAACCTATTGGGTTAGGGTCTCCCTCTCTTTTTTTTTTGTAAGCCTCGTCATCGTCATACTGGACGAAGGGGATCCAATAGGGGAAAAAAGCACAGAACAACCTTTCCTTCCCCGAGAGCCCAGAATGCTGATACCAGACCCATTTATGACACAGCACCGCAACGCGACATAGCTTAATGAAACCAAACGCAGTCGTGACAAGTAAATATGTTGAAAAATCTCACGCATAAATCATAGCGCTACTTCTCCCCTGACGACATCCATACCCAACAAGTTCCTATCCTCGTTTTTATCACATGATGCCAGGTTATGTCACATCACGAACAGTAGGTTGGTATCTATGAATTTCTACACGTTAGGTTAAGGCCTCGTGGCTTATAAAGGAGGTGGAAGTGGCTTACTCAAAGGATGACTACACGATAGCTGAGGCTTCTGCGAGTAACGCTTGGCCAGCTCGTCTCGGATGCTGTTGAGCAGCTGCACATAACTCTGTTGGGGATTCTTCTTGAGGGCCGTGATGAAGGCCCATGACATAGCGCCTGTAGCTTGAGAAGCAATGGTTGCGTCGGCCCTGTTAATAAGTTAGCAAGCGAGGTTCTCAAGCACCTAGATAGTGTACGAAAATTGCATGACGAAAATAGAAGATCGTCGGTCGCTTAACCGATCGAACGTGACCCGTCGCCCTAGATGCAAAGCCACAGCACTAAAAGCTGTACTTTGATCTAGAGCGTTGGTGGCCAAGGAAAAAAAGAAACAAATAACTAAAGGAAATATAATGTACACAAATGTCTTCTGTATACCCAGACGCCCCGGTGTATGTATTCTAAGCCAGCCGAGATGCAAATTATTCGTGAATCCAACAAAATATGCCTTGTACATGTCTCATATCATAGAATCAACCCAATATATATATATATATACCGCTCACAGCTTCGATGACAATTAAGGGGGAAAGGGGGAAAGGGGGTATCAATAGGGAGGAAAGGAAAGGAAGGGGTAGACGAACGAGGTTTGATCATCCTTGCTCCCGGAAAGCATGATGACATCTGCAGCCGAAGTCTTGGTGGCCATCGCTCTGTGGTGCGCATCCTCGCCGCTGGTGGCTTTCTTGAAGAAACCCATGATGTTGTTCGCAACACCGCCAAGATCGCCCTGGCTGTATGATGAGATAACACCCAAAAGACCCTGGCCAGCTTCCTTGGCCAAGTTTGGCTCCTTGAGAATGCCTTGGGTCGAGTAGATGTAAGGAAGATCGAGCGCGGTACCGGAATGACACGAATCGAAGATGGCCGTCAGTCGCACTCCGGACTGTAGGGGGCGGACCATTATGCGATGCATCTCGTCGTCGGTGATGTGACCGGTGTGGCGGAAATCGACAGGGTATATGACTTCGTCGTAGCCGTCGGGCTCGTCACCGTCCAGGTCCTTCGTCTGACCTCCGTGTCCTGCATACGTGTTAGAAGTTCTCCTACAGAATTGCACTTTGGACGAGTTTGCATGCTGTCGTACCCGAATAGTGGAAGAATAACGAATCGTTCGGCCTCGCATCCTTCACAAGCCAATGCATGGCCCTCAAAATGTTCTGTTTCGTGGGTTGGCTCATGGGGTTCTGTTGGTCGTCGGTGAGGATGACCATATCTTCACGCTTATAACCGAAATGTTCAACAAGATAAGCCGACATGTTTCGCACGTCGTTTATGCATCCTCTAAGCTGACCGCGCTGGCCAAAGTAGTTTATACCAACGAGGAGAGCCTTCCTTCGACCGGTACAGTTACTATATTGAAAGGCGTATCCATGGGGTGCACCGAGGCCGAAATGTTGCGGTCCGGAGGGAGGAGGTGGTGGAGCATTGAAATTGCCATGGCTGTAAGAATTCGAGTTCGCCGAAGGTAATCCTGTGATCCTCTTGTTAGACCCGAAAACTCCTAGACGGCCGGAAGTTGGCAATCGTCTTACCGGGTCTGCCGTATTGACTTGGTGGTTGGTTATAGCCGCCATGTTGCGGGGGCGGACCCTGACGATAGATGTCAGCGCGGGGCACTCGATGCGAACCGAGACATTATGCGGTATTCACCTGATTATATCCGTATGGTTGGTGGGGAGGGGGTTGATTATACCCGTAGGAAGACTGCGGTTGTCCCTGAGGATATCCGTTGTATGTAGGCTGGGGTGGACTAAGATGTTGTCAGTGACCGTTGTCTGTGGTGTTGCTCGTGATGGTGAGGCATGAAGATGAGGTGGTCGGTCATACGGTTGATAATAGTTGCCATGGTACTGCTGCTGCTGCTGCTGCTGCGGCGGCGGCGGACCATATCCTCCCGGATAGCCGTAACCCGACATGACAATATAGTAGGCCGTACAGCACCCGCGCTGCTGTTGATATATGTTGTAGCTATTTAAGGAATCGAGGCGAGCTAGGGTTCGGCAGAATGGTAATAATAGGAACTGAACTCGTGGGGGAGGAGGACAAGGCGGGGAGGATCTTATGCGGTCGGACGGAATGAGGTGGGTGAACAGGACAAGGGATGAGGTTCTTATAGACGAGAGTCGATCGTTCGCTCTGGGAGGGACACAAGGTCGAGTTCGCGATGTTTTGTATGTATGTATTTTGTAGGTAGAAGGTTGAGGTAGCTTAATGTATACCGGTTCGCGTCTAGGATGTGTATGTGTGTAGGGATGTTTGCGGCTTGGATGCAATGATGTATTGTGTATTGCTTCTTCAAAGTCGGCTAGATAAGTATGTAAGCGCAGCCCCATGCCACATTACCACCACAACCCACGAGCAGCAGCACGAGCGTCGAGGGTAGAGGTAGAGAGGTACTTCCTAGTTGGGTTATAATTGTACACGCTAGCAAGGGAAAATCCCAGGAATCCAACCCAGCACAGCGGTCAAGCGATGCGGCACAGGAAACCCTGGTTGACAAGCGCACATCACGCACACGGACTTCTACTCACATGCGCGGCAGGGGTCGGTGTGTATGTATGTGTGTGTGTGTGTGTGTGTGTGTGTGTGTGTGTGTGTGTGTACAGCTTAGTATCGCTGTAATTGTCCTGCAAACCGAATTCCTCGATACCCAAAGTCAGGTACAAACAGATATGTATTCGGTTGACCGTGTAGGTAAGGGAGGTAACAAAATTGATCAACAAGAAAAAAAGATGGAACGATTCGTAAGTTGTAGCTGGGACGGATGAAAGCGACGCTAGAGATGTAAAAAGAGCGAACTATGATACATGTATGCTATGGAGTAGATACATGTAGGTATCGGATGTAAGGAGAGGTACAAGTGCAAAAGCCTAAAAAAAGGTATGTACGGAATGTACCCAACTACATGTACCTAAAATCAAAAATCAATACATGTACAGAAGCATCAAGTCACAGCGGGATGTGGATTCCCTAACTTTGTTTTGGGCGCTTGTTTCTTGACATGGAGAACTGTGAACATCTACATACATACCTACGTTACTGGGTCTGTTTGCAACCAATGAGAATTTTGTAAGCTCTCACAGCCCAGTAAACTCTATGGAGTAATAGAGCTAGCTATCGTCATCCCAAGGAAGTGACCCATCTTTTAGAGAGGGGGTCTGGCCGCGTGGAATTTATTATTTATGACCATTGGAAGCCAAAGCTTAAAAAGAGAATGAGAACTAAAACTAAACCAAATCAGGCATAGAGACAAGGACCCCTGGACCAAAGTAATAACGAAAAGGCACCAGTCGGCGTTTGTACCGCGGCTTTTGCTGTTTTCCCTCTCCATTTCCCATTTCAATCTTCTCAACTATTACTAACCTAACAGACTTATGTACTATAGACACTACATACTATAGGAATAAGCTCGATTCATTCGTACTATATGATCGTCACTTATATACCACTCAGGCCAAGAAGGGATCCTCAACTTCCAACCTCATAGCTCTCGGAGCTGAAAACATATTTTGACATCCTCGTAAGGTACTCTATATTGTTTACTGATTTCATAGCATGTTCACTTCGCTTCCTAGGTTCCTAGGTTCCTAGTTATAGTAGTTCGCCGTGTTCCGATCAAGGACAAAGGTGCAGCGTCGTGGTACGGATCCAGACCACGTCAATGCTGTTACAGCGTAATTTCTCTACGGCGTCTGCTTCTGACGAATGAGCTTCTTGGCCAGCCTTGTCACCACAAACCCGATCGGCGACCTAATAACCGCAAGCCAGGCTCCTATCGCTCCGAATTAGGATCCTTCTCATAGGTCCAACCTCTACATGGTAATTCTGTTTTGCTCCGTTTATCTTTCGGGAATTGAACTTTCGTCCAACCTACCGGCCAATCCGTATTCTATGGCGTAACGATGGATATACGGCACTCTTCCCTCTTCCCTCTTCCCTGTGTCCACTCTCATACATCGAGACATATCCGATGCATAATGGACATTAGTTAGCAAAGGTAATGTAGGTGGTAGGTAGCATACTTGCATGTTTACCTACCCGCCTATATTCGATACTTCTATTCCGTGTCAAAAACAGCAAGCGAGATGCACCAGCCTCGAACGCCATAAGCCGCCTCAAGAAGCCAATATGATGTATTGTGTGCTCTGCCATATGCACGTAACGTTGAAGACGAGCATCAAGGAGTGGAACAACAAATTATCCGGTCATGCAATCCGACGCTGGAGGTTCGGGATATCCGAACAAGCGCGGTTGATCTGCAGCGATTTCGTCAGAACCAGCCAAGCGAAGCTTCTCCGGCTACAGTTCTAGTATCTCCTAACACGCAGACACGCAGACACGCAGACACGCATATACTTACCCACTAAGGCTGCAGTTGCATAGCTAGGTAGTTACCGCATGTCAAACTCGAGATGTGCTACAATATGTGGGAGATCTGATGAGACAGCTATCTCATCCGGTACTTCGTCTGCTTCTCCATCCATGTGGAACTCTAGTTGACAGCGGGTATATTGTGGCTGTGACTTTTTGATGCTTGATTTCATCATCCTTGAAGATTTTGAAGAGTCCCTGCGTGGAAACGTGTCGACCGACATTGCAGTTCCGCGGAGGGTTTTTGTCTCAGATCGGCAGTTTTGCGAATTGACTTGCTTTCTTTCTTGCAGCTCTTATCGACAGGAGATTGCCACAAGAAGCCAAGAAGCATCGTTCCTCGGCACAACCAGACGTGAGGTAACCAACAGAACTCACAAAATACAGTACCCCAGAAGAAATACTCCTCGGTTCATCCCAAGCGGGTGCAGATCATCAGGAACAGTTAGATCATAGATGTCAATGTTTCGTCCCATCTTCTCCTACAGACGCCACATGCATCCCGCTCCTAGACACTCCCAGGTGCTTGGTAAGGAATATTGTGTGGAGGAGCCAATCGAGGTCATACCGAATAGCACAGCCGCAAGCCAGCATCGCATCTACTGCAAGATAAAAATTTTCGGGACGACATGGATTGCGACATACACCAGCCCTATCGAGATAGGACGGCCGACCTTACCTGCTTACCTACCTAGGTACGACCTACATAGGTGCTCCCAGGTGCTACTATGTACTCCAGGCTGGCATCTGCAAGTCAAGAGTCAGCGGTCCGATACTGACAGACTGACAGACTGGACATCATAACTCAAGCAGGTACCGGACGCGGTCTCGGCAGGGGGGGGGTTGTCCATTGTCCATTCATCATTACACCCACGGAGATGCAAGTATTTTTACCGCCGGGACTTCTGCATGCGACTCTCACCAGGCTATGCCATATCCGATAGTCGTCCGCCGAGGCGATAACGCTTTTTTTTTCCTCCCTTCCCCTAACACCCCCAAAAAGCAACTTCAGCTTGCAAAAGGGTCTACGCTATACCTCTTCCATTCCCCTACATATATTTACCTGCGCGTTCCAGTCGTGGCCTTCAACCTATCACATCCCGCCACGGCTCAGCTGCCCAAATAGGGCGATCGAGGCTATACAGCTGTATTGTTCTAAGTTTAGTTTTGCATTTCATCCTTGAGCCTCATCTTTCTTCTTTTTCTCTCTTGGATTTGTAAACACTCCGGTCTAGAAGACTGGAGATTCTGTTTGAGATGTAACGTTTGGCGCGGCGAAGAGAGCGTTGCCGCGTCTGCTCTCGCCGTGCTCCTCACGTCCGAAGCGTGTAGGCAGATGAGAGTCGGTCAGCGCTAACTTGTGGAGCAACGGGTCCTCCCGTTATCCTGATGGGAGGAGATGTTGATGTCGAGCTCCTCTACAAAACGGTAAACCACTACCTACCTACGCCAAGGACTGCATGTCTCACGTTAGCTACCTGACGGAGATATTTCAATGCGTGTGATGCGAATCTATTCCATCATCTTGATTTTTCTTAAGTGCGTCATTGTACTTATGGCCTTCAAACGTAAATAGCATGAGGCAACCAAACCTCGACCATTTCTTTCTTTCTCTCTGCTATCGTTTCGTCTCGCGTAACGAGCGAGTTCTGTGGAAAGAATATGTAGGCTATGCCATGCCATTATCATGATAGCCTTAGTCAGATAGGGGTGCTTCTCACGAGAAGGCGGCAGTATCGGTACCCAAGATGCACGAGACCGGTGCCCAACAATGCTGACAATCCATCCACATCGCATACATGTACTGTATGTATACTAATATAAAGATGCATACAGCAAGCTCACCGTATATTTACCTACCTACCTACATTATCCCAGATCACATACCAACAGACAATGTCGCGAATAGACTTTGCAGTTTCTTAAATTTCTGATAGAACATGTGCTCAAATCCGGCATCTATCTACGTGACCGCCTTTCGACTAGACCAATCCGAAACGCCTTTTGTGACGCCATCTTTATATACAAACGTTTCAAGCGGTCAAGTGCCTATCTGCTTAATCGTTATGTATACTCCGACTCCATTATCTACGTGTGCGACCCCTTGCTTGTGTAGAGGAGTTATTAAGACATGTGATATAATATGGAGGATACCACAGTGAGGTTTAATGCGCTCACGAAGAAAGGGACCTTCTCTCGTATTCCATTCAGGTTACAGGTTCAGTTATTTATTATAATGTTAATTCATTGAGTAGGCAGGTTGAGATTGTCTACAGGTATTTGGTTCATAAAACTTTGATAGCTGGGTTAAGATATCGTCAAGTTGACATATCCTAAGCTAAAAGCTCGTCTACTGAATGCATAAGCAGGTAGGTAGGTTCAAATGTTCAAGATGCCGACTTTCGAATGTGGTGAAACCGTCCCCTATTAAGCGGTATAAGTAGTGTGCACAGGGGATACCTATTTGGAAGAAGGCACAGGAAATGATCATGCCACTCATCATACTTCAACTTATCCCGTCTCAAGGATGTCGCCCGGGCCAATGAGACAAAATAATAAAGGGTTCAGATGGTCTATCGAGTCTAGATTCAAAAGCTAGTCGTTCTGCCTAAGGGCTGCGTTGCATAGCTTCGCATATGCAAACTAAACACAAGTGAATTCCAACGCAAGACCGCACTTCCGATGCCGTTTCACTTTCTCTTCACCGCCAATCCGTTGAAACGAATTACCTATGGATAGGTAGGTACACAGACAGGTAGCCAAATTTCAGGCCAGATACCCAACTAAGCGTTTCTCATAGTGATATCACCCTCGTCCTTGCGCATAACCCAAGCCATCAGACCCCAGAGCAGGCGCATGGCCTCAACACGGTCCTCGGGGATGAACAAATCAAACCACTTACTCCTCCACATCTCCAGCTTGCCCCAACTCCTCTCCCCGCCAGCGCTGTGCTCCTCTGGATCTCCGCCTAAAACCTCAAGCAGCCTGTTCGGCACGCGGACGCGCAGCACGGAGAAGTGGTGAAACAGACTACTCAGCACGTACACGTCGTCGTAGTCTGTACCCTTGATTTTCCCTATGGCGGCGTACTTGGTCTTGCGGTCCCAGTTCGACGATGGCAGTCGCACCATGCGGTAGCTATCATATATGCTCATGTTTTTGCGGGGCTTTTTGCTGACGGGTTGTCCGCGCATCGGGATGGAAGATAGTGACGGTTTGCTCTTCTCTTGCTGGGAAGAGGTGGCGGCGGGAGAAGGACTCGGCTTCTCGACGGCGTTGGGGGCAGTTACCGCGGCATCCTTATCGCCTACGATGGTGTCGCCGTCTACCTCTCGTCCTATGGGACCTCCCTCACCCCCACCCCAACGTTTCTCTGTCGCCCACCACTTGCCCTCACCAAACCGTTGCTCAGCTTTTCCTTCACGGGCGCGATGCTGTGCTGTGATCAGCGCGGCGACGACCTCCCGACCGAAGTCGATGTTGGCGTCCCCGGGGGTGTTGAAGTTAGTAGTGTTACGCGCCGACACTGCCGCTATGGGGCCTTCCACAAGGCCCAGACGAGCCATATCACGGGTGGTGGGCGACTTGCATACGAAGACGCATCCAGATGGGAAGTACGATGCTATCCGCGAGTCAGGTTGCCCTCTCGACTTCTTGTACGGGGGTGAGAGGAGCTGCAGACGCGGCTCGACTCGGGGCGGCGACACGTTGCAGCCGAAGTTGTAAACCACGAGCTTGACGAAAGCCGACACGAAGTTGTGACGAAATTCGGGAGGCATCTGGTTACCCGAGTTGGTCCGATAGGTAATCCGTTCGGGTTCCTTATCGCTGGCATCCGGATCCGCCTCGGAGCGGGTGTTAGACTCGGGCGCGGCTCCGGTAACAGGTGGTTCGGTGCCCGGATCGGCGGGACGTGGGGGTAACGGTGGAGACTCATCCTCGTTGTCGGTCGAGAGGGGCGGTAATGAGGTATCATCCCAGTACGAAGCCATCAACTCCATTTGCTTGTAGAACTCATAGCTGTTCCCAAGTCGCACGGGCGGTTTTGCCGGTGGAGATTTCAACCGCCGAATAGTGCGGAAGGCAGCCTGGTTTGGTGTGGCGAGCTCATTGCGACGCTCGAGATAGACTCGAGCATCTGGAGAGAGGACTCCCGTGTTGAGGCGCCGGCGGAAAGTTGCATCCCTTCGTGCTGCTTCATCAAAACCTATACCATCCCATCCTGATGGCGAAGGCAGATAAGAGGGATCCGGGACGATACCCTCGGAGGGAACATCAGTGTGTATGTGCACGCCCAGAGCGGCAAAGTGAGACTCATCTAGCTCGGTAGGGCGCTGAAGCGACTGCAAAAAACGGACAAGAGACGGCTGAGCCTCTCCGTGCAGTTGAGGATTGCATTGGGGCAATCTGACAGGAGTAGGAGGTGGGACGTCCTTTGGTGGAGGACCGACCTCTTGCGATTGGACTATAATAAACAGATGAGATGCAATTCAGTAGGTAGGTAGGTAGGTAGGTAGTTATAGGTAATGAGGGACCTCATAGTGTGATATCTTGCGATTTGCGATAATCACCTAGGTAAGTTGGATAATTGTATTCACGATCTTTACACCAATAGATTTGACTATTCACACCACCACAACTCTCTGATGACGATTGCGATATTAAGAATCCTGTCTCACGATGTACCAATAATAAGAAATAAAAAGGAAATAATATCCAAGAAGACAACAGCATGACTTACCAAGATTGACTAATGTCCCGAACATCCTAGAGTAGCGTCAAGTGTCAAATGTCAAGCTGCTAATAGACACTTCGTTCGGTTCTCAGCCGGTTCCCAGCATAAAAGTGGAAGATGTAAAAAAATAATAAAAATAATAATAATAATAATAATGGTGAATCGTGCGCAGAGTGTTAGGAACGCAAACCAATCAACCAAGAACTTGAATCGTTTAACAAGAAACAAAACTATTAAATTATACCAACATCTCTCTCGTCGTGACGCCCTAGAAGACCATTGATGGGAAGTTCCCTGTTGTCTCGAGAGTTGAACGGTTTAGACGATTTAGACGATTTTAGAGCGGGCAGTTTTGGTTCCATTAGTTGGTTTGAGTTTAGGTTAGGGGCGGGACAGGACCCGCGATGGCTCGTGGCTCGTGGCTCGTGGCTCGTGGCTCGTGGCCCGTGCATTTTGGTCGTTGCTGCAGCCTGCAGGTCACTGATTACCGTATTGTACATTAGTTTAGGTATGTACTGAAGTACCCTGGATGTGATTGGTGGATGGTACAATTTGACCAGTCACAGCGAACAATCATGAACAGAAGGAAGCATGATGAGTACCGGTACCACTTCTCTTATGCAAGTGTTCGAATGCTGTTGGAGTAGTAGCGATCGATAATGAGGAAACAACCCCTCGTCACCTACGTTCTTATTAGGTAAACCAATTTAGAGTTGGTTATCGCAATTGATTTTTATCCCAATTATTTAGGTACCTACATGTACCTAACCTAACCTTTTCCTCTTCACCTTCATTGGTTCTGGTTTGGTTGTCATCATTCGTTGTCGTGTCGATATCGTGGCCAACAATTCAACTCAATTGGATCGAATCAACTAGATGGGACATACAGTATTATAATTATATAATTTATCTTCTCGGTTAAAACCCTTCGGCTAGGTAGAATTAGCAATTCCTAAACCTCCATCTTCAAGTTTGATCCTCCGAAGATCGCGAAGGACCAGGTGGATATATATCCACATCCAAAGACACGGAATACCACCAAAGACAAGTACATTGAAGCATGATCCCTTTCGGTAGCTCGGCAGCGCACGAGATCCGATCTCGACGAGTCTTACTGGGGCTTCATCTACTATGTATGACGGACATCAAGGGCCCCTTTTGAAACTTCGTTAGGGGTTCTTTGCTGGCTTCGTTTCTTCTAGTGGCATTCTCTGATATAGAGAAACATTTATTCCGGTAATTATCTGGAATATCGTATCAACCGATTCCCGTCCCTGGTTTCTTATACTATGTACGGTAAATATCCAACACCACCACCCGTGCCAAGCCATCATCCCTCCCGGCCCGAAACGTTAGTACATGTGTCTCCTCATCGGCAGCTAACCTTCTATCCAGGTCATGCGTCAAGCAAATAGCCCACCACTTGAAGTAACTTATCGATGAAAAACCAATGCCATCTTTTATAAGACTAAAGTACAATTCTTAGGTACTATAAATGCAAATAGCTGCAAAGACCAAGACATCGTCAAACCACCACCTGTGGCGTCTTAATGCGGCTGAAGGGGGTAACCGGCTGCTTCAGGTGTGTCGCAAGTCAGGGGTTCAAGTGTTTTACCCCACATCCAAAAGAAGGAATTGTGAGGCCATCAACTCTCGTCAGGGGCATCATTGGGGGCTACAGACCTTGCCCCTGCCGCCGCTTTGTTTCTTGCGCCGTCATCTCGGCCAATCCCGTCGCTTCGTATCCTTACCGTTAAACACCTCGTACAGGGGCTCCTCGCTTGCGACGGGCAAGCCATGGCCGTGCAAAGGCATGGGCACGTAGGTAATAGTACACGTCCTTAACATGGAGTCTAGGCGGTAGATCGACCTTTCGTCTCAGTCCATCTATCTCTTCTGTGTTGAAGCCACCAAGTCGCCATTTCTATTCCTGCTAATTATTCTTTCTCAAGTCGTGATACTTCCTTCGGAGCCTCATTTTTACTAGTCTCCATCGCATAGAGTGGTGGAAATTGCAGTCTCCTCTGTTTTCCAGGGGAAAAACCGAGTCTCGCCATCTTCTTCGCAACACGTCGTTCATGATCTTATGATCGAAACTCGGCCATAACGGCCGTTTCTTTTTCTTCTTTTCAATTCGTATAACCCTGTTTGATTATACTTCGTTTGCCTACCTAGTGTGGCGATAATTTTATTTCCATTCAGCTTTGCGACTGGTATCGCCTCTTGATATTTAACATATATAACCATGGCCTCAATTACGACATTCAAAGGTAAAAGGTGTACGGCAGTGCCCAAGAAATTTAGCATCAATGCTATAGAAACCCCGTCACCGTCATCCTCGACATCGACATCTTCAAGTTCTAGTTCGACATCGACATCGACATCAACATCGATATCAACTTCAAGTTCAAGTTCGACTTCAACGTCAACATTGTCCTCCTCCTCGACCTCTACTTCATCTTCGTCCTTGTCTTCGTCTTCCACATCGTCGACTTTATCCTCGATTACCTCGAATCCGGTCGATCCTCAGCCAACTCCAGTTGGCAATACAGCGACGTTGGACACGGCCGCACTGCCTTCCACAGATTCATCTTCAGAAATAACACAAAGTGCAACGAGTCCTACGCCCGGAGTAACTTCTAGTCCATTGCAAATCGTGGCGCCGGCGACAAGCCAGAGTTCTTTGAACCCCTCAGAAATCTTCTCCACTTCTGTTGATGATGGGTCCATTTCAAGCGTACTTGTTGATACTTCCGCTACTCCATCTCCTACTTCGCCAGGGGATCAGACACAGAATACAGATGGAACACAGAGCACAGATGGGCAAGCAGAAAGTGATCTATCGGTTACAACAACTAACTCCGATGGAAGCACTGTAATAATTCCGACCGGTGTCACACAAGCTACTGGGTCGGAGCTACCGGGGATGCAACAACAGGCAGTGACGGGCAATGCGCTCACCACACAGCAAACATTAGCGATAGCAGGTGGAGTGGTCGGCGGAGTCGTGGTTATCTCGCTCATCGCGTTTGCGATCTGGATTTGGAGGCAGAAGAAGATGCAGAGGAGGAGAAGCGACTTATTGACGCCTCTCTCTCCGAATGCCACTTTCCGAGATGGCGAGAAGGAGCCCTATCTCATCAGCCGGACGTCCCTGGGTCCGACACCACTACCTGAGAAGCTTTGGGCAGTTATAGGCGCAAAGGTCAAGAGATTCCGTGGGAAGGTCGGCGGCATCGTCACCCGCAGCGACAGCCCGAGTCCAAGTGTCAACCTGAACCGAGGAAATTCGCAGTACGGTCCACCTGGTCTAGCACATAGTCGAAGTAACTCGAACTCCGGCGGTATCATAGGAGAGCCGTCGACCGGTAAAGGTCGTTTCGTGGATTGGTGGGGTCGCTTGGCCGAAGATGGGAATTTCAACTGGCGACTGCGTAACGAATCTAAAGCCGATACCATACGGAACGACTCGTTCGCTATTCCACAATCCACGAGGGAAGTCACAGGCCCTACGATCAGATCGCAGCCCGACTTCCTTACGCTCTCGAGTATAGATGACCGACAGCTTGAGCAAGGAACAGCAAGGGGAAGGAGTGGTAGTCAGCGCCGCTCGGTATCTATGGGTAGCGAGCAGCATTTCCTTGGTGGACTAGGATTGAATTTTGAGATGGCGGACCCATTTTCGGACGTGAATGCTATCGGCAACAATACAGCCAAGGCAACACCCACGGTGGTCTCAGCATCGAACAATCCGTTCTCGAATGCGAATGCCATTGCGGCTCCCTCAACATATATCCAGGATGTACGGCGCACTCGAGGCCGCAGCATAAACGGCGGCATCAGCCGGCAGACGAGCAGCGCGACTCGCATGACTAGCATGTACCGCGAGTCTAGCGCGAGCATGGACAGCACCGGGACCCGACGTAATAAGTTCCGATCCGATCCATTTGATCTCGACCGGCCAGACCTGCTCGGCACCAGTGCCGACTCCGGAATGAGTGTCTTCCCAGGGCCAGCTAGATTTAGTCGTAGCACGAGGACTCCCAATGAGATACCGAACACACCGCAGCCCGCGCACGTTCGGACGGAGAGTTTCACATCATCCAAATACTCGAGCGGCCTGACGGGCGTCAGCTTGGGTGACTGGAGCGATCCGGGTCCTGACGTCGGCCCAGCCGCTGTGCGATCTACGCCGGATAGCGGACTTGGAAGAAAAGACTCTACGACTCGGCGGAGCGGGTCAAGTCAAGGAAGTGTAGGCAAAGCCCTATAAAAAACCGGATTTACGCCCACATCAACGATATCTCAGACAGAGCGGGGATGCATCATTTGACGAAGCATGAAGCGTTGTTTTTTTTTTTTTTTCAGTTCAGTTCAGCATATAACATCGAAAACGGGGAGGGAAGAAGCTTGGAGTTTACGGTGCGATGCATTGCTCTTACAACCATACATTTTGATCATGTTTGTTTTTTTCATCTGTTGGGTTTTATGATACCCGGCGTCCACACGCTCGCTAATGATACCAATACCAATTTACTTATTCGGAGCTGGAGGACGCACACGTACCCCCCTACCCGAGTACACATGTATAGATTACTATCCTTTATTACCATTCGACCTGTTCAGCGCGAACAGGGCATGGGAGTTGTTATTCCCGTTCCATATACCCAAGCCAGGGGAAAACAAAAGCAGGAAGAGGAGGATGAAGGTGCATATATATATATATATAAATATATGCATGCAGATTTGTATAGATCAGGATGGAGTTGCTGAGACCTTGTGAGGTCCATTACATATATACATACAAAGTCCGGTGTGATGCGCGAACGAATCCGCCAGCCAGAAGAATATATCATATAGTTAAATCAAAAAGTATTTGCAGCTATTCTGTTACGTTTAGGAGATGTGATATGTGATTTCACCCTCGTAAGAATCATTTGATTCTAGACGTGGTAGATATGGACAGGTACCTTGGTTTAACTATGTAATTACATATGTGACCACTCAGAATGAACCCGAGTACCTTAATGAATGAATGCCACCATCTCCACTTGAACATGAAGCTGGGAGGGAGGGGGTACTTTATCATCCCCGCATAATCCCTGTATAACAGACGAATATAATTGGCTGCTTGTTCCATCTTCTCCACGCTAAAACACGAAAACGCGAAGATTCCCGTCGCGTAATTAAATTTAGCGCGTTCTAAAGTCACATTAAGACGCGTTTGAATCACAACTTACATACAAAAGAGGCAGCATCCATCACATGCAACTTTTTCCCGATGACAATGCGTTCATTCTTATTTTATTTTATTTTATTTTTATTTTTCTGAACGAAACTTGGCAGAAGATGATTTCATATTGGTTTAGTTTGTTTATTTGCTTATTGCTTATCGACCAGTCGGAGCTAGAGCTACGTGAACATTGATCCCCCCCCCCTCGTCTTACACCGTATGCACTTCACTTCATCTGGTATGTAGTCAGACCATACTATCATCTGCCACCTCATGTGCCGATTAATGACAGGCTGTCCTCTGATCAACCCCTCAACCCCTCAACCCCTCAGACCAACGGCCTATTAACCTGGATTCCGCCGCATGGAAGCTCATAGCGAAACCATGTGTTTCTTATCATACATCTCGCAGCGAAACAAGGGAAACTTGAACGTAAGTCGGGATAAAGTGGCGCATCATGCATACCTATTATTCGCAGCATGGTAGAAAAGAAGACGTGGGACGAGGAAACCCCGTCGTGACCGATAGACTCCGCGCATTCCACATTGTTGTCCTGACCTCAATGACCTGACCTGACCCCAAGACTCGCGGGTGATAAAACAATCGAAGAAAAAAAATCACTGCGTTTCGTGCTGTATAAAAGCATACCAATTGACCTGTATGGTCTGTCCATCCATCCGTCAATCCGTCCGTCCGTCCATCCGTGCATACCAAGGAAACGTAGAGTAATCATGGCGATATCTCGCCGGGTATTGTCATATGTGCGTTACGCACACTAAGTAAAAGGGGTTGGTTCAAGAAAAATAAGATCGTCTGTGATTACCTAAGTAGTTCTCGGTAATCAGGCCTTCATAGAAGAGGTTCATCAAACGTCAATCGTCGTCTAGCTCCGCTAAGTGGAGTCCTCGAAGTCGGCGTTCTAAGCGTCATCGGAGTCTTCCACGGCTTCTGTGCCGGGCTGGGTGTGATATTGACAAAATCCGACATGTCAAACGGTTGACCCGGCGTAGTGGGGAAGAGGGAGCCGCCACCGGGTGTTGTCATCATGGACGACGGTAGGTTAAGATCCTTCTTGGGAGGCGGTGTGGACGGGGGTTCCATTCGGGTCTTAGTCGAATGGACTGCGGGAGAGGGGGATTGTGCTAGATAGAGCAGTAGATCCGCACCCTCCTCACCTGCCTTCTGTCCATTTGCCGTGTTCTTATCCTTATTTCGTCGGTTGAGCGCTCTATTGCGCATGGGCGGTGTTCGAGGGGGTGAAGCTGAGTGGTGGTGGTTGATGCTAAAGGAGTGTGCGGGCAAGAGGTCGTCATCATCGTCTGACGGCGTTGCAAAGGCCGAGGTGAAGTCAAGGCCAGAGAAAGAAATATCGGGACCCGTAGTTGTCGTAAAGTGTTGCTGCCTTCGCGGTTTGAGAGGAGAGGATTGGGTTAGTTGACGGTATGCTTTCCAGGAGGAATTCGGATAGTTGTTGAAGGATTTGTGGGCGGTGGGGGAGAGGCGGAATCGCTTGGTCGGACTTGACATGGTCATGCTCATGTCGAATTCGGCCATGTTGTATGTGCGCTTGCGGTGACCGGTGCTGCCATTGCTAGATCCAATGGCATCGGAAAAGAGGGGAGCTTTGAGCGGGGAGCTCATCAGTGTTCTGCTGCTAGGATAGGGCAGTTCTGACGTGCTGGATGAGGAGTCGGATAGGACGTCGCCGTCGATAAGTCGCTTTCGTCGTATCTCCTCCTCCACCTTAGGCTCGATCTTATCGAGCGTCAGATCCTCCCATCCATGCTTGGTCTTAAATTGTGCTAGAGCCAGTCGGCCTTGAAGTTTTCGGGCGATCTGTTGTTGGGGAAGAATGGGTTGTTAGAATTCCACGTCACTTTGTTCGTCTAGTATTGGATAGAATATCTCAACATACCTTGCTAACCTCCACTCGTTTGAGCACTCTATCTGCCACATCCTCTGGCTGCTTCTTCAATGGCGACGACATGTTCCCGTTGCTTGGACCAGAGGTCAGAATTTCTTCTTAGTAAAATGCCTCCCCTGAGTCGCCAGTGGTGTTGGTCGAGTAATTATCAGAAAAATAATGCGGGGACAAGAACGATTGGGTCGACTTGTAGGCCGGGCGCTTGTTGGTGTAAGCGAAGGAGGGTTGATGGTTGCTTAGAAAGATCGTGGTAGGTTGTGATAAAAGGAGACGGATGGTTGGATGGTTGGATGGCTGGTATGAATTAGGTACAATATTAGGAGGAATACCGACTTCTCTAGGTGTACGGTGTATGAAGAACTGCACTCGAGATCGACTGATATGAAAACGGTCTGAGAAGAAACGAAAGGAAAGTATAGATCGAATGTATACCTAGGTTAGGCTGTGAATATAATAATGAATGACGGTGGTGAGTGCAGACCAGACGGGAAGTATGGAGTAAAAGGAAAAAAAAAAAGTCGATTTAGTTGGCGGAGGTACGATCTTGGATCCGGCAAGGAAAATTAGTACATGCACGGTTTGTAACTGCGCTAAGTACGAATTAGAGCTACTTTTTTAGGCAGTTAAGACCCACTGTTCACTGCTAAATGGGTTTTCAGGTGGTCCAACTTAAACCCTGTGGGGATTAAATCGCCTGCATTCCTCTCCATGGAAACCGTGTGATGCCATAAAATTGGTGTTTTAAGCCCGAGCTCAGCTTCCCTTGACTCCTTGTCCTTGACTCTCTTTCCCCTAAACTTACCACTTTGCCACTAAACCTAGATCTCATAGGGCCAGCATCAGCAGAGTTTAGCACCCACGGTGACGGTACAAGCAGCATCCTTAGGGGATTTTACTGTCTTCACCAATTTGCCGACACATAATATTGAACGAGCCAATCCAAATGCTTCTAAATGACTAGGACGCGTACTCATCAGCCAATTGTCTCCTCGGCGACTAGGCAAGCTGCATGAAGGCTTACAAGCCATTATTGTATTCTTTATTGTATTCTTACAGAATTATTTCTCATAGGCCAGCGTCTATGCTCGCATCCAGTTGTACATTGCCGAAGTTGGTTGGTGTTTGCTTCTTATGGTCAATCGGCTTGAGCGAGGGCATTCATCGACATCAACTCAGTACCTACCTAGGTAGGGAGGTATAATTAAAAAAAGGAGACAGTCTTAGAATATGCCCTTTGGCTTGGTATATAGCATCGGAATGAGGTGATAGATGAATTCTAGAAATATAGACATTGCATTTCTTATATGTATCCCTCTTCGCAAGTTGCTAGTTTGCCTTGGGATTCAGCAACAAGGCGTACATCACCTTGATTGATATGGCATATTAATCTGCAAACCCATTTCGGTAACTATACATTTATATACATTTGTATTTCTTTTTCATCTGGTAATGTTCTTCGGATCATGAACTTAAAGAATCCCGCCAGATTCAAGATGAATTTTGGTAGTTAGATTCGACTTTATTCATCCTAGGTTAGGGGTAAAAGGGGTTTAGGGGGTACAAAGGTAGGCCAGTTAAATATATCTGAACTACTAGTTTTCTCGTTCCTCTTGCTCGATTTGAAAATAGAATAAGTTATTGAATGATGGCTTTCAGAGGAGAATGTTGGCAAGCTTTATGATTCTGCAAAGTAATGGCGAGCTTCGTACTATGTACATATGTAACAAGTGATAACCTCACTTCCGGAAATGGCAGCCAATTTAAACCCCTGTCAGACAAGAACAGGGCTAAAATTGACAAGAACGTGCCAAACCCGCATTTTTGCTGCAAGCACTTTAAAGCAAAGAAAGCATGTTCTTTTGCTTCATGCCACATCCACATGCAACTCGTAGCATTAAAATTTACGAATTACCACACCGGGCGCTTGGTCGTCCAACTGTTTATCTGGGCTGGCGGCTACAGTCGTCGACTCGTCGCACTACATACGTTGTACATGTACATGTATTACCACGTTGCTTATTGGAATAAGGAGAAGCTGGGGGAAATGGTCTATACTTTGTACTTAGCCTACCAGCCTACATACCTACCTATGAGAACTCGTATCTCTTAGCTCACCGGGTATCATTTCAATGCCACGAGACATGGTACTGCGCAAGCGTAGTTCATTTGCGGTCTTTATGTCGCAGCAGATGGGAGAATACGAGACTTTGCTAGATGACGAATCACTATCTCCAACTCGACTAATTGGTTGCATCGTAAGGCCGATATGCACACATGCCGCACTCGTATGCAGCGATGTTGATCATGGAGACAGAACATACAGTATACTCCGCATAGCACACACATATCTATTGGTAAATCAATATGTTGTTGAGGGCGTACCGGAGTTGCTTGTCCAATAGCCAAGGGTGGTAGGTACATGTATTAAATAGATCATGTATGCGCTTTCAAGTTGATTTATGTGTAACTAAGTTTGAAGTGCATGTAGATTTGAAGGGGTAGCAAGCATTTATAAAGGTCCAGGAAAGGGGTTATAGACAAGAACATGCAGACATGGAAAACCTTGGGATGATATTCCCGCGAATGATTTTGTCTGTCTGTGCAATGTGCAATTAGATTAAGATGTGCCGGGACGGACCGGAGTGCATCTGCAGAAGAAACTTGACTTAACATTTCGAAGGACCCTTTTCCAACACATCGGTGTTGAGATGAATTGTTGATTAATATTAGAATTGTATTATTGTATTAGGAGTAAATTGCATACACTTGTTTATTGCATATTGGTCCACAACTTGAAATGCGATTTATTCTCAATTTCCCAATTTTCCATCGTTTTCTGCATTTCCAATATTATCCACCATCCAGCCAGGAGGTACTCATCCCTACCGTCGATCCTGAATTCATTCATGTTGGTCTCGTTTTGTTTTGAGTAGAAGACAGAATAAGCCTACCTGCCTACCTAGATGATAGAAAGGTAATAGACGAATAATTGAATCGCCGAGCCGAGTTGTGTGTCGGTAATACGGCTTGACCTTACCGAGACCAAAAGCAACAACGTCGATTCATCTTAATTATCATCTATCGCCGACCAGCTTGCATGACCTGTCACCGCCCAACTGTCAAACTACGTAACGCAACACAAGACGTCTTCACAATGTATCACTTTGCGCACAAACTCGAAATCCTTGCTTTGATCTTGAGATCTGTGATACTCGAAAGAAGTCCCGTTATTGGTGTATTCTTTGCTTTTTCGTTGTTGTTTTTCGTCTTGGGATGCTTCGGAGGCTTGTTGGTTATCTATCTACATTGATATTTCGGTGGTGTTATTCATACATGTAGGTATGGTAAGTAGGTATGGAATATTCAAGGGCCTTGCAGTGAATTCAGTGCCAACACTGCAACGCTAACCCGACCTCTTGAGGCGCAGGTGTCATATATCACCAACATGCAATATTCGCTGCAGTGCTACCTGTCTTCAATATGCCGGTAACGCAATTCGCTTCCTTCTGAAAGCTTGCTCTTTTCGTTCTCTTTAGACTTTTTACTTCTATTAGGTGGTATATTTATCATATTATTAGAAAGTACGGAATAAAAGTATGTATGTGGGTGGATATGGAAATATTATTCTCGTTTTCTGTGTTTATATGCTCTTTCTTCAATCTTTAATTACCTACCTACCTACTGCCTACCTACTGCCTAGGTACTGTACCGTGAGATCGGCTATCGGCTGAGCCTCGTGTCCCCCCCCCCCCCCCCTTGCCTTGGTTGTTTGGATTGCCTTGCAACTTCTCGTATCCAAGTTTTTCAACTTCCAAATGGGTCAAGCGTCCTTCCCTGGATGGGCTGGTTCGATCCAATTTTAGGGAGTTTTGGGGAGTTTTAGGGAGCCCGAAAGAATCCCACTAGTTTCATAATCCACTTTAAGCAGTATTAGATGTTCCCACTTATCAGCCGCGACGTCATCATCATTCGTCAATTCGTCAACATCCCGCCTGCAGACACATGTCTATCCACATTTCTAACAGCTCTGATCGTCTTGCTGCTAATCTTGCTAATCTTGCTATGTACATACATAATCTTTAGCTGACCTGTGTCTGTGTGCTGTGTGCAACAAACAAGTCTTGTCACAATACTTTAGCAATAAGCTGACCAACAATCGGCCCTAAGCATTTACATCACTTCTTTTTCTTGTGGTTTCTTGTCTTGTCTGTCTTGTTTGTCAAAAGTTGGCAGAGAACACGCTTCTATTCTCTTTTTGAATCATCAGCGCGAGATGCTGAGGTAATAATTCAGATACATAGAACCAAAGACTCATGCGACCTTGACTTCTACTTCTTCGATACATGTACCTCTCAAGCCAAGACCAGCCAAGCCAAGCTTTTTTGTTTCTTCTGCAGGCTTATCGTTGGTCGTCTATCAACCAAATACCATACAACATCTACTGTATCTACTGTACCTACATACTCATCCTCCTTCTATCTTTCCCAACCTCGCAACATTTGCAACGTTCGTTTCTTCTCTCTAACCTTCGTTCATCTCCTCTCCCCTTAAACCCACTTGATTAATTAGGTCATTCGTTCTAGGGAAGCTCACTAGCCACGGTAGTGAAGCTAGTTTGTGGCTGTTTGCTTCCCGTTCCTGAAATAGCGCCGGCAAAGATTCCCCCCTAACCATAGAGAGATCATAACAAAACAAAACAATCATCTTGTTGTTTTGAGCTTGCTTGCTTGCTTTTGGACCAATTGTCTCTCTCGTTGACTAACTACTGAGATTGAGACACCATGGCACCCTCATTTCTTAACTTCAAAGAGTTTCGAAGACGGTCGCGAGCAAGCTTTCGTACCGAACGTTCCAATGATACCTCAAGCTACGATGACCAAAACAGTCAGCATACCGCTCCCACCAATGGGTCGATAACTCCTCCTTCCATCACCGCCCAATCCGACCCGGCGCTCAACACCCAAGTCAAAGAACAACCACCGCTCCCTCCTCCCGTTCCAGCTAACAGGCCACCTCCTCAACCTGGCTCTAATCGGTACAGTGTATCTGGGATGACTGGATTAGGCTCTCCTGTGTTGAGCGGCAAATCATCTCTGCCTGTGTCGCAATATGCTCCTCGAATCACGAATCTTGCGGAGAATACTTGGGTATGGTGAATTTTTCGTTGCGTCGATATTGGATCTATCTCTTAGCTTGGACAGTCAACTAGAGGGGTTCATAATTAGTCAAGAGGATGTTGTGTACTGATCTCCTAGTAGGTGTCACAGAAGGTTCTTCTGGTAAGCGGTGCGATCGGGGAGCCGGGGCAGCGACCCCTAGACGGGAACGTTACTGTTTGCAGGTTGGACGATGGGTTCCCGCCGACGTATTGGCCGGTTTGCGAGTCGCAGTTCAAGGCGATGGTATATCTCATGCCTGGAGCGAATAGACTACGTTTCGACTTTTCGAGCCCCAAGTTGGCCAATAGTGGCTCTTCAAACCCTATTCATTCGTCCTATCTGACTATTCACATGGTACCTCCTATGAATGCGCCACCCTTGCAACTGGCCATCTTGCTTGCGAAGGATTCTCCCGGTACATTCGACGCTGTTCCAGCTCGGATTGAGAGGGAAGGAAACGACCTTGAAACAGCTATTCGCAAGTTTCGTATGTCCGCTTATCTTTGGCAGGCGTTTACTGCCGAGCAGATGTGGAGGAACAAGCTGGGCCGACGAGTGTTTCGATTCGAGGAAGAATGGACCACTGGCACTTGCAACTACCGAGACAGAGAGACGGGCACCATGCGATCTGAGGCGCGCATTCACGTCATCCGATCGGACAAGACCTTGGCCGAATTGAGGGACCTTAACTTGGCACAGCAAAACCCCAACGCGACAAAGAAGGGCGATCTGTACGGTATCGCCGCCGATGCGCTGAAGAATTATTTCAAGCCACTTCCAGGGCAAACGCAGTATGTGTCGGTTTTGCTTCTTGACTCGCATTGGGATACCGCTTCAAAAACGGTGACTGCTCACGCCGCCCTCGGTGGCAACGCTGGCGACTTGAACATGGCCATTTTCGGATCTCATTGTCTGCAGAGCTACCCTACCAGTTTTGAAGAGGTGGTCCCCGCGTTCACCGACTGTACACCTACCGATACTAATTTTGTAGCCAATGACTGCAATGAATCAGGAAGCTCTTGGGAGGCTGCGAATATTGGAATTGGCGCCCATCTGCATGAGACTGGTCATCTGCTTGGATGTCCGCATCAAGAGAGTGGTGTGATGTTGAGAGATTATGTTAAGCTGAACCGTACATTCGTAGCCCGGGAGGCATATTCCACACGAACTAAGTCGAAAGGGGGACCCGTCTCCCAGGCCGACGAGTGTACTTGGCACCGTCTTGACTGTCTGCGATTCCGAAGTCATCCCTGCTTTAGGCTACCTAATGATCCTATCTTGAATCCGGATGCCAGCGTCCAAGCTTGGCCGGTTGAGAATGGGCACGTCCAAATCACAGCTGCGACAGGAGTTTCGTTTGTAGAACTCTATCCGGAAGGGGATGATCTGTGTCATACCTGGATCGAATACCCAATGGAGAATGGGTCGGTCCAGCGAAACCTCACACTGACAGAACAAGAACTACGAGATAGGTTGCCGGAAAACAAGCGACGACTGAAGATCAAAGTGTGCATAAAATCACACGGTGGCGGAAATCTTGAGATCGGCGACTTCCATAATCTATGCTCGAAAGCGTCTTCGTTGAAATTGTCGTTTGGAAAATCGGCATTCCGAAGCGACAAGCTTGGATTCTCCCAAATGGAGGGAAGCCAGCCGCAGGAGTTCATTTTCACTAGCGCCACGCAGAAGAACCGAGTACTTTCTCGGGTTGTGTTCTATCACGGTTTTGCTTTGGATGGGCTTGAGTTCTGCTACGACGATAACTCTAGCCAGTTATTTGGAAAGCGTGGGGGGAAACCTGGCGGCGACACGTTTGAGATGGGTAAGTCTTCATGCATCCGTTCGTAAAGACAACCGGTCTAACTCTTATAGATATTCGTCGCGGGGAGACTATCACTGGATTCTTTGTACGATCAGGACTGTGGGTAGACGCCATCCAGGTCTTGACTAGTCTTGGAAGGAAATCACCTATCTACGGTAATCCGCATGGTGGTTCACCGTATGTGTCACTATACCCCTTTCGTTATTGAGACATGACTACTAACATGCTTCATCATCTAGTCACACACTCCTCCCACCACGCGGCTACAACGTTTGTGGCGTATCTGGTTCATGCGCAGCCTGGATTGACGGTTTCGCTGTCATCATTGCTAAATAATTCGGTCAACGTGAGATATCCACGAGTGTTACGTTTTGCTCGCTCTTCGATGGTTGCCAGCCACGTTTTCTTGGGACTTGGGGGGAAGCACGTCTGCATATTTACTTTGTCATGGCATCATATTCCCCAGCATACACTGGATTTACCATTTTCGGGTTCTCTTGCTTTTCTTTTCTTTTCTTTTCTTCACTTCGCGCCTAGCATACATAATTGTCGCATCACAATATTCTCGGGCCATTGGAGGGAAGGGAACAGGGTTGATTTGGTGAGCAAACCATGACGGGCAGGTTGTCCGGTACTATTCTCATAGGTGGAAAAACAGTTACCTGTAGGGACATTGGCAGAGATGTCATTTACAGCTCCAAGTATTCAGACAAGACAACAGCAAGAAGAGACACGCAGGAGACGTGGTCTCGCCAAGTAATAATCACTTAGGCCGACTCTTATAAGTCGAGTCAGTCAGCCGAAAGAGCTAAGACTAAGGAGATGGTGGTGGTGTTGCTACCCAAATTCATTGTACATAGTAGGTAGTTCGCAACATCCAGGACTTAATTGGAAGTCATTCTCTCTCCGTGAGAGGACCATCAGAAGCAAAATGCGTCGTGGTGTACTGTGAATGGTTGAGGTCACATAGTTGATTCTAGCTACGTACGTCCCCGAGACATCTTCCACTTCAAGTGTGTTTTTTTCAGTGTGGTTTTTTTCAGTCTCAAACAGCCAGCCTCAAATAAAAATCATGAAAGTTCCCTGCGAGGAAACTCCAGACATGTCTTGGTTTACATGTCACTTAACGTATTACGTGTAAAGTACATGGACGATTAAAAAGATACATCGTGACAATGAAATGTAGAAAGGGGTAGATCACATTGATTGAAGTGGAGGAGTGGCTGCTAGCTGCTAAGCCTCCCCCGCGCTAGCAAGCCGCTTGGCCTAAGAAAGCTTAGTGGACCCTGGACGTGTCCGAATGACGGCATCAATGATGCTGCGCCTGCCCGGATAGCAAAATGGGTTCAAAAAGTTGCAGTTTTCCGCTTTTACCAAGCTTTTGTCCAGTCGCTACTTACTTGATCATTGAACCTTTCTTCAGTCGCTACCGCCGCCGTGGAAATTCAACCATCGCAGTGGAGATACGTATTTATTTATTTGATTTGATTTAACCTTTTCACTTTTCTTCCAAGAACATCATCATTTTAAGAACACATATATCCGCAAAAGTACTTTGACGAAGAGATTCGCCCGAGTAAACAATATTACGACACGACGACCTGACTAGAGAAAAGGATATTTGGTCTGCTATCTACCAGAATAAAAGAGGAACGATAACGAACGAGCGAGCAGACGAACAATTTCTATCGTGCGTGGCTAAAACAGCGTAGGAAGGGTGTACAATGTCGAAACGAACCGGCAGCGCGAACAATGGCGCCGCCCCAAAGACGAGCGTCACAGAGGAGCCTTGTACGTAGGATGGGCTATACCTATCTCCCATCTCCCATCTCCCGACATGCTGCTCACAGTGGCGTGTATAGCGTATAACAAGCAGAAAGACCTCCTCTCTTCCGCTACCGGTCACTTCTCTCTGTTAAAAGCCCTACATATGGCCGACTACATTACGGAACTAAATGGTATTCCCCCCTGCCATGTTATCCATGGATGTCCATGGACATTTTATCTCGACAATCCAAGATAGCTAATCAGAGATGATTCTTTGCTATATGTAGGCGCCTGTGGTATTCTATCTATCTTCTCGTCTCTGCGTTACTGCCTCGGCGATCCCTCTGACAAGGCGAATCTGTACATCGCTCTGGCATTCCTGCCGTTCGGTCTATTCTTCGATTTCATGGACGGCCGTGTCGCGCGCTGGAGGAAGAAGAGCAGCATGATGGGACAAGAGCTAGACTCGCTAGCTGATCTGGTACGACCATCCTACATATACTTCACCATACTCGGCCAATATTTGTTCTGGCGGCAGCATATCATCCAGCGTAGTACAGAAGGTAATTGGGCGTATTTCTTGCTAACTCAGATTACCACTAGATCTCCTTCGGTCTCGCTCCAGCCTGCGTAGCATTCACCATCGGCCTACGCACCACGCTCGATCACGTATTTCTCGCCGTCTTCGTACTTTGCGGACTAACACGACTGGCTCGATTCAACGTCACGGCATCGAGCGGCAACATCCCCAAGGATGCCAGCGGCAAGGCCAGCTACTTCGAGGGCACACCAATCCCGACCACTCTCGGTCTCGACGCCATGATGGCATACTGGGTGAGTCAAGGATGGGTGCTGGACCAAGTCCCAGGCGGCGTCTGGTTCGAGGGTAGCGCGCTCGAATTCCACCCCATCGTGGCTCTCTTCCTTGTACACGGGTGCTTGATGTGCAGTAAGACGCTACATGTCCCTAAGCCTTAGTACCTTTTCTACCTAGATTAGATTAGGCTGGGTTGGAAGACAAACACATACGTCTTGCTGGCGACATAAATCTCCCTTTTCAATTTTAGGAAGGAGTCGAGTTTGGGATGAAGCGGCAGCATGGGATGTGGGAGATAGATACCTAGGGATCGGGGAGCTTTCGCATGCGTAATGGGTATGCTTCGCTATTTTTATTGGAGGGAGATACAATACCAGGATGGCAAAAAAGAAGTATACTACCTAGGAAAGTGAGAGAAAAGAAAAGAGTCGACAAGCGGGAAAACGGAAGGATATTCACGACCGTCACGTAGCACACGCATACCCTCATAGATTGGAATGAGTATACCGAATAGAGCGGCGCATTTGACTTTTCTTTTGATATTTTGGACCCAGGAATGTGAGAGATGAGTTCTTAATAGCCAAGCGTGTGGCCTGAGTTGCTATCAGTTTGAGTGTAAATATATCCAGCTGTTTGGTAATATCAACTGCAGACAAATTCTACTCTAGAGGTACTAACTGGTTTCTATTTAATATTGTACATGTACCAAAGACTATATAATCATGTCGGCCATCTACCTACGAAAAGCAATTGCAACACTCCAAAAAGGGAGCGTTATTTACTTCCATGGTCCGCTATGTAACAACACCGGAACTAGGAACAGGTGCCTACCTAGGTAGGTAAGGTGTCATCTATGCATGTATACCTAGAGGTATATTTTTCAACTTTCGTAGCAGTAAAAAAAGAAAATCCTCAAGCCAACCACCGGTCTTGCAAGATCTCAATCTTCCATCTCCTGAATCAATTCTCTCAACACGCCCTTCTCAGCAAGCGCCTGCACCCACTGATGGATAGCTGGAGTGTAATCGCGCTGCCTACCGCGTACCGTCTCCACAGCCTCATCAACAGTCGCCAGCTCAGCAACGTACTGAGCATCTAGGGAGTCCTGTTCCGTCCTCAACTCCCGTGCCAGCTCGGCCGCCTCCGCAATAGCGAAATCCGCATGTCCAACCTTTGCTTGGAATGATTCCGGGTGCCGCTGTGAAATGACCGTCTTTGTCGTCAACCCTCTCTGCATCAGTCGTGCATTCGGGAAGACCTGGAACGGGTCTGGGATGGTCCAGGTTTGGTCGCCGCTGAACATGTTGTGAAGGGTACATGAGCAGGCTAGACTCGTTGCGAGGTCATTAGATAGAGTCTGCAATGGAGACTGGCATATGGATAGTAAGCTATACGATGAGAAGTCGGAGTTGCTCATCATGCGCTCCAGGATAGCAGCACTAGCTATATCAAGCCAAGAGTCTGCAATCGGACCTGCGACAGATGTAGATTAGAAATCATACGCATTATCAAGACGAGATACCAGGTAGACTTACCGAGGCAAAGAGGCTTGGCCTGAAAGCCGTCGAGTTCCCATACCTGCCCGTTCAGAGGCACGTACGCAATATAGTGGTAGTTCGTATCTACATTGCGCTTCTTGCGTACACGCCTCGAAGCAGCCGACGACTTTTTCGGCGTAGTTGTCGTATTCGTTGCTTTCTTCCTTTTCTTCTTCAGGGAGGATTCGTGCTTGTTGTCAAGGGCTAGATCTTCAGCGAGGAGATCAATGCGTCTACGTTGGGATTTCGAATTAACCTCGTTGCATGCTGGGTAGATAGATTGGGTAGGGGATGAACAAGATTTACCTTGCAACTGAATTGTGTATACTTCGAATGAAGTCGCTCTCGTCAAGGAAGTGTCCTCGGTGAGGCGGCGGAAGGTCCATGGTAGAATTCTTGAAATCCCGGAGTTGCGTGTCGAGACCAACCCCCTGTGCGTTCATAACGATGTTCATGAGCGCTACAGTGGCGCAGGCATTAGCAGTCGTCTGCATGTCGGTCAGTTTATATACCACATCTGGGGAATCCCATGGAATAACGTACTTGGTTGGCAAACCAAAGCTGATCTGGACAGTCCGGACGATTCTCATCGTCACTTGGCTCACTGGAACCCTCATACTCGAATAAGAATATAAGTCCGTGGACCGGCTTCCTGTGTGCTGTAAGCGGAATGTAGAGGCGATGCGGACTAGGTAGCGTGCTTACGGTAGAAGACCTAGAGTATCTGCGTCTAGGCTATAGATTTCCTGGACTTTCAGCTCCTTGGCCCCTAGCTCCTGTAACATAGCATTGAAGAAGCCCTGCGGAATAGATTAGTGAGATGTCTCGTCAGTCTTAGTGTTGATTTTATCGACTTACTGGCTCAGACTCTAGCTCAACCCAGCCACCGTACTCCTTGCGTTCGTCAGGCGACATGCCGCTTAACACTTCTTGCAAGAGCGATCTGGTATCTTGAGGTGCGACAGCTTCTGCGGCCGCTTGACCTGCCTTGCGCTTTGGGCGGGACTGCTTCGGGGCTTGTTGAGAGGATGCATCATGAGCCGGGATGATATATTCCTCGTCGTACTTGGTGGGGACCTTCCTGGCCCTGCTTGAGCGACGCACGCCTGTGTTCTGATCATCGGCTTGATCAGGGGCTTTAGGCTCCAGATGTCCTCCGGTTTCATCAAGCGCATCCATGATGGCGGTTAGGTAGGCTTTGACGGTGGTGATGAGGGGGTAGTCAATGAGAATCTGTATGGTTTTGGATTGAAGATTGAAGATTGAAGATTGAAGATTGAAGATGAAGATGAAGATGAAGATGTAGGTAGGTATAATGTCGAGACAGAAGGGTGGCCAAGTCGGTGTTGAGTTGTGGTTTAACTGCGGCTGTGGGAGAAAAAGAGAAGAGAAGCGAAACCAGGTGCTACGACACTGGGCTGGGCTGGGCTGGGCTGCTCTGCTCTGCTCTGCTAACAAAAGCAGCAAGGTTGTCTATGTCTATCGTATTTAGCTATTGTGCTATCCATTCTTCTAATTTCGTGGGCTAGCAAGAATTAACAATTGTTTTAGCTACACATGTCGCAAGTGACTAGTACAAAGCCCTGTTACTGAACATACCTGATAACCCTCCGTGCAAACATCTCTTTACTTTATGTCCATTTAGGAAACATCAACAGAACACCCACTTCACATTGGTATCTGTTGAAGCACGCACACGTTATCTTCGTAGATAGTAGAATAGGAACCCAAAGTTGAGAAGTGGTTGATCTTGTCTTCAAGTTGGTTGATTTGTGACAAGACGGAAAATAACGAGGATGACAGCCAATTGCTATAATAACTTGATTCAATATGCGACCTTTTTCTTTTCTAGATGGATTGAACTTGTCGCAACATAATATTTGTCAATTTAAATAACTCAAGTAAATGTGAATTATGAATGGAATATGGAATATGGAATATGGAATATGGAGTATGGAATATGAATAAGATGTAGTAAGTAGATGTTCTATACAAGAGGTGATTCAGGTGATAACACAGCTATTATGAGGGAGGCTTTGGTTGATAACTGCAGACCGGGACGCTAAAAGGTGGGAGCTCATGCACATATAGCTAAAACTGACCAATCATAAACTGATAAACCTGCATACATAGCTGGTATGTAAAGAGCTACTAGGTACTATGTATATAAGTACTACTGCAGGTACCTAGTATGTTAACCCCACCCTTCAAGACTTCAAGTTGTACATACACAGTAACATACTGTACCTTATTAGTACATATGGATGTAGCTCCATCCTTGTACATAGTAGCTCCCAGCGATAACCCCCGCCTGCACCAAGATAGGTAACCTTTCTTATCTTAGAAAATAAAATACTATGTAAAAAATGGTGGCAGCTGTTGGCATCTGCACGTGCTACCTATTTTCCTGGCCGTTTTCGGTCTTGGCGACCACCCAAAAAATTTGGATTTAGAGTTTAGAAGATTCTTGACGCGGCGCGTTCGTGATATTTGGTTGTATTTTAGTATTTTAGTATTTTAGTATTTTCAGTCTTTTAATCTTTATTTGCCATCACCTTCTAAAAATCTCCGAATCACATTGCAAGCTCTGCAAATCAGGTATTTACATGCCTCCTTTTCGCGCTTGCTTAACGTTGCTATTTTCAATCCCACCATATTTACATTTGGTTGAATATTGAAAAAAAAAACATAAACATTTGCCAGCCTGGCATCATCGACTTTTACCTACTCCGCCATCCATTCATTCCAGTCCTCTGCCTCTACCTCTACCTCTACCTCTACCTCTACCTCCACTTCTACTTCTACTTCCACATCTACCTTGCCAACAGGTTGAATTCCTTCAACCAACTAAACTTTCATCCATAATCTCTCACAAACCACAAATCCTTCTACTTCCTAATGGTTTGTAGTCAATACCACGGAATGCGATGAGGGATGAGATGAATCCAGGCACGCCGCAAGTGCGTGCTGGGCGCTATCCGCAGACCCCAGCTGTCGCCCGACAAAATGGTCCACCTAGACCTCCTCTACCGAGAGCTCCCGAAAACCGTCCAGGTGCTGCTCCGACTATCGAGCCCGTAATACCTCTTAATCTTATCGATGCGCCTACCCAACGATTCTATGCCTGCGCCGTCTACGTCGCCTTGCTGGGATGGCGATTCTACGATTGGGTCCAGATGCTCGAGGACAATGGCGGGTCCTTCTACTTCTTCGCGAAATGGGTCATCATCGACTTTATTTTCCTCTTCTCCCTGCCCTCGTTACGTATACCATGGCTGGAGCTCTCCGCACCCACCGTGACCGTGACATTCTTTGGTCATTTGGTATTCAACTGGCTTCTGATGTTCAACATCCCCGTTCCGTGGCACGGTTGGCTTTTGGGTCTCGTCAAGATATTCTACGACAAGGAACTTGCCATTTCCGAACACAATGTCAAGGTTTCTAGTATCTTACACAACTCGTCTCTCATCATGGGCAAGCAGATCATTAATATCCTTCCTGAAGGGTGAGTATCCCGCCACGATTACCTCGATACAGTTTTACTAACATACAAATCAGCTCTGCTATCCTCAACCCCGAGAAGACTTCCTTCTGCCTTGGCCAGGGAGAGATCGTTGCGAGCGTTCCCATTTACTTCAATGCAACCGTACCGGTCGAGGTGGAACTGATGCGCTTTGACCTGGAGTCAGATTCCCAAGAGGTTGTAAAGCTTGGTCGGAGGGACATCAAGGAGATCGCAAAGCAGTCGTCAAGATCGATCGAGGATGGTGTTCTGGGGATTTACAGATACGATATCCACCTTAAGAAGCCTGGCGTTTATCAGCTGAAGAAAGTCCTCGACGAGTACAAGCTCGAGGTTTCAAGAATCACCGAACCTACCTACATTGTTCCTTGTCCTAGGGCCCGAGTTCGTACCGCTCCATCTTCCACCAAGTGTCTCGGCGAGCTATCCGATTTGTCGCTGGATGTTTTTGGAACGCCACCCTTGAAGATTGTGTACAGCCGGACGATCAATGGCAAAGACCATAGCTTCCATTTTCAGAGCCTCCAACCCGAAGGATTCTCGTCTCCTCTACTCGGTCCGCAGCGATCGTCCAGCCTGATCTCTCCGACGAATGAAGACTTCAGCTGGGCTAGGTCTCAGGCAGTTACGGTTGGCCTCAACGAATCCATGACCTCGGCGGGAGAGTGGCAATACTCTATCGACGAGGTACATGACGTTTTTGGCAATGTCATCTCGTATCCTCAGCCCGAAGAACCTGATCTTAAGCCCAAGCCGAAGCATCTATACCAGAACTTTGTCGTGCGGGAACGCCCTAGAGCAGCTATTGTCGGCTGTGACATCCGTCGCCCTCTAAAGGTTGCCAAGGGTAAGACGGCGAAGCTTCCCGTCGAGATCGGACGTCCTCTCCACACGACACCGGGCAGCCCGCACACCGTAACCTGGCATTTCTCTCCAATCGATACACTTACTAAGAGTGGCGATCATGGAGACGTCATTGAGGTTGGCTCCTTTACTGCTAAGAATGTAGGTGACCAGCCCACGATCAGCGCGCCTGGTCTATACACACTGAAATCCATATCCTGCGAGTCCTGCGAGGGAGAAATCGAAGAACCTTCGTCTTGTCTCCTGCTCAACCCTCTCGAACCTACGTTGGCGATCCAGGCTGAGGAGATCCCCGACAAATGTGGTGGCAACTCAATTGGATTGCGGGTGAATTTGGACCTGATCGGAACTCCTCCGTTCCGGGTTTCGTACACTATCAGTAGCAACACCGACCAGAATAGGAGAGAGACGGTTGAGATCAAGGGTCTTCGACAACAGATCGAACTGCTCCCACGAGACGCTGGCCATTACCACTACCGATTCAGGAGACTTGATGATGCTATATATAGTGTTCCCCTGCCCTTAAACGACGAATATTATCTAGAGCAGAACGTCAAGCCGCCCGCATCAGCAACCTTCAAACCAGGACCTCGCACACTTAGTGCCTGCCTGGACCGGCCAATCCAGCTTGACGTGGATCTTTCTGGAGACGGTCCTTTCACGCTCGAGTGGGAGATGATTCACGAAGGAAAGAGGAAGTCGGAGAAAGCAACTGGTATCACCGACCATACCTACACTATCGAGACTGCACCCCTTTCGACGGGTGGTGAATACACCTTAGCCCTGAAGAGCATTCAGGACAAGACGGGATGTCGCATCTTTCTCAAGGAAGAGACCAAGATATCGGTTCGGCGACAGCGTCCTAGGGCTGCGTTTGGCGTCCTTGAGGGTAAGAGGACAACTACCGTTGTCGAATCCTCTCCGGTCAATCTCCCTCTGAGACTTTCTGGTGATGGACCGTGGATAATTGGATATCGCAACGCAAATGTCAGTTCCGAGAAGAAGATTCACATTGCGCGGTACGGCAATGACTTTATCGAAGCAAAGGACCGAGGCACCTATGAGATTACCGATGTGAAGGACAACCAATGCCCTGGTACTATTAACCCCCAGGCCAATACCTTTGACGTTAAATGGTTCCCGCGCCCGGAACTGACGCTTACGCCAAGCGAAGCCATCCTGCCCACAGAAAAGGAGAATAGGTTCCTCAAGCAAGATGTCTGCGAGGGTGATGTTGACGGCTTCGAAGTTTCTCTCCGAGGTAGCTATATAATCTATTATATTTTCCCATTTCTTGATCCAATATACTAACTAAAGCGCTAGGTTCGCCACCTTATCATGTTGAATACGAAGTGAAACATAAACCCAGGTCAGGTTCGGGTTCAGTTGCTCGGAAGGAGTTCGATGCTGCTCTTGGAAAAGCCTCTATACCTCTAGACACAACCAAGGCTGGATTATATACCTACGCATTCTCGGGTCTGTCGGACAACCTCTACAACGATAGACGACAATCTGAACCTCTCACACTCGAGCAAACGGTCCACGCCAAGCCCACTGCTTCCTTCGTTAAGCCTGGCCAGACGTTCAAGATGTGCATGTCGGACGACGTCCCGAATGAATCGATCCCTATCAAATTAGAGGGCAAAGCACCATTCTATGTGGAGGTTGAGATCAAACATCACTCCGGGGGTCTACCAGAGGTCTTCCGAATTCCCAACATCCAATCCAAGAACCATGCGATTCAAATACCCAGGAAGTATCTCAAACTTGGTGGTCAGCAGATACGAATCCGTGAAGTCCGCGACGACCGTGGTTGTCAGCAGAAGGCCGAGAGTGGTAGCGGTGTGGTTCATATCCAGCTCTATGAGGCTCCCTCCATTTACCCTCTCGAGAAGCGAACTGATTTCTGCGTCGGTGAGCGTATTGCCTACACCCTATCAGGCACACCTCCTTTCGAGGTGCACTACGAATTCGCCGGCAAGCAGATGAAGGCCAAGGCTCAGAACACCAACTTCCGCCGTATCGCCGAGTCGCCTGGCGACTTCACGATCACGAGCATCAGCGACAAGGGAAGCGAATGTCGCGCACTGGTCAATCTCTCCAAGAATATTCATCCCATGCCGAGCGTTAAGATTAGCAAGGGCAGAATTATCCAGGTGGATATCCATGAGGGTAGTGAGGTGGAGATTCTATTCGAGTTCTGGGGCACACCACCGTTTGAATTCACCTACACGCGCAGCACCAACGCACGGAAGGGCCAAAAGAGCCAGATACTGGAGACGCATCATGACATCAGCCATGAGCATAGCAAGGTGATCACGGCGAACCTGGAGGGTACATATGAGGTGGTGGCGATCAAAGATAACTACTGCGCCTTTTCAACCTTAGGGCCCGAAGGTAGAGACAAGGGACAGAAGAAGTTGAAGTACTAGTGAGACTTTGACAACTACCTACCTACGTATGGTGTATGAGGAGGTGAATAGCTACACCTACCCAGGTAGTTATCTGACGAAATGAGCAAAAGAATTAGGAGGGACATGAACGCGCGGATCGAGGATAGACCGCGAAGAAAGAAGGCATGTGTGGGGTTAATAAAGAATGGCGGAGGTCGCTCTCGGGCGGGCATTGCATGAGCATGGCGTTTCGGTAGGATATCAGCATTTTGCTGGCGGATTGCCTCTCACTGCAATCTAATATAAATGTCTTTTTTTCTTCTATTTTCATGTGCCGCAACGACTTGATCTTGATGATGTGAGGAGGTGTCGAGTAAATACAGCCAGACAGACTGTCCAAGAAAGGGGATATTATAAATCTTGAGAACATCAAGAATGCTGTCAACCAACCTGCAGTATGTATGGCGTGTTGACAGTATCAATTATGCACTGTAGATGTGATAGTGGCGCAAATATCTGCTTTTCGAATTCCCGCAATGTTGTTCTTTTGCAATTGGACGCGTCCTACATACGGTAGTAGTACTACTATGTATTATTAAGGAGGTTTGTTGACAGCTAATAGGAATACTGTCATCTCTTCGTAGATTTTGATTAATCAACACGGCACTCTCTGTCTTACAAATTATACATATGCTAAGGCTATGGATCTTGCTTGCTCCCCTTGGCCGAAACTATGGCCCTGTCCGTGATGGTTGGGCTATGGCGTTTTTATCCTTGCCAACTTGAACCTGGCAGCGCTGGTATCAAACGAACAAGGGGGTGAAAAACGCCGACAATTGACAGTTTCTCATCCATCAAGGATGAAGCTATGTAAAATTCAGACAGCCTTAATTTCCGCCCCCCTTCAAGTCCAAGCGCCCCTGCTTTCCTGTCACCTATCACACCGTATATGCAATGCATGCAAAAAAGAAGCGTGGGATGATGTATCGGCATCGTGTGTCGCCATGATCCATAGATCAATACTCCGCCCTCGCCCTATCTGGGTACCGATCCTATGGGAAGTCTCCGCGTAAGGCCGGGTTAGGATCTCCCTGGTTGTCGGTACTATAACTGTAACGTATTAAGTCAGACTGCTACTTAATAGATCTGTAGTACCTAATAGTAGTAAAATCGAGGGATCTACATCCGGTGTTAGGTATGTATCTTCTTCTTTTATTCACATGGTAGACTACATAGTACTATGTAGATGCTCGAGTAATCAGCTTTAAGGACGAAGTACCTATAGCTTGCTAACGATGATGTCCGAAGGCCGACGGTTAGCTCTTTGAACGATATGGGGCAGGATCTGCAACGACCCGGCGTAACTAACTTGAACTATTTTTTCACGAAGAATCCCCCAGTCCCCCTCCTATTCTCTACCAGTCTCTCTCTGAGGTTGGTTTTAATAGGTCGCCTCACCTTTTCGGAGAGTTTTTTCAAGGTCGGTGGTTCGCTAAGTCGCTGGCTCGACAACATTTGACGACTTAAGGGGAGACCAGCTTGTCAACTGACTCGAGACATGGATATCTATCAGAATTACTTAGTCAAGATCATACTAGTGTAAGATATTTATTTCCTTTTTTAGTACTAGAGCTAGGAGGTATTTATTTCGGTTATGGCATCCCCATCATCGAATATTAGGTACTTCACGATGGGAGAAACAAAATAATAAATTTCAGCCACTTATCAACCCGTTGCTGAATAATGTTCCTACTGTACTACATAGTATGTATGCAGTGTAAAAAGAATTCTCCAGACTCCTTGACCATGACGCCTGACAAGTGTGCCCAGTGTGGACTTGGACAAGAAACTAATGACATTGCTAAACCTCTCGAGGTTAGCTGTCCCCCCTGCCTGGGAAGACGTTAGAGCCTCTACTGTTGCCGAATCGACCTTATCTCCACTTGGCTCGACTTATGGCCTGGGGTCATTTATTAGTCTCAACGACCATCTCATGATCCATTCATATTTATCTGGGTAGGTAAGGTATGTAGATAATTCGATCTAGACCCGTTCTTCGTTCAACTCTGCCACTTCATGCTGTGTTGAATGTTTACCGTGACGGAAACCCGGATATCCATCATCGAATGACAAGGGAGTCGAACATATTTCGAAGGCTGTGTTTACCCCCAATCATCGCCCTCGATCAACCAGGCCTTACCCCGGATTAACACCATGTGTTCGATCTGAGCTGCGGCACAGACATCTCTGAAACACAAACAACGGGAACGACGAGGATCCGGTCAGCGTTGATACACCACTTGCATATCGGTGAGCCACTTGCCAGGACACGGCACGTACCGCCCGCCTGCTCGGCGTGTTTGGTGAAACATAATTATCTATTTTATTATTATTCTTTTTTTATTTTTTCCCGGTTGTTCACCTTGGGTGACATACGATCTATTCACACACTCAAGTGACGATCCGAACATTCGTTCATCAGCTTGCCACATATTGCTATTTCATGTAGCATCTTATGGTTGCATTCGTCGAGTGTCAACTTGCCGAGTAGAAGACTTTGACGATAAAGAGTCTTACTATCGGAACTTGAAACCCCGTATTCATCGCTATTCAGCTGTCAGATATTCTGTGGCTTATCGGATCCCGAGAGTCACTTTCATTCGTTCGATTCAACCATACATATCCGAGAGGGCGTCAAGAAATACTATAAATCACGGGTTGAGAGGGTCTTTTCCTAGTTTCTTCAGCTGGCTAGAGTTAGAAACCTTACGGCATCAAATCATCGTCCTCTAGCTTTCTAAAGATGGTATATTGCGGGAAGCCCTCGAAGGGCTGTCAGATGTGCAGGACAAGGAGAATCAAGGTAAACTATTACCAAAACCGAATAGGAAGCAGACTAACCGATACTTTTCAATAAGAAATAGTGCGACGAGACCAAACCAACTTGCAATCAGTGTGCCAAGTCACGCAGACAGTGTCCTGGATACAAGGACGAATTTGATCTCGTCTTTCGCAACGAGACTCAAGCTACAGAACGCAGAGCTCGAAGAGGCAGCAAGAAGGCCTTGATACAGAAGACAGAGAAGTCAGAGTCTCCTACGGGAGGCATAACCGTGTCCCCGGTCTTCTCCAACAGTATAAAGTCGCCGATTGAGCAGACCGTTATACCCTCACTCAACATGCCCATAGAACACCAAGCAAACTGTCATTTCGTCTCCAACTTCGTCCTAGTGCCCAAAGAAGGGGGTACACGAGGATTTATGGATTTCGTTATCCCATTGCTAAATCAAGATCCGCATAACCACTTACAACATGCGTTCGACGCATGTTCGATAGCCCTCCTGAATAATCGAGGAGGAACAGGAGGAAAACTCGCAGACAAGGCCATCTACGAATACACGAAAGCTCTCAACGGGACAAACGCTGCTCTCAGGAATCCCGAGATGCAGCTGGCGGATTCGACCTTGGCTGCCGTCTTACTGCTAGGATTATTCGAGGTATGTCGATTCTGTTCGAAACGATTAGTGTTCGTTTTGTCTAATGCGGATCGGTGTAGAGCATAACAGCCAAGCAAATAGGAATGCTGAATTGGGGATCACATACCGAAGGGGCCATACAACTTGTCAAGGCTCGCGGGAAGAAGCAGTTGAAAAACACCGTCGGATTACCACTATTCATTGCGGTCCGAACTCAAATGGTTTGCCTCCCCTCGCTTGTCTACAATACCTACATTGCCCCCCCCCCCCCCCCCCCTCCACTAACATAACCCTCAGATCATCCACAGTCTAACATCCGGAACGACGCCTGTGATGGGGGAGGAGTGGTGGATCAACGACGCAGTCCGGGACGTGACAGCAGCCAAATGCCACCGGCTCCTGATCAAGACGGGCGAGCTGCGCGCCGAAGTAACACGGCTCATGAACAGCATGCCGCGCACGCCGGACAACATGGAGATCATGCTCGACATGATCCGCAAGCTGCAGACGGTCGACCAGGAGCTAGTGTCCTGGATGCGCAACGTGCCGGAGGAGTGGCGCTTCCAGACGATCGCGTGGGAGGACCACGTCCCCAACGGGGACTACTCCAAGGCCGAGGTGTTCCCCGGCCGCATCGACATGTACCAAGACTTCTATATATCGAGCGTGTGGAACACGTCGCGCACAGCGCGTCTGGTCCTCGCATCGCTGGTCGTCCGCTGCGCGGCCTGGGTCTGCACGCCAGTGGACTACCGGACCACGCCCGAATACGCAACGGCGGCGCGCACCTGCGTCGACACCATAACCGACATCATCGCGTCGGTGCCGTGCAACTTGGGCTGGCACCTGCGCAACAAGCACCGAATACGAAAGATGACGCCGCCCTCCTCTTTCTCCTCCTTAAACCCAAACCTAGGCTTCGCAGACAACCCCAAGAAGAAAACATGCGAGTTCGCGTGCGGCGAGGAGCAGTCCGTCAAGTCGCTAGCGGGGTACTTCATGACGTGGCCGCTCGTATGCCTGAACAGCCAGGACTACACGACGGACGCGCAGCGGGCGTGGATCCAGGGGCGCCTGTCGTATATCGGGGACGAGCTGGGCGTGCGACACGCGCACACGCTGAAGCAGGTGCAGGTGCGGATGCCGTCGATGCTGATCCGACGGGACGGGCTGATGGCGAATCCGCTGGGGCCCGCGTACGATTACATGCACATGATGACCTCGGTTAGGAGACGGTCGCGAGGATACGAGGTTGGTGATAGTAGTGTGCAGTTCGCTCCGCAGTTGCCGCCGGCGTTGAATGCGGGTGTGTTTGTCGGGCAGCAGCAGCAGCAGCAGTTGAGTATGATGAGTGGTGGTGTTGGTGTTTCACCGTTGCAGCATGTCGAGGCCATGCACAAGGAGCGTTTCGAGCAGCATCGCGCCGAGCTGTTGGCTCGAGCGGCGGGTGGACAGAATGCAGGTGAGGGGACCAAGTGGATTGCGCAGAGATGGCTTGTTGTGTGATGTGATGTTTGAATGATGGTTATGAGATGGTTTGGGTGCTTGTTCAATTATTGCTACTACTACTACTACTACTACTACTACTACTACTACTACTACTACTACTACTACTACTACTATATGGCTCTGGATTCGGTAAGGGATGGATAGGAGGAAACGATTGAGTTTATCTGATTTAATAGGCATGGACGTTCTGAGAGGGTTTATTGGTCTAAGGGGTGGATAGGGGGTTTGGGTGTTATAAGTGTGTAATTATGCCTCTCTACCTGATATTGAATCAAGTCTACCTATATTGTTAGAGGACAGAGTCGTGTCAACTTTCCCCCCTTTAGAACTATACTTACTACTTATTTCAACACTGTATTGGGATAATACCACCCCGTATCATAAGGCTTGATTTAGGTTGTTTCTTCGATATAGCTTCAAGGAGATGGTTAGAATTTTGGAACGTTGCACCTCTCTGTTGGTACAAATAATAGGCTATGAAGCCATCCATCCATCAGCCCGGGTATCATCATGTATCGCATATCTCTTTGCGCATCCTCTCTGTAGCCACAAACAGAAAATCTAAATCGGACGGACGCATGGACTCGTCGTTGTATGTTTCGCAGGTTCGCGATTCTATGATCACGAGGTTGGCGCACATAGAACAGGGGCAAAAATGACGGCCCTTGGTAATCGTACAAATCCGGCCATAGAAAAGACTTGCGAAAAAAAGAAGTCGTGTATGTCTTAGCCCCTTTCCCTTTGCGCGTAACTCCTAATCCTAATCCTGATCCTACCACCTTTCTGCTCATTTCCTCTTGACGGCGGCGGAAGGGGTAGCGATTCCCATATTCCAAGCCTTCACGACCCAACTCTGTGTGGCATCGACGTATTTCTCCTGTTCGACATGCTTGACGCCGACCTTGAGGCCATCCTTGGTGAAGACGACATTCTTCTTGGCCATGCGCTGCTCGGTGCTGTCGCGAATCTTGTTCACGCCGAGGTAGATCTGGTATCCGACGAATGCGCCGCCGGCCACGAAGACGAGAAGGATCAGGAGGGGAAGCAGCTGGCTGCGACGGGAGGAAGCGGTTCGCGCTTACGTTAGCGAACTGTTATACTGAAATATGATGGGTTGAAGGAGTTGAATAATATTGGGGATATACCTAAAAGCTGAGGTTTTGGCCTCAACTTGAATGGGTGTCTTGCTCTTCCAAGCCATGGTACCTTTTTCTTTGGTGTTGTTGATGCGTTCCTGGGAGAAGTTCTACGATGTTGGACGCGCAATCTTTTGAAATATAGTACAATAATGAAAGTACAAGTGCAGTAGTAGTAGTAGCAGAGCAAGCTAGTCAATTTCTCAGTGGCGAAACAATGTGTAGTACCTACTAAAATAAATAGTGACTATAGTACCACGTACGTAGGAGCTGAGTAATTAGGTAATTATGTGTGTAGGTTCCTTAGGGATCTTAGGTGGTATGTTAGGTAGTTGGGAAGAAAATAGGTAACTCTGCGAAATGCAAATGTGGTCCGTAAGAATGGGAAATTGAGAAATTAGATAGACAAATCTAAATGTTGGATGCCTCAAGAGTGACAGGAAAGAATGACCAGATCTAGACTCGCATGATTACTATTATGTGCAGCTTACACAGAAAAGGGAGAAGTAGCAAACAGGTCTCAGCTGAAAACGACATGAACTGCCTGACTGCCTTCCCTCTCGAACTCACTAAATGGGACATGCTAAAATTAGGCAAAGGTCTTGCGAAACGGCAACTCAGCCTTCCTAATTAAGATCAATACATTTTGAAGCTGGAAGTTCGGCACATGGACTCATTGAGTATGATTGATTGTATGCATTGGGTTTGGTGCTTACGGCAATAACGGGACAGGGGAGATTAGATGATGGGATTTTTGGGATTTTAGGATGGAGGGGGACAGGGAAAGGTGACGTTTTTGGAGGGGCAGAAAGTTGACGGAGGTGTGTACTTGAATACACCGATACTTAGTACTCAGTACATGTACGAAGTAGGTAGTACCTGTCAGAGATCTTAGTTCCAAGTCACGTGGGTTTATGTAGCTGCTAACATGAGGTAAAAGAAGCTTGGACCAACTCTTATTACATAAACTCACATAGTGGATGCTGCTGTACTGCCAGCTTTGCTGCTTCAGCCCGTTCCGCCCGCCTGTTCTCAAGCAGTTCAAGGTCGCCCACCATTTCGTTACCGTCTGTCGAATCACAGCGTCATCCGCTTGTGAAATTGAACAAGTTGCTGCATTTGGGCACAGTCGACATTACAGACCATGATAGTATAAACCACAATTATAATCATTGTTGTGTTTACCGTTTACCTTTTTTTTTCATTTCTTCGTTTTTCATCTGACAACGTCCGTCCAAGCACAACCCGCCGCTAGCAAGTTTCCTTCCTTTTTTTTGTTGCTCTTAAAAAAACGTGGCCTCCGCCGAACTTCATCCCTCCGCATATCGAATCGTGGCCACAAGCTAGTCAGACAGACAGACAGACAGACCGACCGACTAGCTTGCCAACCAACACCAACTTGCCCGAATCGACTGGAAATTTACTCGTCTACTGCACTATATCGCAAGCGCATCTACACCGAATTGCAGGTTATTAGGAAACAAGCAGCAAACTATAAATAGGAGGGTGACGGACTCAAGTCAGGCTCGGTCAGACCAATATCACTGATCCATTGCGCCGACATGGCTGCCCCCAATGATGGCTACGGCCAGTACCCTCCGCAGCAATATGGTCAGGAGGCGCCTTACACCGACCAGCCAGCTGCCGGTTACGAAAATCAGACGACATCGCCTCCCCCTCAGGCCACCGCACATCACAAGAAGAAGAGAGGCTATGCTACGCAGGCATTCGAATTTGGAAGCGGCGCAAATGCCGGTGCTACTGGTCCAACACCCGGCGGCATCCCGACTCCCGGCTACGGAGCCCCTGGTGCTGCAGCCCAACCTTCACCGGGCTACGGGGCTGCTTATCCTGGCCAAGAATTCCAACAACCCGGATACGGCTCTCCTGTACCTACACCGTACGGCGCTCCGCAGCAACCAGGTATTCCCGCCCAGCCGGGAGTAGGCTACCAATCTCCTGATCCCTACCAGCAGCCCGCAGCAGCTGGCTATCCAGCACCAGGAGTTGCTGGCATAACTCAAGGCATGGCCGGTATGAATATGGGAGCAAGTCCGCAACCAGGCGTTCAACAACCTGGCCAGCAGGCTAGACCAGTCTTGAACCAGCTCTATCCTACCGATCTGTTGAACCAGCCTTTCAATGTTTCGGAGCTAGATCTCCCTCCTCCTCCTTGCATCCTACCACCGAATGTGAGTGTCATGAAACATCTGTTCTTGTCCTGTATACATGATATTCGAGGCTAAACAATAACCACAGGCCAGTGTTACTCAGTCTCCCGATTCCAATTGCCCTCCCAGATATATGCGGTCCACCTTGAATGCCGTTCCTACCACTCACTCATTACTTAAAAAGTCCAAATTGCCATTTGCACTTGTCATCCAGCCGTTTGGCGCCCTACACGACATTGACGAGCAAGTACCCGTCGTGCAAGATCAGGTCATTGCCAGATGTCGAAGATGCAGAGCGTACATCAACCCTTATGTCATCTTCCTAGACCAAGGTCACAGGTGGAGATGTAACATGTGCAATCTTACCAACGACGTCCCGCAAGCCTTCGACTGGGACGCCGCCGCCCAGAAGAGTGTCAATCGATGGGATAGGTATGAGCTGAACCACGCAGTAGTCGAATTCGTTGCGCCCCAAGAGTATATGGTACGACCCCCTCAGCCGCTCGTCTACCTGTTCCTGTTCGATGTCAGCTACGCTGCTGTTTCTACCGGTCTTCTCGCCACGAGTGCGCGAACCATTCTGGATAGTCTTAACAGGATACCCAATGCCGACCGACGCACTCGACTAGGATTCATCGCCGTCGACTCGAGCTTGCACTATTTCTCCATCCCCAAAGACGACGAGGAAAACGCCGAGACATCCATGCTGGTAGTCAGCGACTTGGACGAGCCATTCCTCCCTGTTCCTCAGGACCTCTTGGTCCCTCTAACAGAAAGCCGAAACAGCATCGAGAACTTTTTGGCGAAGCTTCCTGACATGTTCCAGAACAACCAGGACAACGGGTCATGCATGGGATCGGCCCTTAGAGCTGGCCACAAGCTTATCTCATCCCTGGGCGGTAAGATTACTGTTCTCAGTGCCTCTCTGCCGAATTTGGGAGTAGGGAAGTTGGAGATGCGAGAAGACAAGAAGCTTCTAGGCACGTCCAAAGAGAGCAGTCTTCTTCAGACTGCCAACAGCTTCTACAAGTCCTTCGCCGTCGAGTGTTCGAAGAACCAGGTTTCTATAGATATGTTCCTTTTTTCGTCACAGTACCAGGATGTGGCTTCGCTCAGCAACCTTCCTCGATACACGGGTGGACAGACATGGTTCTATCCAGGATGGAATGCAGGCCGTGCCGAGGACGCCATAAAATTCGCGTCTGAGTTCAGTGATTACCTCTCCTCAGAAATCGGTCTGGAAGCAGTGCTCAGGGTCCGAGCCACAACGGGTTTACGTATGAGTACATTCTACGGAAACTTTTTCAACAGATCTTCCGATCTCTGTGCGTTCCCGGCCTTCCCCCGCGATCAATGCTACGTGGTCGAGGTGGCCATCGACGAGACTCTGCAGAAGAACTACATTTCCCTGCAAGCTAGTGTCTTGTATACGACATGCAACGGCGAACGACGTATTCGTGTTATGACCCTTGCAGTCCCCACGTCGACCAATCTCGCAGACATTTACGCCTCGGCGGATCAATGTGCTGTCACTACCTACTTCACACATAAGGCGGTCGAGAGAGCTCTTAGCAGCGGCTTGGATGCTGCCCGTGACGCCCTTCAGAGCAAACTCACAGAACTTCTCCAGACTTTCAAGAAAGAGCTTGGAGGCGGAAGCATGGGAGGTGGTGGACTTCAATTCCCTGCTAATCTACGCGGTCTGCCGGTGTTGTTCTTAGGGTTGATCAAGCACGTGGGTCTTCGAAAGTCGGCGCAGATCCCGTCTGATCTCAGGTCTGCGGCTCTGTGCCTACTGTCTACGTTACCCCTGCCTCTTCTCATACAGCACATCTACCCTCGACTGTACTCGCTGCATGACATGCCGGACAGCGCCGGACTTCCGGACCCCGAGACTAGCCAGATCGTGCTTCCGCCGCCGTTGAACCTGTCGTCGGAGCGGTTTGCCTCGTACGGTCTCTACCTGATCGACGACGGCCAGACGCAGTTTTTGTGGGTCGGTAGAGATGCAGTACCGCAGCTGCTGACGGACACGTTTGGCGTTGCGGACCGAACCCAGCTCCGAGTTGGAAAGGGATCGATCCCGGAGTTAGATAACGACTTCAACGAACGGGTTCGAGCCGTAATCCAGAAGAGCCGTGACCATCTGTCCCGCGGCGTCGGCAGCATCATCGTACCGCATCTCTATATCGTGCGGGAGGATGGCGAGCCGAGCTTGAAGCTCTGGGCGCAGACGCTGCTCGTAGAAGACCGGGCAGACCAAGGGATGAGCTTCGGCCAGTGGATGGGGATGCTGAGAGAAAAGGTAAGTTGAAGGAGCCTCTGACTGCCCAGCTTACCACGGTCACTCATGCTCATCATTTTTTACTCTTGCAGGTTGTGCAGTAATGACAGGGAGAATACTACATACTATCGCGTTCGGGCTGAAGCGGTATTTGTATAGACGGGATAGATGCTTTGTTATCATCATCATCATCATCATCATCAAAACACAATATGAGGAAATGAAGTAAAAACGAAGCTACGCTAGCGGGTTCCATGACTTGGAATCGTCGCATTTTCAGCTACTAGTAGTGCCTCGCGTCCCGCAAGCATGTAAGCCGGCATTGATAAGTCCCAAAGCGGCTTTGTAATGTTGTAAAGTAGTGGGTCGAAACCGTTCTCAGGTCGGTTTCATGCGACCGAATTTGGCCTAAGAAGTGACTTACCTACATACCCAGTACTGTACCTCCTCCTTGCTACACACCAGTATCCAATAGAGGTACGCGACGGTGAATTGTAGTGGCGTTTGACGATTAGGGATCCCGAGCCGGCGTCTTGAGATATTGGTGATACGGGTAATCGACATGCCGCGAATCGCTGATACCGAGTAACCATGCATGGGCGTTATGTAGGTATGCATGTCAGCGATGCGCCCTGCCAGTGCTTGCCGTAGTTCCGTGTCGTGGTTCCGTGTCGTGAGGTTCTGCATGATTTGGCTGGTAATGTATCTTCCAACCCACCGTACGGCGATGTTGTACAACATGACATGTAATTCCTTCACCATCATTCAGCCAGTACACACTTATCCTGTCACCCTGAAAGCCAAACACGCCGTTGAAATCAAAGCAACCTATCTGGACAGGTATCGTAGCATGTCCCGGCAATCTGGGTATTGGATGCCATAGCGGGTATATAATCGTCATGTCGATATGCTAAGCGCCCATTCGGCTCTTTTAACAAAGCCGACAAGTTTTACAATTCATTCCATCATGTCTTATTATTCTCCAGCCCTATCGGTCACGAATCATTCCTAGCTCCTTAGGTTATTAATCAGAACGCAATATAAGGAAGAGACATTGGAGTGTGTTGGCTGACATCGCAAGCAGGTGGCCGATAGATAGATCCCTGTCCAACATCTTGTATGGACCAGTGATGGAAGACGAAAGCAGGGAAAGGGGGTCGGAAGGAGTTTATAAAACACACGCGCCCAGCTGCGGTGTGCGGCGCTTAGGGCGGATTCCCATTGGAGGACCTGGCGTGTCTAGTGATCTATCAGAAGCACGAGGATATCTTTGTGGCGTCTTTGTGCCTGGATTGGCTTGGCTTGTCACATACATACATACATACATACATTGTGGAAGCGCTGGTCTTTTGTGTTTGTGATATATTTTTGTGATGTTTCTTTGGTGTATGTATGTATGTATGCATGTATGTATGTTGAAGAGTACTAGTATGTATGACTAGGCACTATGTAATAGATATTGAGGTTAGGTTTCATCGGTTTCTAGAATCTCCAACTGGATTTAAAAGGTACATGAACAAAACAGCATTTTCGCATTACAGATCAAAGTACCTTGAAGACCCCGCGAAACAAAAAGGTATGTGCTGGGTATATCCCCTCACACTCACCCCTCCGACCCCACCCCTCCCTCTTGCTAATGTACATGTACTGTAACTGCTGGCTTCTTCCTCGTAGTACATATGTAGACTGATAGAGTATTATGCAGGTAACCCCTCCCCCCTTTCCAATTCTATCACACCTCACCATCCCATCTCCAGTCAAACCTAAAACAATTCTTGGGACACTGTGCATGGTATTGGTAGGTATGGCAGGTACATTATGTACTTCTTTGTCCTAAACGTACCTACATGTATGCCTGCAATGGACGGCAGCTCCCTTCCCTTTTGCTTTCCCTGTCAACCTGTCAACCTATGTCTTGTCAGTTTGAACCTGCCCAATCGCTCGTTGCTGAGCAAACTGGTTTTAGATCCCACGTGGAGAATTACCCGCGAACTAACTTATTGGGGATGTTTTATCCTACTTAGCTGAGTTAGTTGGATAATTAGAAAATTAGAAAACGAATAAGTAAAACCACTTTTGAATTGCCTCTAATTCGTAAATCTTTCCAAAGTACATGCATGCATGTCCTAATAATCCTTGTTTCACGCACTCTTTTTTTCTGTCTTCCATCTTTCAATGCAATTGTCCCCTTTCCTCTATTTGGTTGCTTTCTTCTTCCCTCCTCTCTACGCTAGTCACCTTTTGTCGTTGCTTTGAACAATGACCCCTTCATCCACCTGGTGCGTGTCTAGAGAGTGAAGAGAGTGAAGAGAAGGAAAAGAGATAACTACTAGCGTCTTGTGTCTCGTCAACCGTCGCATTATTGAGGTTCCACTTCCACCACACGACGCGGACTCGATTTCAATAGACCGACCCATACATAGAGTAGGGGCCCGAGGGGTTTTATCCACTGTCATTGCAACAGCTTGTTGTCTACTCGTTTTCGTTCGAGCCTGGTCAAGCAAGCTCTTTGACGTCTTCCCCCCCTCCCCGCCCGCACTTCCACTCACTCGATACTCCTTTTATTTTACTCGATTTTTCTCACATCCACATTTCGACTGACCTGAAGACGATTGTTTCGGCTTCTTCCTTACTAGCACTNCCCCCCCCCCTTGGATCTGGTATCGTACCTAGCTATCATAGCTGCTTACTTACCTTACCTATTTATATAAAACTCTGTGGTAACAGAACCCGTTTCTGTTTCCATTTCTTTACTTCGGTACCCATATACCACTGTCAGTAATATTGCGAATTTATTCCCCAAGGTCACCAGGTACTATTTTCAAGGCGGGGCCATCCCAAGCTCAACTTCTTTCGACTGACTCGGATTTACCCAGCTATTCCAACCGCGTTGTCAAGCAACCCAAAGGTAAGACCTATTGATTTCCTTATTGCACTTCACCTTCATACTTGACAGTCATACTGCCGGGCAACATTGTTCTCGACATTGAGTGTTGGGGGGGTTACCCGTTGCCCCCGTCTGGATCTGTTAGTGTTGGCGCATCTCCTGAGGCCCCATCTTCCCCTCTTCGGACTACGAGAATAGACGGAGTCGCCTGAGGATTTGTAACACCGCGTTACAGCTGCATTCACTCTTTGACTTGGGGTCTTAAAACGACTTTGAGCTTTGAGAGCTTGTAGCGAACTTGGCCTTGGCTTCAGCAGAAAGAGTTTCAATTACGCGAGCTACTTGGCCACACTCTACCTGGGAATTTGGTGCCCGCAGAACGTGTACCTCAACCGAAGCGAGCAACAGCAATAGCAACAGTCTTAGGCGAGCGTGTCGCCGCAGATCGAGTTGCACGGATCCGACATACCAAATCATTCCCCCTTTGGTGTTATATGATCTGCAAAACCCAGAACGATCAGCAGTCATCCTGGTGTTACTTTGCGGTTGTCATCTTTGTTCTTGCGCGGCACTCTCAGCTAACGTAACAAACTCGTACGTAGTTCTACTCGACGGATTAGCCGCCATCTCGACTCACAAAGCTGAGCTCATCGTCATAAAGAAGCCCTGCCTTTTGATTCGGTCGAGTCAAAGAAGATAACCGCGACGCTCGTCATAAAACACCATTCAACTTCTTTGCGACGAGTGAATTGAGTCCGGCATACAAGATTCAAGAGGTTGGATTGGATTACGTTCACTCCAAATCAACCCAGACGAAATCGGTCCAATTTCGATACGTTCGGATAGTTGTCGCCGCATCCAATATTTCCTCGTGCTATACTCCGCCGTGTGGAGCGTGCACATTATTTCCTTGGCGACCCGAGATTACCTATAGAGGCTCTCTTATTGTTCATAGAAGGCCTTATTATACCCGCCCCGAAGGCCTTAGGTGCTGGAATCTTTAGGTCTTTGGGTTCCTTCTCAATCTTCATCCTCACTTCGATTCCGACTCCCTTACTCGCCATAACACATCATGTCGCGATCGAACCCTCCCAATCCGGCCGGATCTCGCAAAATTTCCTTCAATGTCAGCGAGCAGTACGACATTCAAGATGTCGTCGGTGAAGGTGCTTATGGTGTCGTCTGGTAAGTTTTCAGATACCCCTGAGACCTTGTGTTGGATCAAATCGCTCAACTGGTATTTCGTTTAGCTCGGCGATACACAAGCCCTCCGGCCAGAAGGTCGCTATCAAGAAGATCACCCCGTTCGACCATTCCATGTTCTGTCTAAGAACCCTACGAGAGATGAAGCTTCTCCGATATTTCAACCACGAGAACATCATTTCCATTCTTGACATCCAGAAGCCGCGCAACTACGAGACCTTCCAAGAAGTGTATCTAATTCAGGTATGGCGTCAATCTTTGGGTCGTTCGTTAACCGGAACCAATTGCTCACCTGAGATGTCTTGTAGGAACTTATGGAGACGGATATGCATAGAGTGATCCGTACTCAGGACCTGTCTGATGATCACTGTCAGTACTTCATCTACCAAACTCTGCGAGCCTTGAAGGCGATGCACTCGGCGAACGTGCTTCACCGAGACTTAAAGCCTAGCAACCTGCTGCTGAACGCCAACTGCGATCTGAAAGTTTGTGATTTCGGTCTTGCTCGATCGGCCGCATCCCAAGAAGATAACTCGGGTTTCATGACCGAATACGTCGCTACCCGTTGGTACCGAGCCCCGGAGATCATGTTGACATTTAAGGAATACACAAAGGCCATTGATGTTTGGTCTGTCGGTTGCATTCTAGCAGAGATGTTGAGCGGCAAGCCGTTATTCCCCGGAAAGGACTGTATGTCATCTGTTAATCCCCCTCAATCCAGTTGCCAGCTGCTAACAAGAGACCACAGACCACCACCAATTGACCCTGATCCTGGACGTTCTGGGTACACCGACCATGGAGGATTACTACGGCATCAAGTCTCGCCGAGCTCGCGAGTACATTCGATCCCTCCCCTTCAAGAAGAAGGTTCCATTCCGCACCCTCTTCCCCAAGACCTCGGATCTCGCCCTGGACCTGCTAGAGAAGCTCCTAGCCTTCAACCCTGTCAAGCGCATAACCGTGGAGGAGGCTCTCAAGCACCCCTACCTAGAACCGTACCACGACCCCGAGGACGAGCCGACGGCGCCCCCGATTCCCGAGGAGTTCTTCGACTTCGACAAGCACAAGGACAATCTCAGCAAGGAGCAGTTGAAGCAGCTCATCTATCAAGAGATCATGCGGTAGAAACGACTTCCTCTTGAACAGAAGGGAATCTGGGCCAAGGTCGGGGAGCGGCTGCAGGGCCGTCGTCGTGTCAATGAGCAGGCGTCGGCGGCCGACGACTATAGCAATGGTCAGCAGCGCGTGACTACACCGACGTCCTTGCCCTCGACGAATAAGAATGTGCGGTGGTTTATAGATTAGCATGACAGCAAGCAAGCAAACAAATAACTTTGGGCGGGAGTCAGTTTGACCTCGGAGATTAATCATAAGGAGAAAGAGAAACAGACCCATCTTCTTATTTATGAAGAGATTAAGAAGCAAGAAGCTGAACTAAGAGAGATATGTATCCCGAGGGAGGAAGATGGTCGTCGTCGTCGTCGTCGTCGTCGTTGACGGGCACAGGATCTGACACTGGCTGGCATGACTCTGGAGAGAGAGAGAGAGGTTGGATGGATAAGGATATGTATGAGATATCTTGTCTCATCTCTCCCCTCGCTGTCTCGTGAAATTTTTTCTTTTCTTTTTTTTAACGTTTGCTGGTAGTAACATGAACTTTTTCTTCTCCTGCTTTTTGTGTTTCTGTGCTGTTACTCGTGAATCAATCTAAGTCTCAATAGAATACAGCGGCTTTCTTCCGGGTCTTGAGTTTGTACTTGAGATCCCAATACTCGAGGCATAGGTAGGAAATACTTGGGTAGGTGGTAAGTATCTAATTAATTTTGGCCTTTACGTCGTCTATCTTAGGGGTTTCTATTTTTCATGCATGTGCTTCTACATAGACACCTAGACATCAATCATGGGGATAGTCTTAAGTCTTAGCTACTTGAGAAACCAAGATTTTAAGTATCCCATCTCATCTTACTCCGCTGCATATACCAACGCCCACGGCAGACTTAGACTTGGCTCTAGTTGGCATCCAGAAAGTTGCAATAAATATAAATATATCCAGTTTCTCCATTCATGTCAAAAAAAAAAAAAAAAAAAAAAAGTCGGTGGTATATTGAAGTAGGTACCTAGGTAATAATTGCCATCCTTTGGGTGAATGAAGAAGATGTGTCCCGTTGCACCTAGAACGCCGATTCTTCCAAGTTGAGAAGATGTGATATTTCCAAAAAAAAAAAAAAAAAAAAAAAAACCTCCATGCCTCTCTCTTTCTACAGAGACACATCGAGACTACCATGTTCATCTCTTCGGCACGTCAAATTGGTAGTCATGGATCTGTCTGCCCTGCCTTTGCCAATTCCTAGCCAGGTCATGCGCATCCCTTGAACATAAACACTGCAGTTCTTCTCCCCTTCATGGCCTGCCAACCCCCTGAACCAGTATAGCCAAAGAACAGCCATATCCCCTCCATCTTCCTTCCAGCACTTCCAACTCCCCAACCAAACCAGCCTCGCCCATAACAACCTCAAGCCAACAATCAACCAACCAACCAACCAACCTATCCACCCCCCACAACCCAAAGCTCGACACCCAGCACATCAAACTTCTCACCCTCATCGCTAAGCGGACGATTGAAAAAAGTATCACAAGTAGCGCTGTGGCCACGACTCAGCCCATCATTGAGCCACAGCCCGTACGTGCCGCCGCCGCCGCCGCCGACGGACAGGAACTTGGACTCGCAGAAGATGCAGTAGTCGTTGGCGCCCGTGTACGCGAAGTTCTGGAAGCGGATGCTCTGGGCCTGGGGCTGCTTGGCCAGCTTGTTGGTCGCCGGGTCGGTCGGGGCGGGGGCTAGAGTCTGCTGTTGCTGAGTTGCGGGCTTGGAGTCGTCGTGGGGGATGGAGGATGGGTTGGTGGGCGATGCTATCGTTGTGGTGCGGAAGTCGAGGTTTGTTGTGTCGGCGGAGGGCGGCGGTGGTAGCGGGGCGTGGAGACTGGCTCGCCAGAGGAAGCATTCGCCTGTGCCGTAGTAGGAGGGTGCTGGGTGTGGTGCTTCGGTTAGGTATGCGCCGAAGGTCTGTGAGCAAGTGAATTAGTATGTTAGCTACCTAGCCAAGTCTTGTGCTCGTGAATATCGTAAGCCCCATATGCGCAGGAGCAAAGAAGTACACGAAGATGAAGATGGTAAAATACTCACCCCATCCTTCCCATCCCGAACAACAAGCACAAATCCCACCCGCCTACCACGATACTCCTCGCACAGTTTATACAACGTAGCGAGTGAGCTTCCATCTTGATACAAGCTATACACGAGCCTCCAATCCTCAGCAATCTTCAGGCGCTCGGGCAAGAAGGTGCGAATCTCCTCGGCCACACCACGCGCCAGCAACCGCTCGTCGGCGTCCGTGTCAGCGTGGTACCCATGTAACGCAAGAGGTTCGAGCGAGGGCAAGCCGCGCGGTGACGCAGACCGACCCGGTGGTCGCGACGGCGGGATGAAAGGACCATTTATGCCGTCACCCGCGAGCGAGGCCGGTTCGGAACTCGCATTGTACAGCTGAGTGTGAGAGGGTGGCGGAGTAAACGTGGTCGCGCCGCCTGGAGGAGGCGACGCAGGTGTCTCGAGAGCCGAGAGACGTCGCCAGAGACCTAGGACGGCCGAGCCGATATAACTCCCACCAGTACCGGCACCACCACCCGAAGACTGATGATTATTCGACGGGGGCGGGGAGCGCGGCTGCGGGAACGAAGATTGGGATTGCTCGTGGCGCGTGACCGGCGTCGAGTAGCCCGAGGACGGCGGCGAGAGGTCGATTAGGTTGCCTTCCTTACTCCCCATGATCGCCAGTAGCTGCGCTCGACTGGGTCTCGTGGGGTAGTAGGCGTGGGTGCCGAGGGCTTGCGTGATGGGCGATTTGTCGATCTGGCGGTGGGAAGAATTGGGAAGATACCGGATAGCTGCGAACCAAGCTACCAGTAAGGAATAGCTTCTTAACTAAGTACCTAAACTAACAGCTTGGAACAATGGAGAAGTAGAAGTAGGTAGGTAATAGGTAGCTATAGGAAGTAGATTTGAGACAATCTTGTTTTTTTTGTCTCGTCTTGTATCGGTTAGGAGTGGTTTGTACAATTCTCGGAAATCAACCTCCTTCTACCTCGGAATTCTGAAGGTGACGTAGGTAAGTCTGACGATGTTTCTAGTGGGCGGATTTAGTTGAATCGGTGTCGGACGCTTGGACATTCGAGATTTGGTGGGGGAGTTTTCTTGCAGGGGGGATGTCGCATTGACTATGTTGAGATAGATATATAAAGGTAGTAAAGTTGGACTACGGGAATAAGATTGAGTATAAGAAATGCTTTTAAAGTTTTGCGTAATGGTACATGTAAGTACCTAGGTAAAAAGAGTGGCTATAGTGAAACGTGTGGATGGGAGGAAGAAGGTTGTTGTAGAAGGAATGAATCTGAATAGTTCGGCTGTCAGCTATTATTGTTATTACCGGTATTATTAGTACACTGTCGAACCATCCAATTTTTATTATTTGTTGCATCCCGCCTTCTCCACTGAAGCTCGCTGGCAGTTTTAGGTAGGTAGCATGATTTGTGAGTTGTGAGATTGTGAGAATAACTAGGTACCTAATCAACAACATTATTCGGAACCAAAGTATGCCCTTTTTCAACTGTAAACCTAATATACCTGGTATTAATGGTCATATAGAAATGCAAGGATATAAGCTCCGCATTCGTGACACATGACATCAGTGTATACAACCAGAGATTGACGAATGCAGTATTATAAGAGACTATATGTGCCCCTTCCCATTCACAAAGTCGGTTATACCTTGCCATACTCCTTCAGGACTTGGCTTCTCGGAACAGACATCTGGTTCGTAATCAAATGTCCTTCCAAGATAATTCTTAGTTGTCGGACCAATTGTCGCGATATATGTCGTCTTCTCTTGTGACTTCTTGGCAGCCTTCCCTGTGTCCGTGTCTAACATGCCCAGTCCATTGAGCATGCTATCACAGCCTGTGGGTGAAAAGACAACCACCCATCGCGATGATCTATTTTTCGTCTTTTGCAACACATCTGCGAAATCTTGGACAAACGAGTCCATGACGCCTGTGCCATATACAACTATCTCTGTCACAGCGATGCGCTGGTCATCTGACAGATTCTCGGCCATCAAGGTCTTGGGTATGATGTCTCGCCTCTGTTCTCCTACTAAGAAGAGTAGTGGGGGTTTGTTTGTGCGATCCTTATACCATTCTCCATAATGGCTTAATATGAATTGTGCGAGTGCATCTCCGTTTCCGGTGTGCTCACCAAAGATCTGAAGTGGAGGATCTTGGGGGATGGCCTTGAGTGCTCGTGTTGTAGCAGGACCAACACTATAGACTGGTATATCTTGAAGATGTGGCCAATTCTCGTCAACTATTTTCACTTACAAGTCAGATTCTAGGTAGAATATCACCTGATAACTAGGAAGCTCAGACAGACAGACAGACAGACAGACCTTTGCCCTCATCGACCAACTTCGCAAATGCCTCTACAGCTCTCTGTGAAGTAAATATGAGACCACCGTAGTTGCTATCTGCATTCCTACTTATCCTCTTTTCCCTCAATAAATTTCCAACTTGTTGCATCCCCTCATCTTCAAACTTGTGCTGAAGCACAGGCACAAAGATGGGATCAAAGTCGAAACCATCTTTCGGAATGGAGAAGATATCTTCGTATGCATCCGTCGGTGTTGATTTGGTCTTGAGAAGCAAAACAGGAATCTTGTCCAAACTCGAAGTTGGTTTTGGTTTTTGAGCCATATGGTACAATGGTCCAGAAGATGTTACAATTATAAAGTACCTTGGTATAGAAAATGCATGAACATCAATGAATGAGCTGATTCCGTTTCGAATTGGAAGCTTCGATGCCGAGGCCCGCCAAGAATTGCAGCTTTTATCGATATACAGTGGGGCAGATACCCTGAATGAAAAAAAAAAACAGTGAACATCGGGCCGTGTTTAGCGTAAGTCAGGTACCTAAAACTTCTAAATTAGTAGTGGCGTCACCGGTCGGCGCCGGATCTCGCGTCCCGCCGAGTTACTGACAAATCCGCGTTCGAGCTTACAGAATTTACAGAATTTACAGATTTTACAGATTTTACCTTTCGATTTTGTCTTCTTCTTCACACTCTAGACCGCTCATCCTCAGACCATGGCCGCCGACACGAAAGACCCGCAACCCAACGAGTTGCCCAAGGGCCTCGTCATAGGAAAAGATGGCAAGCCGTGAGTAGTACCATTGTCGTCGTCGTCGTGGTGATCTGGGTCGCACTCTGGGTCGCACTCCGGATCGCATCACTCGTCTGTCTTTCCTGTTCTGTCCTGTTCTGTCCACTGACCAAAGCTTGCTTGCTTGCTTTTCTTTTAGTTGTCGGACATGTAGTTCAGGTCAGGCTTTTTCTTCGTGGACATCAATGGCGAAATCCCAGCTCAAGTCGGGTGGCGGTGGTGCTGCTGCTGCGACAGGCGCTGTTCTTGGAGCTGGAGTTGGAGCTGCGGCTGTCTCTTCAAATCCCTTTCAACAACAACCCATCGCTCGAAACGACTGTCCAGCCGATGTAGAACAATTAGGTCGAAGTACATGGACCTTGTTACATTCCATAGCCGCCACCTATCCAAGAACTCCGAGCACCTCAGAACAATCCGATCTAAAAACCTTCATGGGTGTCTTCTCTAGACTGTATCCGTGTTGGGTATGCGCCGAAGACTTCCAGCGATACATGGAGAAAGATCATATCCAAGTCGGTAGCCGCGATGAGTTCGGCAAGTGGCTATGCGAGGCACATAATGCCGTCAATGTCAAGCTGGGCAAGCAAAGATTCGACTGTTCCAAATGGGAAGAGAGATGGCGGACGGGATGGAAAGATGGAAGTTGTGATTAAAGTCTTGTCTTTCAAGCTGTGTCAGTTGCTCTGCCCTGCAGGTGTAACTCCCGGAAAAGAAGGGGACACCAGCAGAGCAATGATGCATGCTGTCGGGCCGTTAAAGGATAGATGCAGCCCCGGTCCGTGTAGATTTTCATGTACAATATCAAGATCAGGTACGTCACGATGGAGATGACTAACGACAGCGAGAAATGGTATTTGCGGAATAGATTTTAGACAGACAGACAGATACTCGCCGCTCAAGATTTGCATTGCGTTTATTTTCTCCTATTATATTTCTCATTTTTATTTTATTTTTCCATCTTTTCTGCATCTCGCATGCATTGGTGTCGAAACGAAGGATTCGAACTATCTGTAAGGTTTTTATCATTATCAAAGATCGACACACTTGAATGGCACTTGGATGACACTGGGCCGGTCCAGACCGGCGGGCTAGGCTAGTCTTCTCGGGCTAGGTAACTGAGGAAGACTCCGGGTGCCGCCGGCTGAGTTATTATTAGGGGTCCGATTCTGTTATTGCTGTTTTCTGCAGTGGAACGCCGGGATTGCTAGGAAAGAATAGTTCGAAAATGGTCAAGAATTAAATTGAGGGTTTTACAAAATCAGCTGAATCAACTACCCGTATAACATGATAGCGCCGAGGCTCAGACTCGGAGTCAGAGTCAGAGTCAGAGTCAGACGCAAGATGCAAGATGAATCTACATCGATATCGGCATCAGCATCAGCATCAGCATCAGCATCAGCATCAGCATCAGCATCAGCATCAACAACAACCTGATGCATGTACTACCTACATAGCAAGTTCCATGTACATATTCCAGTGCGACATACCGTATACAAATACATCAAATAAAAAAACAAGCAAAAAAATTGAAAGAAAGAAAGTAAACATTTCTACAATAATCCATTGCATCATCGCCTGATCATCGCCAGACGCCGAAGATGCACCATGATCCACACAAAACAAGGCCCGATATGCAAGAACAGGCGATGTGAGGAAAATGACCTTACGATTTCGAGATGGATTTTTTTGGGCTTTTTTTCTTTCTTTTCGTATCCCACACTTGCGAGAGCGGCGAAGACGAACGACGAAATATATAGTTGAAGTGTCTTCTCGCGGCTGAATCAGTTTTAAATTCTTTTATTCCCATACTGAATCATCAACCACATCAACCACACACACACACACACACACACACACACACACACACACACACATATACATACATACACCTTCTCATCCCTTACCGACCTGGTATCACATCTAGACCGGCTATCTACGCCTATCAACCATCAAACCGGCTTATAATTGTTCCTCCAATTTAGAGCTATATATATATATATATACCTACTAGTATACGAATTCACTTTTGTTTGTTCAATAACCCCTTATTCTTCAATTTTCAAGAGGAAAAAAGGACGAATAAAAAGGGGCAAAGATGACCAACGTGGACATCAGAACCAAGAACCTCAAAAAGCCCGTCGACGTGGCTGAGTACCTCTTCACGAGGCTCCACCAGATCGGAATCCGATCTGTTCACGGACTTCCCGGCGACTTCAACCTCGTGGCCCTCGACTACCTACCCAACGCCGGATTGAAATGGGTGGGCAACTGCAACGAGCTGAACGCGGCCTACGCCGCTGACGGGTACGCCCGAGTCAAGGGAATCGGCGCCATCGTGACCACCTTCGGTGTTGGTGAGCTGTCGGCCGTCAACGGTCTGGCCGGCGCCTACAGCGAACACGTGCCGATCGTGCACATCGTCGGATGTCCCTCCACCATCAGCCAGAAGAGCGGTTTATTGTTGCACCACACGCTCGGCGATGCGAACTTCAACGTGTTCGCCGACATGAGCGCGGCCATCTCGTGCGTCGTCGCCAAGCTCAACGACCCGGCCGAGATCGCCGCCCAGATCGACCACGCGCTGCAGCAGTGTTATCTGCGCTCGCGCCCCGTCTACATCATGTTCCCCACCGACATGGTCGAGAAGAAGATCGAGGGCGCGCGTCTCGAGGCCGAGATCGACTTGCGCCAGCCTGCCAACGACCCCGACCGGGAGGACTACGTCGTCGATGTCATCCTCAAGTACCTGCATGCCGCCCAGAAGCCCGTCGTGCTTCTTGACGCTTGTTCCATTCGTCACCGCGTGCTGGATGAGGTGCACGACCTTATTGAAAAGACTAAGCTGCCTGTCTTCGTTACCCCGATGGGTAAGAGCGCCATTGACGAGACGCATCCCAGCTACGGTGGTGTGTACGCCGGATCTGCATCAAGCCCAGCCGTCAAGGAGGCGGTAGAAGGTTCCGATCTTGTCATCTCAGTCGGTTCTCTCAAGTCCGACTTCAACACCGCCGGTTTCTCGTACCGTCTCTCCCAGCTCACCTCCATCGACCTGCACAGCGACCACTGTATCGTGCGATATTCCGAGTACCCCAACCTGCACATGAAGGGTGTGCTGCGCAAGGTCGTCGACAGACTCGACCTCTCGCAGATCAAGGCCCTACCAGCCCCCAAGTTCCCCGACCCCGCCCCCAAGGCCGAACCCAGCACCATCATCAAGCAGGAGTGGTTCTGGCGCCGCATCGACCAGTTCCTCCAGGAGACCGACATCGTCGTGACGGAAACCGGCACCGCCAACTTTGGCGTCTGGGAGACGCGATTCCCCGCCAAGGTCACGGCTCTCAACCAGACGCTATGGGGTAGCATCGGCTGGGCCGTAGGAGCCTGCCAGGGCGCCGCCCTAGCCACGCAAGACTCGGAGGGCGAGGCCAACGCGCGCCGGACCATTCTCTTCGAAGGCGACGGCAGCCTGCAGCTGACGGTGCAAGAGGTCAGCACGATGATCCGGCACCGGCTCAACGTGATCATCTTCGTCATCTGCAACGACGGGTACACGATCGAGCGGTACATCCACGGCATGGACGCGGCGTACAACGACGTGGCCACGTGGCGGTACAAGGACCTGCCGGCGGTGTTCGGCGGCGACGAGGCCACGGCCAAGTCGTACGTCGTCCAGAACTGCGGCGAGCTCGAGTCCCTGCTCGCCGACCGGGACTTCAACACCCGCAGGGGCCTCCGCTTCGTCGAGCTGTACATGCCCCGCGAGGACGCGCCCAAGAGCCTGATGGTGACGGCCGAGGCCAGCGCCAAGAGGAACGCGCAGACGGAGTAGGAGTCGCGTCCATATTTTGGAGAAAATGAATTTGGGGAGGAGGGAGGTTGTTACGAGAGGGTAGAGTACCTAGAGTACGGCACTA
>KZ111569.1:91802-152378 GCA_002120315.1 Hypoxylon sp. CI-4A
GGGGGGGGGAGGAGAAAAAAAACACTTTGTACGAGACATGACATGACACTTACTTTGGGTTCGGTTGCATGATACGGGGTTGGTTACTTATCAAAGACATCTGCTAGAGATTTTATTGTTTTTCTATTCGGGTTTATGTCATATCATCTCTTTTCAGTGTTTTAGACGATAGTATATAAGGATATTTTATGATACACTTTTCAAACTACTTGTGGGATTCTCGTTCCGAGTCTCAATGCGCGCGCTTGCTAGTCTAGCGATGGGTGCGATATATTGAGTATTCTGCAACGCTGCAAAACAGACGATGAGCCCTACTTGCAGCCAGGAAGAGACATGGAGGTCCAGGTGACTTTATTCTTAAAGACACCCGACACTCTTTCGAAGAGGAATAGGAGCATATAGTAGGAAGGATTATACCAAGCTCAAGAGAGCTGTTCCCAGCAGTCGGTCATGTGTAATCGGTCGTTACGTCTATCCCATGCTTTGGACCACCTCTGACATATGCGCATATGTTCATAAGAGCATGAATGTCGACGATATGTTGATCAATGGCGATTAATTTTCCTTATGGATTTCTAAATCTTGGAACACTCTGTGATGGGACCGTCAGTCCCTCCCAGTACTATCACTGTTTATCTCCCCCCCAATAAAGGGCAATCCCAGAATATTTCCCAGTCCGTCTAGAATACGTCCAAGGAAACGAATGGTAGGACGCATTTATAATCTCAACTCATATTGTGACTAAAGTATGGTGTCTGCTCATGTAATTAATCGTGCTAAGATGCGTAGGTATTCATCGTTAATTCATCGCATCATCCCACTCGCCATAACTCAACGCAAATGAAAGTGCCTCCATTGTGATCTACCCCGATTGCAGTACCTAGCACCCATCCTCATCTCATAATTAACGTCGTAGAAACTAGAGGAAATATGAGTAGTAAAAACCATCGCGTAACCAGAGTGCAAATCAAACGCACAAAAACCCCATCCATCCATCCTGCGGCCTAGACCTCGCCGTCATCAAAGTCGCTATCCCTGAGATCGGAGAGTTCATCGGACGAAGAATCCTTTTTGGGCTTCTTCAAGACCTTCTTGGCGCGGGGCTTCTTGGTAGGCGTACCCTCGGCCTCGGCACCACCACCACCACTACCACCGTTGGTGTCGCTCTTGCGCTTGCGGCCACGACCGGTAGTGGTAGGCTTGACCGGGGTGACAGCGCCGCCGTCGCCGTCCTGGGCCGAGGCCAGCGTGGCGAGCTTTCGCTCGATCGGCTTCCAGCTGTGTCTGGCCGAGTCCGGGCTGGCGTAGTTGCCGATCTGGGCGAGCCTCTTGCAGTCCACCTGGAGATTGTGCGTGTGTGTGAGCTACGGATTGATCTGTCTAATGGATCTGCTCACGATGACTGAACTGAGGATTGACGCGCTTGCTTACCTGAGGGATGCCGTCCTTGAGGGCTGTGATGCATAGCCAGGCCATGGCCGTGACTTCGATTTCTCGCTGAGTGAGAGCAGATTTGGTAGGAGAAGTCATCTTGAAAGTTGATGGTTGGTTGATGTAGTTGGTGCTGAGTTACACTGGGTGGAGGTGTAAGTGTAGATATGAGTGTAGGTGTGAGTGTGAGAGGAGGCAGACAGGCAAATAAAAGTCACTGCCACTGAGAAAGAAGAGTGAGTGATGAGAGAAAATAAATTAGAAAGAAGCAAGCGGAAGTGAAGAAACAACCATCCTATTTATCAGCAGGAAGTTGAAGAGGGAGTTGTGTGGTACTTCTTGCCTCATGGAAGGTCGTGAATTGTTGTGAATTGCACGTTCAAAAGATACTTGGATGGTACCTCCTTTCCCGGGATACTGGTGCAGTGTAACATCAATGCACCCTTCCCAATGCAAGCTCACGTGACTACCCTCATCGATCACAGTTTGCGTGTAAGTGATTCCTTCATTTCGGAAAGGCAAATGTGATGTATATTTTGAAGCAGGTACGTTTTCTAGGTAAATATAGATGACTGGATAGTTGTATCTCTAAGGAAACTCCAAACCTGCTCACCTTTGCGCAGTTAGGTACGCCTACTCCCGGCTGGGGATGACTCAATACATGTACTTAGGTAGATATACATGGAAAGGGGTCAGCTTTGAAGAAACAGTCGCAGGAGCTAGTCATAAGTTACCATGCTTAATGATCTCGCCATTCAAGTTACTATCCATCCACATCAACCACGGTAAAGTCAGGAAGAATTATTATTTCGTATCTCGTCAAAATACACTCGCTAAAAGCTTTTGCGTATATGCATGAATGCTTGGTATATTCGGAAGCCCCTTCTCCTTCATTTCGACGTACGTCTAGCGATGGCTTCCGGTAACACCGGGCTTTGCCCACCAAGGATATCGGTGCCGCTTGCCAACCTAGCACTTCCGCTTAATCCATCACTGCCGGGGGTAGAGACTGCTTGCAAAGAAGGCCATCGTGCGTCATATTCCGATATTTCCCGCAGTCCGCCTCGCAATCCATCCTCTGATCCTAACCCCAGCGTAGGCTGATTCGCGGAAGAGCCCCAGGAGCTCGATGAAGGTGCCTGTACCAACATGATGAGGTTGTTCAGCACAAACAATTCCACCTTGAGCTTGATGCTGTATACCGCTGGCTTGAAGGTCGTCTGGAGCTGGGTGTGTCCCGTGCTCTCGGTTACCACGAGTAAAACGTCCAGGCCCAAGACGAGGCAGAAGACGGCCGTCATCTGACAGAGTATCTTTCGGATCTCGTGTCCTTTTATCATCCGCATTGGTTCCGATGACTTGTGAAACCCCCACACGTAGAGGCCCGACAGTACGCCTTCCTGTATTGTGAAAGCAACAAGCTGTGTGATCTTGTATACGTTGAATGGTGCGGCGAATACGTTATGACGGGATTTTGGTGTCACATTTGTGCCAATATATGTTACGCTCGTTGGTAGTTGTAAAACGAAGAACGTGAAAGCGATCATGGCTAAAACCCAGCGTAGCTTTCTTGAGTCGCTGATCACCAGGTGCAGCCGTGAGTAGAGGACGATGGATTGTCCAGTCGTCATCATCCACCAGCCTAGGGATACGGTTATCAGCATCGGCAGGTCGGGCGCCAGCTTGAACACTCGGAAGCTGAAAGATATCTCCTGCAGCATGATGCCCACGCTTGCAACTAACATACTCCAGAAATACAAAGTATTCCGACGCTTGAAAGTGGTGAGCATCAAAAACCATATTTCTAACGTATTGTAGCATGCTATCGCGAAGAACCCTCCGATGATGACGTAGATAGGCTTCGGAAGCGTCTGAGAAGTTGCCTCCTCTTGACTGGACATGATGGTAATTGCCGGTAAGTAAGCGACCAAACCAGCAAAGAAGGGCAAAATAGGATCGAGCATTAATGAGTTAGAGTATAACACTGAAAAGCGAAGTGTTGCTCCTTGGATAACTTATGTGATGAGGTTCATGTGATGAGGTTCATCCTCGTGCCATACAATGCGACAGGGAACATTGCCGAGTACCCAGAGGTGGGTATAGGGAAGCATAATAAAACTTAAAGTGCGCTGCACAAGGCAAGATAAAGTGAAGTCAGGGTATAAAATTTGTGTTCTAGACGTCGCGCGAGTCGGGTGGCGAGTCTACTTCGCTCAGGTATACACAGCATCGTCCGATGAGAAAAAGAGGAGACTGACGCAAGGACGACATTACACACGTGGTAGATCTAGATCAAATACCCTCCTGTAATGGTCGGCAAGACGGACAGCGGTGGAGCTCCAGGGTTGGCTGTTATAATCATCGGACCTTTTCTGAATACTCTGCAAGTTGAGGAAGACTGGTGGTCGTTGAACCCGGTCTTGACATACATCAAGCTTGCAATCAAAGTTTGGCTAGGAGGTCACCGTCGCCCGGCTGCACTGGTCCTAGACTACCTATCTGGGGTAAGAAATGAAACCAGTCTCGGCCAATTATCCCCGGGAGGACTTGTCCGAATGAGGCTTTAGGTTACCTCCCATGTGTAGATTATCAGGGTTCTACCAAGGAGAGGGTAACGGCTAGCGAGAGGCCAAGGACGGCAGTTGCCAGAATGAGAATTTTAAACTTGTGTGTTCTTGGGGGAGGAATTAAATGTTGGTCTGTGGGGTATTGATATGAAAAGATACGAGTGAGTTAGACGTTACCCTGACGGCATTGATATTCGGGGATAACTCAGGGGTTGAGTCGCATCATGTGGCAGAGCTTGGCAATCAACGTTGTTGGACATGTAACTATCTACCTAAATCCATCCAATACATCCTTAGCAGAAATGTTGTACAAATGCTACATCATTCCCCAACTGCTTGCACTCAAATCCACTGCTTGTTACCAAAGTGCGAAACGAATGCTCCGCCCCAACCGCGTAGAACACTCGCTCTGTTGATAACGTCTAAGATATTCTCAACGGACTCCTTGGGCGTGATCGGACCTTCGAAGTGAGGCGCATATTGCTTGAAGTTACCCATCATCCTCTGGAGACCCTGTTGCTCCCTCTGGCTCACTGTGTCGTGGATATCATGTCAGTGATTATTCGTACATGCAGATAGGGGCTTGACAAGAGTAAAAGACTTACGTCCAGCTGGGTCGAGGTGGTTCGATGTAGCTACGACACCAGGCGAGATGCAGAAGAATAGGATCCCTTCCTTGCTAAATTCGGCGTTGAATTTGGCGATGGCCATGTTCAGAGCAATCTTGCTCATCGCGTAGGACCCAGCCACGTCGACCTTGTATCTATTGGGGAGTTCGATGTCGGCGTGACCCGACGTGATGGCTACGACCTTTTTGGCATCCCCGCGCTGTATGAGTGGCAGGAAGACGTTGAAGAGATGGACTTGGCCGACCACATTAGTCTTGTATTGATGGAGCAGATCCTCTTCTAGGGCCTCGGGATCATCGCCCCTACATGATGAACATATTAGCGGCTTGCTTTGATGGGTTTCCAAATGACTATAAAACGAAGCTAGGGCTGAGAGTGGATAGGCTACTTACAATTCATTCAGAGTTGAAAGCCCATCTTTCTGAGAGAGATATGCGGCATTGGCGATAATATAGTCAAGCTTGCCTCCGGTGATTTTGGCGGTCTCCTCTGCTGCTTTCTATGCATTTTGTTAACAGGAAGTTTCACACATTTGTACGAGATTTGTCGTCACCTTGAGAGATTCATAGCTATCCACATCTCCATGTAGGATATGGATGTTAGAACGGCCGATCTCAGCAGCCACCTTCTTCTCAGCGCTGGCTTTGTCTCGGACCAGTCCGATGACAATGGCTTCTGGGTTCTCAGATAATTGACGAAGGAATTCGAACTATTTTCATTTTAGTGTCGCTTCTCATCTTTTAACGAAGTCTTACTCACTCCCAGACCTCGGGATGCTCCTGTTATGACGTATGAAGGCATGGTGTAGTTGAAATAGGGGTCTCTTGTAGACTAGAGGGATGAAGATGCGTTTCTGGTGATGGAATTGTTTTTACTGTATCGATGCAAGATGAAGTGAAGTTCTAGAGACAGAATGAGAGGGATATTGTCTATGGTTATATATCAATAATTTAGTATGTTTACCTATCCATCTTGCTGCCTTTGCAACCAACCCAACAGTGCCCTTATAGGTGTTGGATAATCATTGATGTGTAACGTCGTACTTCAGTTTAGCTGTGGTGTATCATACAAAATTGTGTACTTCACTAGCAATCAGATTTTAGCGCTATAGCGCAGCGACTACAAGGGCGCTGTTCAGTTGGTTGCAAATACAGCGTACGACGGTTCGTCCGCCGGCCGGCGTTGAAATGATTGTAAATCAAGGTGTGAATAAGCATCCAATCGGCGGACTGAATCTTTGGCGAAAGTCCCCGAAATGGTAGGCTGCTTATCCCGGGTTAGACTGTATTTAGAACCCATGTAGGTAGTCGCGGGATAGAATGGAGCACGGAATAAGTCGAAGTAGGGGGTTTCCGACAGTACGTGGTTTCTGACACCCTGCAAAAAACTGACAAAAGCTAGCCCCTTTGGGCTTAACGTGGTACATGGCTTGGATAGCGCGGCCAAGATCAGCTTTCTAAAGTAGCTTATTTAATTGGTTCGTTTGATTTTAGCTTAGAATATTCTGACGTAGCCTTGCTCTAAATGAAGCGCTGATTGGTTCTATTTTAGGGCCAGATATATCGATAAGAATGTTAGTATTTAATTGGCTTAAAAACATGTGCAGGTTTAGAAAATAGAATAAAAAAATACTTCGAGTTTATCCTTTAAAAGGTGGATACACTTTTCATCTCACTCATTTAATTGGCCCATCTCAATAGGGTGTCGGAAACTCTGTACTGTCGGAAACCCCCTACTTTGACTTAAGACCACGACCAAACTATCGTCGTTGTCTGGATGCAATGAATGCAAGCACCTCCATAAAGTGATAGTCTCGTATATCAGTGAACGTAATTCGATTGGTAAAGATAATTCCTAATGCTATAAACGTATTAATTTATAGAATGGCTTTTTTTTCGTCAAGGAGACAAGTCATGTTGTATCGCGTTTACTGCCTTCCGACGAATCGTTTTGTTACGGTTGGCTTTTCCGTGCCATAACCACAGAGTGAGGTCCTCGTGACATCACCACACTCTGCAAACCCGTACTTGGCATTCATTCCAATTACCACCTGACCTTTCTATAGCATACCAGTCTTTTACTAAGCGTAAGAATATCCCACGTGTTGATGGTAACGGAGTCCCGGGGTTGATAATACCTTAACTCCAGCTACTGATTGTCTGAGAGAAAAGGAGTTTAATGGACGAGTTTTATTCATCAATATCCAACATTGGGTTATCTCCGGATCGAATCCGAGAATATAACAATTACACTGTCGCATTGAACTTCCCACTCCCATGACGCACTACCTTTCGTGATAAAAAATGGAAGTACGCAACTAGCTAGATTTGACCAAGTCCCATACACGCAGACATAAATTAGCAAACAATTGCCTATACCGACGCCAAAGTTGTGCTGCAACAAATGGGTAACCGGGTTGTGAAGTGGGATGTATGTAAGAGGGGTAGGTATCGTCTGGTATCTATGTAGGTAGGTAGCAGTGGGGGAAAATGGGTGGAATGTTGGAGGAGCAAAAAAAAAAAAAAAAAAAGAAGAAAAGACACAATTTTGAATCTTGGACTTATTCAAATCTCAGTGAATACAAACAAAAGCAAAAGTCATCAAAAAGAAGCTCTCGATCGGGGAATCGAACCCCGGCCACCTGCGAATTGTACATACATGACAAGCAGGTATCCTGACCACTAGACCAATCGAGATGATTGAATGAGAAGAACAACCTTGAGAGGTTGTTGATTGGATTGGTGGACTCATTGATAAAAAACACTTGTCAGTATCTGTATAAGTATGCCAGAGTATACACACTAACTAACACTAACAGCCAACCATTCGATTCATCTGATTCACGTCGCTACGAGAATTTTCTAACTAGTTCAATGAACTGGGGCAATTATGCGCTAATCCCCCCGCAGACCTCCCACCTAACCCCATGCAGCTATAGTGGTCTCTAGCGGTGAGTCTAGTACCCAAATGTGCTAATGGAACAGCAGCAAAGAAGCCCCCCGCCACCTGGCACCCACCTAGTCGTCGGGTCTGGCCCTTTAAAAAAAAAATACATCTTCTATGAGTTCATGAAGCTTCTTTCTTTTCCCCATAAACCAAATTAAACCCAGAGTTAAACCGCCACTATTACCTTCCAAACGGTTCAAAATTCACAGGTTACCCTTCCATCTACCTCGCTTATCTACAAACCCAACTCTATTCAAAGCAAGGTGCAGTGCAATCTGAGATGCTGCAGCTGGAGGGTGCACACATGGATCTGTAATACCACATATTGAAGATCTAGCCATTTAGCAGCATGTATTTACATTGTATTGTCACCGTCACACCTTGAATCTCCATCTACAACCCGGAATAGACAGACAGACGACTAACCAACCAATCATTCTTATGAGTTTTGACATATACACTTATATACCCAATCACACTTACACATCTAATTACCATTACACTTAAACGTTCATACACATATAAACCTCCTTTTTTTTTCCCTTCCTCCCTTTGATCGTTACACAATGGCAGACGATCCCTTACCAGAACTACCAGACCAACCTATCCAGGACCCCCACGAGCACGATGCCCAGATCGTTTCGAAGCATCTGCCTGCTAGGTACACAGCAGAATTCGACGGGGAACCCGGCGGGACTTCGGCTGCAGGGTCATCATCTAGCATGCACTCGACCTCGCCTGAACCGGGCGAGTCTTCGTTGAAACTGCAGGGAGGAGACATACACCGGGATCTCTTCAAGACGGCCGCCCGGGCCAAGATGCACAAGCGGGCCGCCACCTTCCACCACCCGCAAGACGTGCTAGCGCCAGGGAACGAGGCCGAACTATTGGCACCCAGAAATCAGTTGGCACCAGGTGGTTTCCGCAGAGGATTCGTATACCAGAAACACCAACACCGGAAGACCTTCTACGAGAGGCTACCCAGTACCATCGAATTTTTGGACCTGTATGGCAAATTTGCCGGCGAGGATCTGGCTGAGGATGATGAACAGGCGCTAGTATTCGAGGAAGACGAAGGGGAAGAGGACGGGGAAGGGGAGGCAGAAGCGGAGGCGGAGGCTCCTGACGAGACGAGGCCGCTTCTCGGACGGCGTAAGAGCTCGCGTGGGCCTCGTCCGGGCAGATCATCTACCCGGAAAACTTTCGGTACTCTGTTGAAGGCTTTTGTTGGAACCGGTATTATGTTTCTCCCAAAAGCTTTTAACAACGGCGGCATCCTGTTCTCCTCCATAACCATGGTGGTCGTGTCCATCGTCACCATGGTCGCCTTTCACCTGCTGCTTGTCTGCAAGTCGCGGTATGGTAATGGCTACGGAGAAATAGGACAAGCAATAGTGGGAAGCCGGATGCGAACCCTTATTCTGAGTTCGATCGTTCTGTCGCAGTTGGGATTCGTCTGTGCCGGCATAGTATTCGTTGCAGAAAACATAACGTCCTTTCTCCAGGCGGTCGTGCATGGCGACAGTCCACTATCAGCTAGGGCTCTGATTCTCGCCCAGATCGTCATCTTGATCCCCCTGTCGTTTTTTCGTAACATTAACAAACTAGGGCCTCTCGCATTCTGGGCCGATGTCTTCATCATGATAGGTGTTTTATACATCTATTACTTCGACATTGTGCACATCGCAGCCGAGGGCATCCACGAGAGCGTTGTTCTCTTCAACCCCAAGCACTTCACCTTGACCATCGGCGCGGCCATCTTCACGTTCGAAGGCATAGGTCTTATTCTACCTATCCAGTCGGAAATGACCAAACCCGAGCGGTTCGAATGGCTCCTTTGCATTGTTATGACCATTATCACGGTTCTATTCACTGCCGTCGGTGCCCTCTGCTACGCCACCTTTGGCGAGAACACCCAGATCGAAATCATCAACAACTACCCCCAGGGCAGCAAACTAGTCAACGCGGTGCAGTTCCTCTACTCGGCCGCGGTGCTCATAGGAACGCCCGTGCAGCTTTTTCCTGCGATCCGTATCATCGAAAGTAAGATCTTCGCTTCTTCGGGAAAGATGAGCACCTCCACGAAATGGTCCAAGAACTTAATTAGAGCTCTTATCGTCGTTCTGTGCGGTGCCATCTCCATCGTGGGCGCCTCCGACCTCGACAGGTTCGTCTCGCTGATCGGGTCGTTTGCCTGCATTCCCTTGGTCTACATTTACCCGGCCTTCCTGCATTACAAGGGCATCGCAGAGTCGTGGCCGGCCAAAGCTGGGGATATTGTGTTTATGATTTTCGGTCTCCTTGCCATGGCGTTCACTACGATCATTACTATCATCAACAGCTTTTTATGAGCTAAGCGTCTTTCAGTTTCTTTTTTGGAAGCATCATTTGGGGGCATGCGCATATGATAAGAAGAAGAAAAGTTTCAGAATATTGGATTCTCGGCATTGTTACGGACAAAATTGGAGTTATTATCGTGTTTCCTCAGCAAACTTGTTGGATTATCATCTTCTCTCGTTTATGTTTACGGTAACCCGCGTGCGGTCTCGGGAATGCGCGATACTAGTCGTGTGGAGGCCACTCTAAGCATTTGCATTTCTAAGCAATGGGGACTTGGGGATTGACGATGAACCAAACATGTTGTACTGAATAGCTAATTCCTACTAGATTGCGTGTTTTATCAAGATTTGCTTGCTTGCTTGCTTACTTTTCTCGTAGATCGCTAGATAAGATCGATTCCTATGAAAGGCGGGCAGAAAAAAAAGACAAGAGTTGGTTCGTCAATGTGATACAATTACTTATACCGCTCTCGCTCACTCTGTGCTTGGTATTCAAGTTTACAACCCAGGTGTTAGTTGTCACAGACGAGAGCTTTACATGTGCAAGGCCGCGCGGCTACATAACCGTACACAACTACCGCAACTCAGACGTAATGTTGGAACTCTATTTTAACTTCCCCTTTAGTCATAACATTTAAGTTCGTAACCACACTGGCATAAGCGAACCGCACGCTTAAAATGCTCAACTTGCTTGCTAGCTGCTTGAATGTATTATTTCATTATCAGCATCATCATCACTTGCGAACCATGCAACTATCACAAAAGCGGTGCTCTAAATCTCTAACTAACTACCTAGGTACTGATGGACTCGAAGACAAGATACCTACGTCATTCTATATCATAGACTCTAGCATATACATACCTACCTTCATGAATGCTTTATAAACAGTAAGCTCGATGAGCTAATGACAATGAAGCAGGCTCGTGACATGGCCAAGGAAAAGCACATGCTAAACCAAGACATGCCGTAAACAAATTTCCCATGGAAAATGCAGTGGAGTCGGGTTAAGCCGATACGAGCCGTGAGTGAACAGAAATAAATAAATTCTATCAGCGGAAGTCAAATCCCTTACATGAGATAATGGACCTTCTGTACTTGGCATGGAAAGGATTGCAAAGACAGCACAGCAATTGCACTAGTCCAAGGTTCTAGCAACGATTGCAAGAAACAAATATTAATTCGGGTATGATAATTTAATCGAGTATAACTGACTATGTAAGATATTCTTACTGTAACACTTAATCTTCGAACCACCTGCGCTGATATCCACATGTCGCTTCGTTTCCATCATGAGGATAGGCAAGTGCGCTTTTTTTTGTCCCTTCAAAATCCAAAATTCGACCTGAATCAATTCCCGTTTCCGGTACTCTTGTGATTCAAGTCGTTGGGTTTCATATCGTGTATACCAGGTCTCCCTAGGTCTCCCTTAGTTTGGGTCCTCTCCCATGTAGTTCTCCTTCTTCTTCTTTCCCAAGAACATGCCCAATATTTCATCGCGGAAGCGTGTAGGGGGCTCATTATAAGATGCCTCGTACGCGTCGATGGATGGCTTTTCCCAGATCAGGTCGGCCTCGGCGGGAGACACAAACCTCGTACGCCTAAAGAGCTTCCAGCCAAAGAAGGTGCAGAAGGCGACCATGGCCATCGTGTAGTAAGAGAAGAAGTCACCAACGTTCCACCGGCCCGGCGTGAACACAGTGTAGCCGAAGCTTCCCTCGATGAAGATCATCCAGGCCATACCGATGTAGGCACAGTATGGCTGGAAGTATCCAAAGTAGGGAAGTGTCTTGCGATCGATACCCTGTGCCTTGCAGGCGTTGTAGAAGAAGATATACGTCAAGCTCATAACAATGTAGTTGATCATCTGTGAGCCTTGTGTGAGAGTTGCGAGCCACGTGACAACTTTCGCCGTGTTGTTCGACACCTGTAGGAACGACAGGAAAGGAAATACCATAACGGCAGCAAACGCGTACACGGGGATACCATTCTTGAGCGTCTTCTGAAAGATGCGGGGGGCCTGGCCGTCGCACGCAAGACCGTAAAGGGATCGCATCGCGCAGTAGGTATAGGCATTGCCGGCACTGAAGATACTCGTGATCATGAGTGCATTGACAATGTGCGGCAGCACTCCGACACCCAGGTTCTGCATCGCAATGACATATGGTGAGCCGTTAGCGGTTCCGGTGTCGGCATTCTGCAGCGTGGGGTCGTTGTACGGCAGGACAATTCCCACGCAGAGTGCGCCTCCAATGAAGAAGATGGCAAATCGCCAGTACACTGTCTTGAATCCGTTCTTGAGGTAGACTCGCGGCCGTTCTGCCTCGCCCGCGACCATAGCAAGGTACTCAGGACCGACGACGGTGAATCCAGCAGAGAAAACGGAACCAAGGAAACCTTCGAATCGACCTAGAGAGCCCTCGTGGAGGTACTCGGCAAACGATCCTGGGTCGGACCAGTACCTAAAACCGTAGGCGTCATGCTTAGGGTTGCCTCCGCACATGGTAACCAAGGCGAACATGTACAAGATGCAGATAAGCAATATTTTACCACTCGACAACCAGAATTCAGCCTCGCTAGATCAAAAAATTAGTATGTATGCTAAATATAGTCGCCGGTTGCCCCAAGTGGAGTGAACGCGGGGTGGTGCAGTACAAGTCCACATAGAATCCGGGCCGCCGGGATAAAAATCATGCACTTACCCGAAATACTTGACGGCTGCGATATTGATGAGTCTATTTTACAGGTTAGTCCAGTCTTTACTGTAGTACAAAGGAACGAAAGTCGGTAGGTCACATACGCATAGAGTACAATGCATGCCACGCAGATGGCTTCAGGGGGGATATCATCACGCCAAAATCCAAGCACCAGGTTGATAGCAGAGATCTCGAAAGGAATGAGACAAGCTTCGTAGAGGAAGAAATTCCAGCCAGCCATAAATCCCAAGGCCTCGTCGACCCATCTTCCAGCCATTCTGATGAAAGAACCAGAAACGGGCATGTAGGTGACCATCTCGGCCATGCAGTTGTTTACCAGGCCTACCATGATGGCATATATGGTGTAACCGATAAGCAAGCTACCCGGGCCGCCTTTGGCGAGACCACCGCCGATACTGACAAAGAGGGCGGTACCGATACTACCTCCGATGGCAATGAGTTGAATTTGTCGATTGCCAAGGTGACGAAGGAGTTGGTTGTTCTGGGACGAAACCTCGACCAGAGTCTCACGCATGTCTCCACTAGAGGCATCGTTGTCGTTCTTCTCGTCGTTCAAGTTTGTCGAGTTGTTGATGGGTGCAGACCCGGTCCGGGATTTATCGTGTGCTCCCGCCATACTGAGAACACGAGAGCGAGCTCCGCTGAGACAGCGGAATGTTGGATATTGTATAAGAAGATTGTTGAAAGCACGGTGGCCTCGATGTCATTATACTACGCACGCAATGGCGTTTGGTTGGATTTCCACAATCGGAACTCGAACAATAGGATGACTTAGGTATATTAAAAAAAAGGAGGAGAGAGATGCCGTAGCAGTAAAATGCTATATCAATATGAGGCCAATCTCTCCAATGATCCTCAACGGGAAATAGATAGACGGTAAGTGACCTAGGTAAATAAAGAGGGAATAGGAAAATGAAAGGTTCAGAAGAAGGAATGAAAAGCAATTCGGCCGGGTCGTTTTGTAGTGCTATGTAGCTGACAAGGCCCAGGTACCACCCGAGCCGTATTTACCTCGAACTGCTTAGCCCGGACGCAGCAAGGTACATGACCTACTTGCAAACCTTACATACTGTAGTAGCATGCAAGGCCGGCCCTATGTCATCATTGTTGACAAGGGTAAGTTGAGTTTAGAGCAGCAAAGGGTGGAGAAGCAGGGAAGTCAGCCGCTATCGCCCCTCTTGAACCGCACCCCCCTGCTCCCCCCAAGCCCCCCCCATGGTTCACTAAGGCCTCGCTAACCCTCCAGTCAGTGGGGGATACACCGCTGTTCGCGTGATGTGTACTGGGGGGGTCTTGCCGGGGATGTGCTGGGACTCGACTGTGCGCTACCGCATTGGTCAATTGAGTCGATCTACAGGGTTGGGCCTTGGGAATTCGGAAGTTACATTAGTAGGTACATGTACTATGGGGTGTATTACATGTATTATATGTACATGTTGTATGAATGAAAAGTGCACATGCATTCCAGGTTTCGGGGTCTGCTTTTGTCTACAATTACACTAGATTGGAACGACCGAGGAAGTTTATCTGAGCTGAGTCCTTGCAGGTAGGTTTAGGTAGTTTTGATCCTCTTAAATGTACATGTATGATATGGCACACCGAGAGTTGCCAAGGATACACAGCAGAAGACGGACAGAAAAACCAAAACTGATAAAGTCATCCATCATCAGGAAATTCCTATCATGCAGCCCACTAGGCTCTTAACCTTGAAGCTAAGGCACCGCCAAGCCACCTATCAATTGGTTGCAATAGGAGTGTACGTACTTTGTAGCCTCTGGTGGAGCAGTGGAGGTTTGGTGGAGGCCAAGGGTTCAGCTCCATTAAATTTCCCCTTTGGCTGGGATGCACGATGCCGTAATTATGCCTAGGGCAATTGCGAACCTGCCTTTCTCAGAGTTCTACATAGTACTATTAGTATGTAAAAAGCTCCTAGGATGCGAGGCGGATGAAGCTAACCACGGTCCGCTGTCGAGGAAATTTCCGTCGCTGGTTTCGATGGTTCTTTGTTATCGAGCACCTTTCGACCACTACGTATGCATATACGTATGCATGCGAGACACATACCTGCCAAGATCGAAATAAGTAAAGCTGGGTAAAGGATAATAATTACTGATTAACTCGTTTGGGTATACCGGGATAATGTTCAAGCCTCATGACTGAATCCCGGCCTCGCAGCTATGAAGTGGCACGTGTGCACGTTGCCTCGACCGCAGATCTGTCCGCGAAAAGAATCTGACAAGAAGATCTTTGAATGAAACACCGAGTTCCCCAATAGGCTTCGGTCCAGGATACGGCGAACACTCTGCTTTGATCATTGACGACTTAATGATAAAACTTGCCATTGTGCCCAGCTATAAACAAGAAAATGTTCTAACGCTTTAACTTTCAATGAAACGAATGACGAGAGGCAAAATAATCATCCATACAGAAGAGGTATCCTTATCATCAGGATTTTGGGAGTAACTGGGGTTTGAGAGAGAAAAAAAGATTTAATCAATCAAGAAGAAAACCGGAAGGATGAGGAGAAGATGGCGGGGACGGCACAGACGGCAAATCGATGATTGAATTTTGGGCGAAAAAAAGGTGGCTTGACTGCGCCGAGGCTTGATTGGCAAATTGGGCATTTACCCTTACGGAGAGGGCGAAAATTGGCATGCAGCAGAACAACTTAGCGTCGAAAAAAAATGAAGAAGTTTTAGGGCTGAGAGATATACGGAATACTAGAAGCTTTAGTGTTGTCACACAACTGAAAAGGAACCAACCGTCCTTTCCCCCATTTGTCCGACGGTCTCTGATACCCACATGGTGGTATACGAGCAGCCAATCAGCTAGATTATAATTGGATATAATTTGATAATGGAAGATAAGTACGAATACGGTTAGGTTAGTGGTTAGGTAAGACGCGGGAGGTTACTGCATCGAGTTTAATTGTACAATTGCGATTTACTAAGAGAAATAGTCAACTTTGGATAACTGCTGCCGCACTGTAGCTTGTTGATGACCGCTTGACCATTAAACCAACTCAGACACGCATTGACAAGCCCAGTCTGACTGCGTAAAGTATCATGCATATGTATATTACATGCATGTGTGCGAACTCAGCTGGCAATGTTAAATGGGTACCTATGTTGAGAGAAAAAAAAAGGGTGAGACACTCCGATACTTTCTCGAAGACTTGGAGCAAACGCAACATTCATCTCCTTGCATTTACTCCATGTTTTACTCAAGCCTCATATCCTGTTTCGGCAACACATCACGATCTAATCATCTAGATTGGTAGTACTTGAATAATGTTGTTGTGAGTTGTGTGCATAGGCTGCAGCAGTAATGATAAGTGACTTCACCAATCACTTCATTGGTAAGTCACTGGAATGTAACTAACACTAATGAAGTTCCTGCGCATACGTACTAAACAATGCATGCAGGTAAAATAAAGTAATACCCTTATTGCCTTAGAATGGTATCAACAACAGTAAAGTCCAGAACCTTTGTTAACCCAAGAGTATGGTACAGAATAAGCTAGATCAGACTCACGATCGACAAAAGATCTATTAGCGTTGAACATCCCAGATCATCTAAGATGACTACGCCAGGATTATGATTATACTCCTATCTCCCCAGGGGCTTGTCAGGCAGCTACATACATGATATCCGTTATCCCCGTCCCTACACTACGACTCCAAGATAAGGAGTGGGTCGAATGCCTGTGTTCGAGAGATAACGCTGAGCAAGAATACTGTACATAAGATACGACATAATCCAATCATCCCCAGTCATCTCGTCGCCGCCTTAATACTTCTCCCATCGAGTCCCCTTTCCGAGACCCCGAACTATCTCCAGGCAAGGTGGTTTTGATATCAAGTTCACTGCGAATAACATACATGAACCTTTAATATTGCTTCATACCGACGAGCAAGCAAGGAAAAGACATGGCATAAGACCAACATTCGCTGCGGACATTGCATGGGATCTCGCTGTTGGCGCCGATATAGGCATCGACTATAACTTTTACGATTACGACGACCCTCTGTCTAGACCGCTATCTTTATGAAACAAGGCGACCGCAAGGTTTATTTAGGGCTTCATGCCGGATGAGTTATCCTAGATGGCCGCACGGCTAGCTTAGGTGATATAGGATATCCTCTAGTCTTGGTGACCCCCCTGATGGTAAGTCAAAAGTTAGAGAAGCACTACCTCATTCATTCATCGCATCTTTATAGCAAACTCCTGCCTTGTCATGGCAGCTTTCTGGACGGGACGGTCATTTTGTGTTTTTGTAAAGATGATGATCAGGAGGTCAAGTTGGACACCTTTCTTCTTTACCCCTTTTTGACATTCCACTTTCACTCTGCTATGTTCTATATTGCTAATGTCTCCAGTGATTGTATCGTAATTGGAATTAGTCGCATAATGTTTGTTGTATACAAACATCAGCTTCACAGAATCATGAAGGGTTCAGACAAGATAGTTAAGTTAGGTACTTGACCATCCAATTACTTCCTCTATGTTTGGAAAGTCCAGAACAATATCGGCTTTGCTACTCTCTCTCTCTCTCTCTCTCTCTCTCTCTCTCTCAAAAGTCTTCTTTAAAGAAGTATAAGTTGCTTAAGAAGTACAGATCAGAATCTGGGATAAGGGTTCTAACTTTCATGAGCTCGATTGATCTGGCCTAGGAACTTGTTCTAGTCTTTGATGTTTTGTATCTCGATTCAACTCTGAGAACTATACAGAGGGTTATACTTAATTGGCTTGTCGTATGATTGAGCTAGCAGTTGTGTACCTATACAATTAATAACTTCACTGTCGTTTCCGGGACACACCCGAGTCAGCAGATTATACAATGACAATACTGAGGTGTTATTGAGAATAATAACGACTAAACTCATAGGTATAGGTAATAAAACTAATTCCCTTAGGTAGTATTGACTAATAAAGGGGTATGTAGTTGCTTAGGATACTGGGAAGCTTAACGTGACCTTTCCCTCTGGTAAACCTTGTATCCTTATTTTTGTTCGCTTCTTTTCGATAGGCGCACAAGAAAAATAGAAAGACGGATTAATAAAAGAAGCGGCCGAGATATCTACCTAGGGCAACCACATAGGTGTTTGCTTACTACCTATTACGACAACCACCTGCTGTCGACACTGTTGTGAAAGCTATGACCCTTTGACCCTTCATCGACCGACATATGCCCTACTGTGTCGAAAACAACATCAGTCTTCACCAACAAGCTCGACCACTCTTTGAAGATGTTCTTCATCTTACAATTTCGTCATGCGACTATTGAACTCGCAGTGAACTACACATCGCGCCAGTCACTGCGGATTACCACAAACCCTCATCAACGAGGTGCAGATGCACATGAGTCAGGCTTCCCATCTACCTTCGAAAAAACCACTCCGCCTCAACAATACGACTATTAGACATCTTGCGCATGATAGTTGCGCTCCGCTAGACCGTGGTCCAGCCACGCACACATTAGGCTAGCGAACCTGACACCATCCTCGACATCCTCCCGTTCCCAGAGCGGAGTCGATTCATGGAATGACTACAGAGAGTTATTAGGGGGATATCAGCAAGCGCGACGCTCTATTGATCCGTCTCCGGCTAGAGTACGAAGTCGCATAGAGAAACTCAACTCCAAGGTAAGTCTCAACCCACCACTGCCAAGCTTATACCCATCCGTTCTAACCAAACCAGCATCATAACAGTACCACTCGATCACGACGATGTGGCACGTCACACTCGTCCACTGCACCACCCACGATCGGTTCCACGGCGTCAAGTTCGTCCGCTGCGCGGCTCTCGTAGAGCGAGGCTTGCCACGAGAGAGCGAGATGATCTGGGTTCGAACCCTGCATCTACAAGGAGAATGAGAAGACTGTTAATGCTTCGTCTTCGCTGGTCCCATGATCGCTGTAGAGGCGTGCCCGACTGTTCCGTCTACATTGGGCGAGGGCAGTCACAGTTGAGAGTGGCTCTACGAAGCACAACAGGTCGGCTTCAGTAGAGATGGTTGTTGTTATGTATACCACCCTACTGTCTGCTTCAAGTGGCGGTGATTACAATATGAGGCCTCCCTCCTAGTGGCTTCGTTAGGCATATTTTTTGCCGCTTTGAATTATATAAGTCAGGCGGACATGATTCCGTTCTACCCAAGTGCAAGTTCAAGTCTTTGATTATCTGAAACAGCAGTTCAAGTATAAAGTAATCTGTAATAACCTACAAGGACTAGGGTAAATAAATATGATATGCTTGTCGTATCGTGAGCGAAGGACGTTGGCGCACGCCGGAGCTACCTCCCAACTTGGGCATTGGATTCGAGGGTCAGATCATATGGATCGAAACCTACCTAAGTTACGAAGAACTGAATTAATCTTAGCAATTATTACATTATACCTGTTCACTTTAAAAGGCATAACTGAATTGTCTAAACATGATACTCGACAGTTATGAGCCTTTTGACTAGTACAATAATAGTCAATGGATGTATAAACTAGATGCACCAAAAAAAAGACGAAGCTTTCAATATGGAAAAAGAATGCATTAGCCGCGAATCGAACGCGGGGCCTATCGATGGCAACGATGGATTTTACCACTAAACCACTGATGCTTGCCTTTGAGCAATCTGAGACTGTCATCGATTAGTGGATTGCTCCATAGCACTAAATATCATGTCCTAGAGAACTCGAAAGAAGTCAAGCTAAAGAGACACACCCACCAGAGCACAGCCACGATATCTCTTCGGTATATGGATGTCCAAGCATGGGGTATACAGCTGCGCATCTGCGCAAAACGCCATCCCGTATCGAGAACGCGCGGCACGGTTGCGCCAAGGCCGTTCACAAGATTGGTCTGGATTGGAATGCTCGCCGCCACAATCAGAGGCATAGATATACTGAGATAGGTAGGTGTCTCTATGTCCGGGCGACTGTTGAGTCTGGATAAAAACGGCTGCCTGATCTTCCTCCTACCCTCCTTCATGTTCACTTGCTACCCCTCTCCCATCGAGACGCACATCCTCGGTGAGAAGCATACACTTGTGTATCTGAGAATGAGCAAGAAATACCTGATTAGGTGAGCAACTTGTTCCACTTCATGATCACATTGTGACGAATTCATGTATATACATACAGCACACCGAACTGTGGCCCCCAACTCGGCAAACATGGATGTCACATCGACCGAAAGCCGGGCGAGAATACGCAAGCGTGTACGTATATACATACACCTTGCCTCAATACAACCGGCGATTCTGTCTGCTGAATGAGGCGTGACTCACTCTTAGCAGATGAAGGGTTTCATTCTTCAGTGGTTACGGCCTGCGTATTCGGTTTGGGCAGTGTGGAATAATGAATGAGTGTTTAAAGACGATATAGTAGTTTTAGCACTTACCTATGTAACATTACATTTGCGAATTCCAGTAAATAATGTGACGAAACTGTATACGTCCTTGTATTTACATAATCTCTCTCATGTACCGATATCATGTATCTATCTATCTTAAGATTGATGCCTCAAATTTTTGATGGCGAGCTTTGAAAATGCTATGACGATGATGATGATGATGAAGGGAGCAGTGTGTGTGTGTGTGTGATTTCCGTTCTAGTCCAATTGAAATTTTCTTTTCTCGTGTATATGAATCGCCTATGTTCACCTTCCGAGTTTCCTATTCCCATGAAATGACGAAGAACCCCAATTACATGTAAAACCGCAGACAGTTAGGAGGTAGAGAGACGGATGATGTTGTCAATCGGACCAGACGTAGATGAAATGGGAAACAAACAAGCAAACAAACAAACATGAAATGCCAAAGTAAACCCGGGATATCTCCTAGAAAGTAAATGACACCATCCCCTTTCAAGGGAATGAAGTATGTAATGAATAACAGTATAATCAAAGAGGGGGAATAAATAAAAGTGCATATGGTAGTGATATGATGATTTTGCCTAACCAACTCCGAAATCCCCTTGCCGCGTCTCCTGTAGATAGTAGTGTCTTATTATGAACCCACCAAACCAACCCGCCGAGTTGTCACTTTGTTTTGCCAACCTTTGGATGCCATGAAAAAAAATGTCTCCACCAACGACCAGACAGGGATAAACACTCTTTCTGTGTGCTTGCCTGCTATGCAACAGTCTTCTTCATTTCATACTTTAATGTTGTTGCCCCTCCTCGTATAGATAGGTAAGGTAAGTAGGTAGGTAGGTAGGTAGGTAGGTAGGATGTAAATTGTGATAGATGGCGCTCTTTGTATAATCATGCTATGCTGGAGGCGCAAGCGTCCCGGCGCTTCGTGACTCGTGACTTCGTGATTTAGATATCGGCATCGAAAAAAAAACTTCATCTCTAGGGGAAGCGTTTCTTTGTAATGACCTTGTAGGAGACCGTATGTCTTCCCTTGGCGCCAGTGTTATCCTGCGCTATGATGGCAACGTAGTATCGTCCTGATCGGCTCCTCGAAAGTCTCTTGGCTCATCGGCCGCCAACTCCCTCGACGACTCTAGCGGCATTGTCGTCCTTCTTTCCGGGTCCTGCAGCAACGGCGTAGTTGGATCCCCAGACGTTCATAACGCTGCCGACGCCCGACATTCTCTTTCGCGCCCTTATGGTGTTGTCTCGATCGCCATCTTCGTCCATGCTAAACACGAATTCGCCGTCCTCCTCTCCTATCGGGGTGGTATATCGGGCGCTGGAGCTGATGGAGCTGCTGCTGACGTGGCGCTCGCCTCCTCGTCCGTTTGACGGTCGCGAGCCGTGCGGATTGGGATGCAACATCGGTGATTCGCCTCCGTTGCTGTCGATGCGTGTACGTTGCAGCTGCTGGGTCAATGCACTCAGACCTTCGATGCTACTGGACCGGCTGGCGTTGTGAGGTCGCACAACACTAGCGCTGAGGCTGGATTGGCGAAGAGGGCTTCCGACGTGTCCAAAGGCCCCTGCATTGGCAGCTGCGGCATGCTTTTTCGCCTCGTGTTCCTCGTGCTGTCGTTGGAACAATGGTCCCCATCGACTTGGGCTCGAGGCCACAGGACTGCCGAACTTGGAGCTGACCTCGCCGTTGGGCGTAGCTGTACCGCTCATTCCAATGACGCTAGGCGACGTACCATTTCCCCTGTGACCGTTAGAGTCTTCATCGGCTGCTCGCGACCCACGGCGGGCCTTCTCAGCCGGCGTTAGCAATTCTTTCAGATTGTCGGGCAGGTAATCCTCCTCTAAAAAGGGGAACTCGGACTCCCAATCGCGATCGATTGCGCCCACAATGGCACGGGGCGCGCTACTGCTAAGCATCTTAGGCTTAGCATAGCGGCTCGAGTGCATCTGGCGCTTTCCGAAATATGCATCGGACGGATGAGTTGTAGGAGAGGAGCCCGCAGCGACCGACGCTAAATGTTCGTTGCTGCCGAAGGCTGAGTGGTGAAGAAGCTTTAATGTTTCCGAGGTTCTCGAGTCTTTGGCTGCGTTTAGAGATGGCGAAGGGGAGTCGAGGCCGAATTGAGAGGGAACCGAGGACGGCCATGGTCCTCCAGGATATCGAGCGGCGTTGGAAATTCCGTTGGAGTCGAAGGAAGCGGGGAGAGGGGCGTCGAGGACAGAAAGACCCTTGGCAGCTACCGGAGAGAGGCCCAATCCAAGACGCGATGGATCCTCCTCTCGCGGCGAACCATATTGTGAGCTTGTGTGCGAATAAGTTGTGTCGATGGTAGGTACATTTTCTAAGCTCGGTCGGCGATCGACGGATTGATAGGTGTCGCTGGGGGACATGGGGTAGCCATATGTACTTCCATAGGGCGTATTGGCATCGGCGCGCATGAAGGAATTCGTTAGGGCGCTGCTGGAATTGTTGTACGAAGTTGGGCTGACTCGGTTGCCGAGGTGGATAGGTTGACCGATGGTGATACCATTCTTACCGTAGTTGATTCGTCTGCCGTCGGCGAGTACATGAACATTGGCGCATTTCGGTCCAAATTTGCAATTGCCCTATTTTGTTTCACCAGACGGTGAGTTTCGCTTCTCGTGCTACAGCGTCTTGTGAAATGGAAATGTGAAATGGAAATAAATGGCATTTCTTACCTTAGCAAAATACTTGCAAACCGTCTCCGCAGCGGTACCGAGATCGTGACTGAAGGGACAAGCAGAACCAGCCTGGCAAGCGCCCTGTCGGAAGAATTTACATGGGACGTGCGAGGTGTCTACAATGCCAAAGCATTGAGGTCAGACGAGAATCGTGAGATGAAGTGTGGTTAATGTAGTCAAACTTACTCGGCGGACTCCTCGGGCCCTCAAAGCGACCGTGTGACGGAACCACCGGACTCATTGTGTTCGATGGCGAGGGAATATTCAAGCTACTAGATCTAATATGTCGATATTCGGACATTTTATGGGTAGCAACGGTGGGCGACGATCGGAGGGAAGAAAAGTAAGATGTGACAAAGTGAGATGGAGGGGGAAGAGGGAAGAAGAGGTTGCAGTAATAAGAGTTCCAGGTACGGATTACTCGTAATGGCAACGACAGCGGCGATGGTGGTAGCGAGGTAGCGAGAGGTGGGAGGAAGGATTTAGGAGGGGCGCGCCGGCGACAACCTGGTCGCAGTGAGCATTGACACCCCTTATCGCTTAAGCCGTGGATGCTCTTCCACTGTTCGTCCAGTCAAGGGCCGATATCGAGGCTAATAAAGCCAAAGTAGGCAAAGTCCCTAACAACGATTTGTTATTATCGGAGCACGTAGCTTCAAATAAATATAGATGCATGTAATATGATGTGATGTGATGTGTGAATTTTCCCAGTTTAAAGCTGGAGGGCGAAATATAAGATAAAATAAAATAAAAAAGGGCCAAAGGCAAAAGAAAACAAAGCTAATGGTTGGTTAAGAAAACCGATAAGAATAGGATGATAATAATAAAAATGGCCTTGTCTAACCCTACCCTACACGTACCTTATGCCTTATGCCGCTGTTATGCAGCTACAAGTCGATGGTGTAAGGTACAGGAACAGAAAAAAAAAAAGTTAAATTTAGATGGAGGGGAAAATCGAACTTGGAGAACGATGATTTGAGAATTCCGATGTTCCCGGGGTATATGTGTGCGTGTGTTGCGTAGTGTGTGTCTTAAGGAGAATAGAATGTGAGTTGTTGGATTCTTCAGACGAGACTCGAATGGAACAAGAGAGGGGACGCAAGAAGAGAGAGGGAGCGGTTTAGCGGCGGCAGAGATTCGGTCAAATCAAATAGCTGCAGAAAGACGAGGGGGACAGATCCGGAGAGGGGGTAGGTATCGATAATGCTGGGGACCGTAACTGGGGGGGGGGGATTCAACTTACAATAAGTCGGTAGCGTAGCAGCAGCTTAGCGGGTAACGAATGCAAAAAGCTAGGAGAGCTTGATTACCATTAGCCCAAAAGGTAACCCATGTGGGAGCTTGAACAAAGATGGAACATGGGATCCTTTTTAGGACCTAGGACCTGGGGTGAAGACGAAAGAAGTGTGGGTTACAAAAAAAAGAAACCAGGTTCTGATTGGAATGAGAATGAAAAACCAACCGATCGCAAGTTCGTTAGAGGGATTGTACTATGTGTAATATAGTAGGTAGGTAGGTATGAAAAGGAACACAAGAGGGGTTTTGAGGGGTCCCGGCTTTTTTAATGAATATAAATGTAGAGATCAAGTTTGCGGATGTAAGACGAGAAGAGACTATTCTCAAGTGAGAGAGGTGAGAGAGGCGAAAAAGAAAATAAGAGAGGGTTAGATGATAAAAGAGGGGAGGGAGGTTGATGATTAGAATCGTATTAATAATTCGAGATGTACGCGTGGATAGATGAGGCGCAAGTTGAATGCATAGGAAATAATAAATAATCTATACCTTTATGTATCCCCTTTGGATAGGTAACTCGCTCAGGTGAGTAAAAAGACAAGAATAAATTAAATCGGAAAATCGGGGATTTTGTGACGATCGTGTCAATTGTGACTCGGAGCTTTGATGATGAGATCAATGTTACGCCCGTCTTATATGGTTCCGCCCTCGGTATCTCGACGTTCCCTAATGATTAAGTCGACAGCGTCCTCGATGATGCCTAGGAGGTATCGTATGGAAAAAGGCATTAATATGTAAGTTGATGTTCTGATGGTAACACACACTCGTGTGGAATGCAGCTAAGCTGGGAAACCGGATTAGGCAAGGTGGTCAGGAACCCGCAGATGCAACTGTGTGTTTCTATCCAGCAGCAAGTCTTATATGAATGGATGACTTTAGTCTGCCACGAGGACACAATAAGGTTCTGTCACCTTGTCTCGTCGCAGTGTCGCGCCCTGTCGATATGAACAACCAGACAAGTTCTGATGGAACCGAAAAAGTAGGTCGAGTTAGGCACTCAGCGTAGTAATGAGTACGGGTACCTAGGGAGCCAAGGAAGTAACCAAAGGGGAGTCAGGATAATTGCCAAATAGGTAACGTCTGGTTGCTCAAGATAAGAGTCATATGCGGGTTGCTGCTGCAAGGCACTGGTTCTCTCAAACCTGCTGTGCAGGTGGTTTACAAATAGGCCCGGCGCTTCTGCGTAATCCCTCCCAAGGCTAAGGGCCTCTCGGCTGACCCTTGAACTGGTCCTGTATTTTGGAGTGTTGCCCAAGGACGGAGGAATGGCTCCAAGTCGATGTCAGACGGGCCAGGATTTGGTGGTATGGGACTAGTAGGCCTACAGGGGGGCACAGGATGGTATTGTGTGGGGGTCTCACTTGAGCTTTCATGGGAGGTCTGGGATTAAAGGGACTGAGGCGCGACTAGGTTCGCAAGAGAACAGGCAGACAGGGCGAGAGAGAGAGACAGAGAGACGATTGTTTAAATTGTTCACTTGGCCTGTACCAAACTCGTGACGTTTCTGTTGCAAGTGGAGGGGATTGCGACATAAACTGATCCACAGACGATGAAACGGTGAGTCGGATCGTCACGGTATCCCACGAAGATATCGATGCCCGTGGTGAGGAGTTGCTTCCCTGTCCGGCCGAAGAGGTGAAGGGTTACGATTGTGCCTTTGGCCCGTTGTATCTCACAATTGCCTGGTAGGTTACGATCTCCAAGGCGGGGGAAGCGTCTTACAAGTGGCCTGGGGTTGGTCGATGGATGCGAAGCAAAGACAGCTTAAGGAGACCGGCCACTCGTATGCAAGAGACGATGGGTAAGGTGAGAAAACCCGAAAAAGTTGATGATGGATCCTTCTGCCTTGAAACCCGTTGTGTGGCACCCAATCAGTAGGGATTGTGGGATTAAGGTAGGCCTGGTAGGCTCTTGATTACCACGGCCAAGCAACCAAGCAGCCAAGGTCAGCAAATGATAAGCCGCGGGGTTAATATTGTTTTTTTGTGTACCACAGCGAGTACACCTTGATTGAATCTGGATACGGCAGTCTGGAAGATCGGAGTGATGAAGATATTTCGTGCTAAGATAAAATCGGACGCAACGGGAGCACGGACTCGAGTTGCCAAGCAGATGGATCGTACACTATCTTGAACGACCGGGGAAATCGAGGATTTGCCTAAAAGATGACGCGACACAGGATGATGTTCTTGTTTCTAAGCCGCTTCCAGTGTCAGGTGCATTAGGTTGATATAAACGATTATGACAGATGGATATTCCCTTGGATCGGGGACACCGCAATTATGGAAGAAAAAGAAGAAATGACTGCTCACTCTCTCATATTAGCGTTTTCGTACGATATCTCGTATAGCGGTGTTGTATGATGGTTGGTGATGCTTGTGGCGAGTGGGTGAGGCTAAGAAATCCAACGTGTAACCTGTAAGTGGTGGTAAGACGGGCGCCATGCTCTCGTGTGCGTCCCGAAGCGTCCGCGATCAGCAACTTACCTGGATAGAAATCTATCTGATGTACTTAATAAGGTATCTTGATGACCTGTCAACTATTCTTCGTTTCTTTCTTGCTGGTTTCTGCGAGAATGCATCCTGTGCGACCCGCTGAAGTTTTGCGAAGTCTAGAACTTGTCACCTCTAGCGAGAACGCTTAGTTGCGGCGAAAGTGTTATGGATGAGATACGGTGCGCTGGAAGCGAGATGTTTCCCAAGCTTCAACAAATATTAGCTAGAGAATCAGCTGAATCCCTAATGCAAGTCGACGTTCTGGGTAGGTTAGATGGGACGTCCCAAAGAGGCGGGTCTGGAAGCTAGGAGGTCGCTGAAAGCTTGGGGGTCGTCCCAAGTGGTCTATTTATGTCCACGAGGTGTTATATGGTGAGCACTAGTAGTCAACATCGGCCGACCTTGTTGCAAAGGCAGCAGGTTGGTATTAACGAAGTATGACGTACCCTCCCGTTGAGCCTCTCTGTGGTGATGTCGAGATCCATTGTTGTTTGGGTTGTTTAGGAAGATGGTTTGGATAACTAATCTATTTCGACATGCCCAGCATGCAAGTCGCAGCATAGAAATGATACTAACCTTGCCCCCCAAGTATAGTGACGATCTTAGGTATCTTTGAACCGCACATTGAGTTGGATTCGCAGCGATCTCCCGGTTCTGCCATTTCTCGTGTAAGTGAGACTTTGACGGGATATCCAGTCCACACATTTACGTACGCAGACACTCTCCCCCCACACACCACCGCGTAACGCGTTTGCGCCTCCGCCTACGCCCACTATGGTTAATGTTGGGGGGGCTGGGTGGTTGATAGCCAGCCGATAACCGAAGAGATCATGATGGAGTCCCTCACCTCTTTACGGGAGCAATAAGCAAGTACCCGACGCACGTCGAAGAATTCGGTCAAGATACCCGTCAGAACTCCATGTTATCCAACAGCATCGCCGAACTAAAAGATGGTTTCAGCCTTCTACCTTGTTTCTTGCACATAGCTTGGCTGCATCGGCGGGCTGCCACGAGGTCGCCTTTATCCGCAACATGATACGATGTGATGTGAAGAAGCCCCATCAACAGTAGCTTGGAGGGATTGATCTACCTGCAAAGCGGGAGGATCTGATAGATGGGGATTTATCTAGTGGTAGAATCATGTTCAATATACCCACAAGTTAATGGAGCATGCGTAGCTAAAATGACGGAAAGAATGAATTATTGCCTCGTGATAGACGGGCAATGAAGCAAGATGGAGATGGGGCAATCTTTTCGATGAGTTGAACAAGTTCAGATCGTCAGTTCATGTTTGTTGTGGAATCAATCAAGAGTTGAGATACAAGGTACCTAGGTACGTAGAGAAAGGGAAGGATGATGATGAATTCTTAGTACATACTACATAGTAAGTGCTCGGACCCCTTCTGTGGCGGCGGTGGCGCATGTCTTCCGAGCTGGAAGTGGACCTGGTGGGTTTGTGTGGGTGAATGTGGGTTGTGTTGGGTAACACAAAACTAGACCCACTGTCCGGGAAATCTCACTCTCCGCCTAGCGCAATCAAGGGCGTCTACCAAAAGTGGGTACTTACTACGAAAGTAAGACCGGCAGTGGATTTGATTGGCGCCTCTCGCGATTCTGAAAATAATTCAACCTTTTTTTCTCTTTTCTTCGCTTGCTTCCAACCTAATCTTTCTCCTCCACCTCACCACCATTACACACACCCACCTCCCACACCCACGCGCAGACGCGCTCGCACGTTCCATCAGGCGATATGCATTGAAAACCGTATCTCTTTCTCTTTCGTCTAGAGGGGAGAGGGGAAATGGGAAATGGGAGAAAGGGGGGTTACCAGGTACAACAAGGAGCTACCACATACCTACTATACTACTACCTACATACGACATACACTTATCTTCATCTGTTATGCGCATGCCGCACATGTATGATGTATGTACGTACAGTTCGGACGATGGCTGGGGATCCACCCCCATCGAACGGTACGCTATAAACCTCCATCACCAGACAGTGATCGGAGACAGGGTTCTTTCTCGACTACAGAGGTCAGCATGGTGGTAGATGCGACCTTATCGCCCTGTATGTACTCAAGGTTCATCCCGCTCCTCCTCCTGCTGGAACCTCGATGCGCGCCTATCCAGTTCAAGTCTGAGAGACGACGATCCCAGAACTGGTCGCTCAACTGCCGACAAGAGAGAAGGGTATCTGGGGAAGCTGCATTTTCCAGACAGGGGATTGCATGTAATGCTAAGCCTGTCTCTGGTGGTGAGCCTTTACGCTTCTAAGCCGAGACACCGGTCTTCAAGTCGTCAACAACCCAGTGGTACAAGACCTCTCCTCCCTGGTGCAATCCTCACGTCTTGTTTTCGTCATTCTCCCCTCCTGGCCGAAGTCGCAGCAGTTTCCTTGTTTTTGAGCGCGAGCCTTGCGCCGAGTTTCAGGTTGAGCTGAAGGTAGCTGATGCTAATTCAAGAGCTGGAAATCCGCAACGTCCGCTTGGCCGTACAAGTTGGCCCATTGTCGACAACCAGCTTATACCCTATATTGTTGCAATCGTCTCCGTTACCTTTCCTCTACATTTGAGGACCCCAGACTTATCCCAACCACTGCACTGCTACCTCCTAGGGTGAGTAACATCCAATTGTGCCGATCACAGCCATTTTCATGTCGAATTCAACGCGACTGCACGCGATACTTGGTCATAAGAGGTGTTCCTGTGGTGGTCTACATCATTTTGTTGGGAGGTGTCCAGAGCTTACCAGCTCGCTTTCTCAGAAACTCCCCAAAAACATTGCCACAGTCTGACACACTTGACGCTTAAGTTTTCAATCTCACGAGCTAGTAGAGCGAGAAAACTAGCTCTTAACTCATAAGTATGAGCGGTGATGAACTTAATGATGACCGGTGAGACAAAGTCATATGAACATATTCGTGTGGAGATGATGGTAGCCATTTCTTTCCTCATCTTCATGTTAGAGTTAGTCTTGAAAAGCGAAGGGCTTTCTCCGGTCCCATGACACCCGAAGACGAGGTTATTCCCGAGATTGCTTGGTCTCCAAAATAAGTATGGTCCTGGACCTCTATGTACCATGAAGAGTCAGCCATGATTCCCAAATTGATCACGGTGTGGCCACACCGTTTGGGGGTGGTAAACGATCCACCAATCAAATGCCCTCTCCATTCCGACCTACATGAAATCCCCACACCATCCTGGGGACCTTGTCAACGACCTAGCCATGCATCATTCTACGAAAGGCATCCCGCTATCCTTATGTTCACTATCATTACCTCGACAGATTGTATATCTCATTCTAAGCCCCATTCATCTACGGCTTCTCGTGTTGCCGTTCTTAGTTTGCCCAAGGATTTTTTTTCAATAGTCCACTCCGCTGCTAACACTGACGATCTACTCTTGGCCAAGTCGCTTCGCGAGCCTAGCAAACTGCTACCTGCCTTAATCACGAGTATTAACTCAACTTCGCATTTTTCAATATGAATTTAGAAAGGTTTCTATTATAACCTCTTCTAATCTAATCAAGCCTTGTTACGTCAATCCATCAGCTCATCACAGCATTCTCTGGACTCTGAGTTCCAGAATCCCCATCCTCGACCTACCAAATTTCACCGAGTGATCGTCCACTTGTTTCCGTTTTGGTAGACCTCAACCAAACCGCCCCTTCATCCCATGACGCCGTTGTCTTATGCTTAAACACCCTGGACACCCTTTTCTCTCCGCTGCAGTGCAACAGACTATCCTCGTCTCCCGACAATCCGAGCAGGGTTCTGCTCTGCAAGGGTGCAATCTGATCGACTGTCAAAGGTCGTCGAGATCCTATGATCTACGAGATTCCCTCTTCTCGCACAGCCTAGGACCCCTACACCCTCTTGAGCATGGTCATGATGCGCCATCTCCACACCAGCCCTCCATCAGCCACGCACATGCATTAGGGATACGATGAGACACACGCAAGCGCTTGCACCCGTAGTTCGTGCAGCACGCGTTCCAGCGTCTGTCATATCTAGTATAGCACGTCGCCGAGTTTGTTCATCTACACCTACTAGACCAGTCTACTAAGCCGTCTCAGGTAAAGTTCCCTCGCCACAGATATGTAGTGGTCACATCCGATAGTTTCGGTTCGTAGATACGCTATCGTACGTCCGTAGGGGTTCGGTACCGTCCTTACACCAAACTGGGTTCGTAGACAAGTCCGGTGTAACGAACACCGGTAAGTGAGGATATATATATTCGCTAGTCTAGCAGATCCATGCAGTTTTCCACAACAAAGCTCATACTAGCTACCCCAAGAGCAACAATTCCACCAGCAGTGATTCTATCCATCGCTGCACGTCTACATGACGTGCAGGTGTGGTTCAGGATGATGCATCCGCGGGAGGAAGGTGGGCAATATCAACATAAGAGAAGAGGCGGATTTGTCAGACTCGGCAGAGATGTTGAACATCGACCTGCCTATTCGGAGATAACACAGAAGATCATTTCACGAAATATAACAAAGACAAAGGAGCCCTAAAGTCATGAGAAACATATGACAACATACATTAATTGCGCCTCATATCCCGAATGTCGTTGTTGACATTGAACACGCTAGCAGGAGGTTGCTTAGGTAGCTTTACTAACAGTATTAGAACTACCTATGTTATACAAGACTATAACTAACTCGTGTACGGTAGAGATCGAAGACTTCCAGCTTACCAGCCAGACGATCAACTACCCGGATGGTTACAAATATCACAAAACAACTCTATTAGATGGGACTGCTGATCGTTTCTTCGCTACCGCGATAGCGGAGATCATCACTGAGATCATCACTGACATATACCAGCCTTAATAACCATCAAAATACCGCCTCAACCTGGATCATATTACTCGAACATCCCAGGAATGTGTATAGACCCGGAAACCCTAACTTCCGGCTTCTCCGCCCAACATCCGCGGTCCTGATTCATTTGACCTACATGAGATATCGTTACATGAAAAGTCCTTGAAGTTGAAAAGGAGTTGGAGACAACGATCCATACGCGTTACGCGCATGAAGGTACATGGTACGACTGTAGATAAGGTAAGGTAGGTATGTAGGTAGGCAAAGGATTCAATAGCTACAGTGCCGGTACCCATCGTATGCAACCCATTTAGATGCCCCTCTCTCTCTTCCCATCAGAGTGTATCCGTGCGTACTCAGGGATACTGTACATATATACAACCACAACCACAACCACAACCACAACCCATCCATCCATCCATCCATCCACACACAAACCCTGCGCCCCATCGTCGCGTCCTCAAGACCCCATGTGACCAGATTTGGGATGTGAAGTATTAGTCACAATGTCGCCGCGTGATGGCTGCTTGCTTGCTTGCCCTTCTACACTACTGTATGTTTCCACCCGTTTCCCCTCCGCCCTTCTTCTACCATGTGCCCGCACACACATAGTTCTGTAAAGGGAAAGGGGAAGGGAGGGGAGGGGCTGTATCACGCCTTGTTTTCTCTGGCTGTGGCGTCGAAATTCGCCACCGTGGGCAGACGGAGTCGCGTGTTGTGGCCATCTTGGAACGGGATCTGGCTCAGGGATCGCAAACAAGGCAAAGAAGCATGACATTGCTGCACGGAAAATGTCGGATGCTTGGTGGTAGCCTTGCTAAGGTTTGTGGGATTGGTTTGAGGTGGACAAGGCGGAATATTATTGTTTCTTGATTCCGTCGTCGTTGTTGTTGTCATCGTTGTCGTCGCCGGGAGGGCTTCCGGGATGCAGGTAATGCAGACAGCTACGGTATGTTATTTACTTTCAAATCAAACCAGGTTTCTCTTGCAGTCTCAGCTCTAGTGACATAGGGCCACCTGTAATAGATTGTTGAAATATACATATTCCTCCTAGGTTCTGCTTTTGACTCCTTCGTTCCCTGGTTATCATTACATACCTCTGTTTTGCGAATTCGCAAGTAAGAGCGTAAAGTTCCGACGGGCTAACCTGGGGAGTCGTCGGTTGCCCGAAGCTCATCATGAAGGATCGATGAGAGACCGCCGGAATATCAGACCTGCATACTAGTTTATGTACCAACTTTAACGCATACGCGATTTCATTACAAACAAGCACCGAAAACTTCAAGTATTGACTTATGAAGATCTTATCAGCCAAGTCTCGTTCATTCCGTAGATGTTGTGTTAAGTTCACATCTTCGAAACGTCACCGCGTTGCATCCACGATGGTATAGCGAATTTCCTGTTCATAGATTAACGAGAGCTCACAGCCGGTCAAGTTTTACATGCTACTCTAGAGACTTTGCTTTAGACAAAGAATGTAACCTTGAAGTTTACTTTCTATGACTTTCTAGGTCCCTATATAGCACTTCAAAACCTAATAGCGTTGAGATATGCTTGCCAGGACCTGTCGCAGTAAGATAGCACATACTCTTTTTTCACGCCTGGATGCCTATCACTACAATCGGATAGGGATAGCACTCTGGTCCTGCTTTGAACGCATCTGTCCGAGATTTTTTTGCTTATGATAGATTGCAGTCATCATGCATCACTATAAGGGGTTGATGCTCAGTGAAAGTGAATTGGATATAAAGCTATCATGCTATAATTAAATGCCAAATGTGTCCCAAATGCATCACTCAATCATACATCCATGCTCTTCAGGCGAAAGTTATCATAATACTCGCGGTGAGTTTAGCAAGTCAACTACAAGCAGTTAGAACGCGCCCTTGTAGCTAGTTTACTAGAAGGTAGGGGTTATGCAACATACCGGCTCAGGGCCAGGAACAGTGTAGCTCGTGAAGTCGTTGCCGTAGATCTGAAGATACCTCGTTAGCACACCTTTCTCTCCGTTTCTCATGAACCTCAACTAGGAGGACTCACGTTGGCAGTGTAACCGGGGTCGGTCTCCTTGAAAGCACCGGGGATCTTGACGGTCGTGGGGCTGGCGCCGCCGCTTCCACCAGAGACCTTGACCTGGGCGCAGGAGGTGTAGAACTGCGGGATTCCTGAGGGCCAGGGGTTGTGGATGGCCAGAGACTGGATTCTCAGTAGGTATTCGCCGTCCTCGACGCAGCTGGGGATGGTGTACGAGTATGAGCCTGGTTACTGGCGTTAGTATGTGTGTTTCGAGGTGTGCATTTCAAAGGTGGGACTTACCAGACATGTCCCACTCGGCCTGGCCGCTCGAGAAGTCGGGAGCTATTATGGGATGTGAGTAACTAGCCATTTACTTGACACCCATCTACGTATTTCGGGGTCTCTTACCAAAGTCCTTGATCTTGAACCAATCACCACTACCGTCGTACTCAGAGGCAGCACCGGGAGCCTTCGACATGTAGCTAATCTGTTGTTAGTATCCTAAATTGAGGGGCGATGTCAATGAGAGTATTCGTACATGGAGATGGGTCCCTGGTGGTACACAGGCTGAAGAGTGTATTAGTAGACGAATAAGTAGGACGCAAATAGAGAGTACATACAGTGTCAAGAGTGAAGGTGAATGATTCACCGGCCTTCACGTCTACTGTCTCGGTACCAGCGCCCTCAGCTCCGACATTGCATCGTAGGTCGTTCGATTCCAGGTCGGTGACAGGGGAGTTGTAGTTGCTGTTCTGACGGACTATTTTCACATTAGAGTCTGCTGCTAGATATAGGGGCTTCTCAAGACATACTGTACTCGAATGGGGCGTATTCGGTGGCGTCAAGAGAGAGCTGCTGGAAGATGTAATGGGCCGAAGCACCATTAGCAGCCAGAGCGGCAGCGGCGGCAATGTTGGCGAAGTTCTTCATCTTGAACAAGAGATGGTCTCAATTCTCTAGTCGTTGAAATGACAGTGCTGTGGTTGGGATGTTCCACGACATCGCCAAGAAGGCGAAGAGGCTCTTTATATATTGCCAAATACCGGGGCAATGCGTGGTATATTGACCGTGATGTCACATCTCAATGCGGACGGCAATGCGCACCAGAAAGTGAGCAATCACCTCATGCTCGTTTCGTCCGCCATTCGAACCGCTGTCCTTTGATCCGGGGTTCCATAAGTAGCTTCGAGCGGACCGTCGTTCCATCGTCGGCGATCTCAAATCGCGATGGCCCACGCTCTTCTACGCGAGAGACGTGGGAGTTCTTCGGAAACGCAAAGCATGCTGGCGGCACGGCACCATGGGTGGGCTGTGGGGAATAGGAGGCCGTGAGATATCCCAAAGAGGCAATGCCGGAACGTAGTCCCAGAACCATACCCTTTTGGCAGGTCGATGTAATACTTTTTAAATATACCAAGATTCGCCAACTACCGCAATCCACCTTGCTGGGAACCTTCCATGCTACTAGGCGCTGCACCGGAAACCAGGGCAAGTCTGCGGATAATATTGCCAGCTAGCTAGAAGTGTAAGTTAGGAGACGGATAGTTGCGCATGCCAATCAGAATTGACCAAGACAAGCCCTGCTCTCGCTTGCAGTTCGAAGTCACCACGTGTTTAGGATAGACAGGCAGTGAGAGAGTATAGACCAACGGGAGGCGATTCTATTCTCGTCAGTTTATGCGGATAATATAATTAAATATAACACCACGACCAATGAAGCAAAGCAACTTGAGACCACCAGCACAGTCTCAATTTCGTTAGCATCTAACTTCGGACCGAAAGACAGTCCGATTATGTTAAACCTCTCGGCCTTAACGAAAACAGCATCGATTACCTATCTGAGGGAATTTTCTCATACACATCGCCCTCCATCGACCTCAATATTGACTCCGGTAATGAAGGCGGCCTCATCACTAGCCAGGTAACAACAAGCATTTGCGACATCCTCGGGCGTAGACCCTCTTCCTAAGGGTACGAGAGACTCGAAAGCTTTGCGATTCTCGGCCGTGTTAGGTTTTCCGATGAACAAGTGTGTCATTCCCGTACTTCCTACCACCGGAGATACCGCGTTGAACCGAATCTGTTGAGGTCCATACTCAACTGCCATGGTCTATGAAGCTACAATTAGCACTCGAGTATATGATTAAGGATACCTGGTGCAAGGATTCACACAGAAGAACCAACAATGCCTCATACCTTAGTCGCGTTGATGACGGCTGCCTTGGAGGCATTATACCACGTCAATCTAGGGCGCGGCCGCACACCCGCCGTCGACGCCATCTGAATAAAACAGCCGGGCCTCTTCTTCTCCAAGAAATAAGGCAAGAGAACGTTGGTCGACACGTAGACGGACTTGACATTGACATTCATGACAAGGTCGAAGTCCTTCTCGGTCACCTCCTCGGTCGGCTTGTTGGCGTACGTAGCCCCCGCATTATTCACAACGACATCCAACTGGCCGAATTCATCCAGAGCCGTCTGAAGAAGACGTTCCCAGTCTTCTCGCTTCGTCACATCGGTCTTTGCAAATTTACACGACAGTTCTTGCGCCGCTGTTTGGCCGGCTTCTTCTGACAGGTCGGCGATGATGACGCGGGCTCCTTCTTGGATGAATTTCGCTACGACGCCTCGTCCGAACCCGGATGCGCCACCGGTTACGATGGCGACTTTATTTTCGAGACGGGGCTGCGGAGTCATGGCTGCGATTTAGTGGCGTGAAGTAGGCGTTCTGTTTTGTATTTGATACAATGCTAATTACAGAAAACGCCAACCTCAACCAGATCGTGCTTCTTATAGAGTAGCTTACAAACACCTACCTACCTACCTACCTACATCTTGCCGGTCTTGTTGGACGCATGCATTACGACTTACACGACGGCGGCGAACAAGTGAGTTGCGTGCGGGGAACTTGGGGGATTCGGGGTACATGTAATGGCATCACACCGAGGGCCTTGGTAGTGAAGATCCCCTCGTTCCCCTCTTCTGGATGGAGTATAAAAATTGTGATTGTCGCAACCATTCTCTCCCGACTTGAGGTAAGGATGGAGTTGTACTGGTAATGTGAAATTCAATACCTAGTTGAATTCCTAAATGTTGTGATGGAGAGGGCTGATGTTGTAATAAATGCCAGGAATCTATTAATAACGCTGCTACATAAGAGTCTTCTGCAGCATTATTCATACCTACAGATACAGAGATAAGCAAGGTACTAGATATGCACATCATACTAGACTCTAGCTGGAGATGAATAAAGCAACAAGACCGTAGCACGATGCCACATCGAGACTAGCGAGAAGTACATAATTCCATAACCCCGGAAAGTCTGGACTATGGATCACTGATAACTCTAAATAACTGGGATGATTCTCGAGCTGCCGTATTTCACTTACGAAGGATCTACCATGTACTATCTACCAGAGAGATAAGAAGCTTCAAGTTGTTATCTATGGCTTAGCCAGGGTTGGACTTCTGACCAGGGGGGGTTCACCTAAAGCTCTCTGCGTCAGTGCCACACCTTGTTTTATTTTGTTTTGTTTTTCTTCTTTCAAAAACATTTGTTGCAGGATCTTAATAAAGTCTAACGTCGATATTCCTGCATCATTGGCGATGAGGAGACAATCTACAGCCTCCAGCGTCAACCGACGCACATCGGTTGAGGTGACTGCAGCTGACGATGCGCTCGCCAAGATGGGTTACAAGGCCGAGCTGCCTCGAAGCTTGAGCATGATCTCTGTGCTTGGTTTATCTTTTGCAATTGGTATGTTAAAAAAGTAATCTGACTGTTGTATAAAAACTAATTTTATGGCAGTACGTTGTATATCTTTCCTACTCTGACTCATGCTTGGATGAGATCTAAATACCAACAAGTCCAAAGAATGTAACTAACAAATAACAGATGGCCGTTCCCTATGGCTTAAGTACAACATTTTACATTTCGCTTTCGAATGGTCAATCCGTCACCGTAATCTGGGGATGGGTGTTGCTATCTCTTCTCTCGACCGCCATCGCCGCATCGCTAGCCGAGATCTGTTCCGTGTATCCAACAGCCGGTGGAGTGTATTACTGGGCCGCGTTGCTCTCGACGCCTCGATGGGCGCCTATTGCTAGTTGGATAACAGGATGGCTGACGCTGGTTGGGAATTGGACTGTCACCCTCTCTATCAACTTCGGAGGCGCGCAATTGATTCTAAGCGCCATTTCGTTGTGGGACGAGGACTTCGTCGCCAATGAATGGCAGACTATTCTTATGTTCTGGGCCGTCATGCTCGTGTGCTACTTGATCAACATTTTTGGTTCCAGGTACCTGGATCTCATAAATACCGTCTGCATATACTGGACTGGCGCTTCCATTATCATCATCTTGATCGTGCTGCTGGCAATGTCACCTTCCAAGCGAAGTGGAGAGTTTGTGTTCGCTCACTATGATGCTTCGGCTTCGGGATGGCCAGCTGGTTGGTCATTCTTCGTTGGGCTGCTTCAGCCGGCCTATGTGCTTACGGGCTACGGAATGGTGGCAGCTATGTGCGAGGAAGTTCAAACACCCGAGCGGGAGGTTCCCAAGGCTATTGTCTGTAAGTATTGCACACATAATCCCTCCTTTTCTAATTCAGTTAAACCTATGTCAATGCAAAAAGGTCTCCCGATTACTTATAAAGTATAAAAGCTAATTTCATTATTCTAGTGTCCGTGGTAGCAGCAGGTATCACTGGTTTAATATACCTGATACCCATCCTTTTCGTTTTGCCCGAGGTCCAAACCCTACTCGAAGTTGCCAACGGGCAGCCAGTCGGTCTCATCTTCAAGACAGCAACAGGAAGTGCCGGAGGAGGTTTCGGGCTACTGTTCCTCATCTTGGGTATCTGGTTGTTCGCTGGCGTCGGAGCCTTAACAGCATCGAGCCGCTGCACCTACGCATTCGCACGCGACGGAGCGATCCCCGGATCCGGTCTCTGGAGCAAGGTTGACAAGCGATTTGACATCCCGCTCCTGGCTTTGACTCTATCCGCCGTTGTGGACTGTCTGCTTGGTCTCATCTACTTCGGATCGTCAGCTGCTTTTAGTAGTTTCACCGGAGTCGCCACCATATGTCTCTCGACATCGTACGGCCTTCCAATTCTCATCTCTGTCATGCGCGGCCGGAAGCAGCTAGAAAACGCATCGTTTTCGCTCGGTCGCATTGGTTTCGTTACCAATGTCACGACCCTCTTGTGGATTATTCTCGCCATCTTTTTGTTCTGCATGCCGACGAATCTCACAGGGCTGGATGCTTCAACCATGAACTACGCGAGTGTAGTGTTTGCGGGTTTCGCAGCCATTAGTATCATATGGTATTTCGCCTGGGGTCGCAAACATTTTTCTGGCCCACCAGTTTTGAAGTCGGAAATGGTCGAGCACGGCATAGGGGTTGTCAGAGGACAATCCTTGGATGAAGAAGTAGGAAAGGAGGCAACCACTAAAGAAGGGGCCGATGCGAAAGCTGTATGATATTTGATAGATCCAACTAAACGTGACGACAGAATTAAGAATCGGCATATGTATCAGCTTTGTTGTAAGATTAAGTATTTTTTAAAATTAATCAAAATAGTTACACGACTAAAAAAAAGTCAATTTACTGTCACAAGAATAGAAGGAGACATTAAATATTTCAGGTGAGTCTATACTCGTAAATCAATCCTTGCCCGTCTAACTAGATAGGCAGGTAGGTAGGTACACCAGCTCTCCCAGAACAGAAATCTAGTAACGATAGAGCAACCCGAAAAACTGCCGATGAAGCTTTCCATCTCTACAGAATCTTAGCGCTGACGTGGGAAACCTCGTGGCCCTTGACGCCCCGCACAGCGGCCTGGAACTCGGCAGTGATCTTCTGGTACGCATCGGTCTCATGCGCCGCCTCGTGCGCCTCGACGCTCTCCCAGCCCAGCAGCACGACCAGCGCGCGCGTCGGCTCGCCCTTGAACTCGACGTCCCTCTCGACCGTCCACCCCGCAGCCGACAAGCCCGTGGACCCGGCGAACCCGGCGCCGGTCAGCCCGGCGGCGGGCTGCCGGGCCGCGGCCAGGTTCCCGGCCTCGTCGCCGCCGCTGGCGGGCGCGAAGTACGCGACCAGCAGCTCCGTCACGGGCGACTGGTCCAGGACGACGGGCGGGAAGGGCGACAGCTCCGCGTGGATGACCTTCGGGGGCCCGGCGATGTGGGCCGCCACCTGGCCCATGTACTCCTCGTGCGCGGCCGTGGCGGCGCTGAAGGCGTGGTGCGCGTCGATCGAGTCCCAGTCGATGGCCAGCCGGAACTGGTCCGGGTTCTCGTGCACGCGCGAGCCGCGGACCACTTGGTTGCCGGGCTGTGCTTTGAGGGTTTCGAAGATCTTGTACAGGGGCTCGATCTCGGTGCCTGGCTTGAGGGTCGCGTGGACTAGTTGGGTTACTGGTGCCATGGTGGTGGTGGTGGGTGTTTGGTGATGGTTAAAAGTTCTTGGTTGAGTTTTGAGCTGTAAGTTGTGAGATATGTAGGTGATGATGAGTGGTTGTGAGGATATCGAGATAGCCACTGGAGGCGACGAAGCTCATTATTATATACTCATCCCAGATCGAGACCTCATCGATGGCGCAATACATATTTACGCCCATATACGATGTATCCGGGTTCTTGATTGTTGAGTAGGACTCATTGCATAATTCAGCATCGTGTTCATGGATCTTTCGGAGCGAGAAGTTGCGGGATAACTCAAACATCTGGCACCATTACAGGGAATGGCTTCCGAGTAAGGCTGTGAGGCCAGGCAGGATCAATCAGACATTCATGATACTCGATCAGTATTGGTCGACCTCTCTGAAGACTAGAAATATGAGCGTCGTCTGTATTCTGTAGGATTCAGTTATGCTGACGTGAGGATGACGATAGTTTCTCCGTTGACAGATCGGACATTCCATCCATTACACGCAATTGGTAGGCGTCTTGTTTTCGGGAATGAACAACAGCTTTTCTCTGGAAAAGGATTCGATGCTTTATGCGCTCCGAGCTGTTCGGCGATGAAGATATATGAGATCCGAGACTCGCCTTCAGGTCCGAATCTAGAGCTCCGACAAGTCGGTTACCGAATTGTTTACCCTCCGGTCGTTCGCATGAATTGGGCCAAGGATCATGTTCCTCTTCCTAATTCGTAAACAATGGATGAAATGACGGAATAAATATCGTTCAGTTGATATATCGCACAGAGGTAGGTATCGATCGAAACCATTCGAAGGTCCGAAGCTTACATCCTCAGGGTAACCTTTCCAATCCAACTTCAACCACAAGAGTGTATGCACCGTACGTGTAGGAAACCCTCTTCAATTTCCTCATCCTAATTGACTTCCTGAAGATGGGATACATGTAGGTGAGTACTCCCATCTCTTTTATTTCCCTTGAAAATGAGAGCGGAATCATATAACAAACTTATACTTTCTTGAGACGCATCTAGAATGGGGCACTGAAAGGGCATTGAATCTAAATTCGGTAGATTATTGGTCGGCCTAGTGCGTCAAGTCATAACTTTTATCAGTCTAGATGCATTCGTCTAAAATCAGTGAGTATTTCTCTATCAACTCTAATGCGCGCATATAGCTCTTCCATCTAGTAGGAAGTTTGGGGTGTTTGGTGCAGGCTTCAGAATGGTTGCCGAGCTCTGAATCTGATGATCCAATCGGCGCCCCTGGCCTCGTCGTGCAGAGCACATTCATTATCATACCATGTCTCATCCTCAGTCGTATATACAGGCTATCTTCTGGTTTGGCACCGTGAGGGTATGCTCGATGCTGTACCCGCCATCCTTTAGATTAGACGGACATTTTCATGGGGATAGTCTTGTGGGGTTCATAATTCAGGACCGAAATGTCCTCCACTTTCCAACCGTCGATCGAATCGCCATTAGCTGGAGTAAGTTTCAACTCCGGGAAAGGTCTCGGTTCGCGTTCTAGCTGAACCTTCAAAGCATCAACATGGTCAATGTACACGTGGGCATCGCCCATGACGTGTGTAAGACTACCTGGGACCAGATTGCATACGTGCGCCAGCATATGTGTGAGCAGCGCATAGCTGGCGATGTTGAAAGGAACACCAAGACCCATGTCGCAAGAGCGCTGGTATAGTTGGCAGTGAAGGTGGCCCTTCGGCTTCTCCTGGTCTCCGTTGCTCTCTTCTCCGTTCTTCCTCGGGTATGACACGTAGAACTGCGCAAACATGTGACAGGGAGGAAGCACCATCTTCTTCATATCTCGCGGGTTCCACGCGGACAGGATTATGCGGCGGTCGTACGGGTTCGTCTTGAGCTTGTGTATGACTTCGGCGAGTTGGTCGACGCCTTGACCAGTATAATCGGTTTTGGCGTCGACGTACTCGGCACCGAAATGGCGCCATTGGAAACCGTAGACAGGGCCTAGGTCACCGACCTCTCGGTCTGTGAGTCCGAGGTTGTCGAGGAACTCGCGCGAACCATTGCCGTCCCAGATCTTCACGTCTTGTGCGCTGAGAGAGGTAGACGAGGTGTCGCCTTTAATGAACCAGAGTAGCTCAGCGATAACGGCGCGGAGGAATACACGCTTCGTCGTGAGTAGAGGTAGAACGGGTTTGCCGTCGTTGTTTAGGCTAAATTTCAGAGGTTGCGGCGCGAAAATAGAGTAGGTTCCAGTGCCTGTTCTAATATGTTTGAAATATTGTATTAGATTTCGTAACTCGAGTAGCTTTGTAGTGACAATGAATGGTTCTTACCGATCAGGTCGGCGCTCTCCATGGTCCAAGATGTCGCGTATGAGGTCGAGATACTGGTATTCTTCGTGTCGGGGTGAGGATGCCATTTTGCTGTTCTCGCTTGTCTTCTCTCGATATCAGATTTGGCAGTTTAATATAATAAGCAGATGGGTATAGTAAACAAAATATCTAAATTGCTAGAAAATGAGTTGGGATGGAAAGAATATTTACGAAGGACGCGCCAAGGAAACGAGGAACGCGTTCTTGATTTAATTAATAGAAGATATCGATATGGCGGGGTTATGGTGGGATGACCTGCATTAGTGTAATATTACCTAATCTAAATATTACGTGCACAAGCGTTTAAGATAACTCCGATAATTCCGTTTGCACCTTTCACTTCTCACCTTCATCTTTTCGTCCCAAATAGCAATGTGCAATTCAGGAGGACAGAGAAGAAAGAGGAACGAATCGCTAGTTCTAATAGTAAATTTCATTTCTAATAATACAGCCAGTGCATCTTAGTGCTCTCTTCTCGTCTTAAGAATGTGACAGCCATAACAGTCAAGATCATGTCAAGGAATCGTCGTAAGGGGAATCGAATTCACAAGCTATAGTCTTCACTTACTAAGAAGCAATACATACTCTGTTTGCTTATATGATTACAGTGGCTACTCGCTTGCTAAAGGGGCACAGTATCGACTGAGCTTATATGATGATAAGATCAACTGGGAGACAGATAATCACAGCTAAGCAAACCTAGTCGTTTCCATCCCTAGGTAGTATCAATCCATATTCAAATTCGTAGCCTAAGCTTCTTTGGATATAGGTCAACAATTCATTATATAGGGGTTTACCACATCACATGTATAGGTTGCATTACCACCACCTATGTTCACCACGTCAAATTAATGCAGTTCTATTCAGAATAATTCAGCTATCAGCTAAAGCCTTCTTGCTCCTAAAGAAACCACTAAGCTTCCCCATCATCTGCCCTAAACCAGCCTTTTCACTGCCATCCACCAAACCCCCTCGAATCCAGCCAGGCAGTTTCCCCCTGATGCGATCCGTAGCAAACCGCCGATCGACCAGCACGATGGCGGCGTAGTCATTGCGATGCCGGATCGCACGCCCGATGCTCTGGTTGACTGCACGCATACAGGCGTTCTCGTAAAAGTCACGAGCCGCCTGCTTAGAAGTCGCAAGGGCCTCGCTTCGGGGCGCTGACGGATTGCTGGTTGTCAGCCTCTCGAGTGTGGTCGATTCGATGTATTCGATCCGAGCCTTCCAATCCGGCGAGTTGATGTTTGGATATGGGAGACCGACCACTACGACGCAACGGCCGAGACGATCGGAAAAATTGATGCCTTCGCTCATCTTTCCGCCGACCACGCTCAGTAGGAGAGCTCCATTTCTGCTAGATGGAGTGTCTGGTTTGCCGTTGGATTTGCCCTCGCTATCGAGGATAGCCTCGGTGTATTGCTCGAGCACTTCGTCGCTAGATCCACCCTTGGTCTCGCGAAACACGGCTTTCTTTCCCTGTAACCTCTCCCACACCGATTTAGGCTGGCCAGGACTAGCCTCGCCCCATACGGAGACTACTTCGTCGAGATATCCGTAGCTGGGAAAGAAGACAACCACGCCATCTGGGACAGCAGTGCAGGTGTTCAGTATTGCTAGTCCAAGCTCACGGATCATCATCTTGTCACTGCGTTTTTGGAAGCTGAACTCGAACTCTGTACTTTTGGCACCAGCCTTTGGTCCCGCGGAGGCCAGTGTCCAGACACAAAGATTCGAGGATGGGATGACGTGGCCACAACTTAAAGTCGTGATCTTTCCCTCCGCTAAGTTTGGAAAAAGATGTGCTGTGTAATCCTCGAATGGTGACATGGTGCCGCCGGCGAGAATGACTGCTCGCGCACTGGATGCTATGGAGGAGAATGCATGTGTTGGTGAGAGTAAGAGGTACGAGAGTTTGATGTCGTTTGGGGGGACTTTGTGATAGAATATGCGGCCTTCGGAGCTGAGATTGTTCAAGGAGACAAGAAATGAAAGCAGAGTGTGTAAGACCGGTGTCGAAGAAAATTTAGGGGCATCATCATTAGCCCCCTGTGCTTCGGCTTGCGCAACATACCCTTCGATCTTGTATGCTAGCTTGGAGTCTTGGATGTACTGAATGAGCTTGTACATGTTGATCTGGTCAATACCCTTGGATCTCATAAGGATATTCGGGTCGACAATACCCTGGTCGCTCTAGAGAGATGCATGTTAGTAGAAGGTTATAGCACGAAAAGTGATTTTAAGCCTACCTTCACACTTAACGTGGTTTCTAGCCAATCTCTTAGGCCATCCACCACTCTGGCAACTTGAGCAACCATAACTCGATTCTCTCCTTTCAGCTTCTTCCCAAATCGCTTCACATACACTCCAAGCATTTGCCTAGCTCGCTTCAAGTCACTTAGGGTAATCTCGGCGGCATAGACATTTGCAACCGCATCCATAATGTTATGGGCTTCGTCGATGATCACCACGTTGCCTTCCAGCTTAATTCCAAGTGCGTCTCTGGCATTCTTCTGCAAGAGCAACGGGTAGGGAAGCGTGATTATCTCCGCGCCAGGCACCGCTGTTCTTGATGCATAATATGGGCAGACGTGAAGTTTCTTCCCTAGCTCAAAGAGATCTTCAATATCTGGGAGTGTAGCGAGAGCATTATCCCGGAACTGGTGTGTCAGGTTCAAGTTGTCTGCGTTCGGTACGAACTGACACTTATCCTTGGATTTCGCCTGTTGAAGCTCGGTGCAACGATCGTTTATTGCGGGAAGGGACCCAAGGCGGGATACCGATGGGTTGATGCAGAGTCGTTGGCGGGAAGAGAGTGGAAGATGCTTGATCCCCTCTGGTTCTGTGTTAGAGCTTTTCTCCTGGGCAGAGTCTGGCAGGGATGATGGGAAATTTGGTCGGCGTAATTCCGCGATGAACTGCGTTAGCTGTGAATGCGTCCTGGATGTATAGTAGATCTTTATTTCATTCTCGCCCAAATCTTCTTCTTCTTCTTCTTTGGAGTGAGTAGTTCCAAGCCCCAACTTTTCCATCAGGCTCCTCGTCTCCTTGCTGTAGCCTGATGGGTTATCAGCGGCCTGATCTGCATCGTCCTCTTGGTCTGCATCTAATAGCCATTCATCTTCGTCATCGGCGGCCTTGTCACTTTTTCTAAGAGTGCCGTCATCCAACCTCCTCCGTTTGGCCCCTCTGTCTTCCATCAGCTTTTCCTTGGCACGGATCTTCTTAAGACGTAATTCTCTTTCTTCCCATTGCTTGACTATCTCGTCTCGTTTTCTTTTTAGCATTTGATTGACAATCCATTCTGGTTCGTCTTTGAATTCCTGAGCAGCTTCGAGGACGGAACTTTCAAATTTTGATCTCTTATGATTGCGTAGCCAGGTCAGAGCTGCGCATATCAAAGACAACGATTTACCCTAGGAGTATTAACACGTATTACAAACATCAGGGCTAAGTAGCAACCTACAGTACCAGTTGGACTTTCAAGAATACCGATCTGCCCTTCTCCTTGCTGTAGGACATCATATACCGTTTTCATGAATTGCTCTTGGACATCATACGGTGTGTAGGGATGGTGAAAGTTGATTCTTTTCGCCCCGTCTGTCATCTTATCCGTTGCATCGTTTGACAGTGCCATATCTGAATCAAGACGGCTGAACTAGATTTATGTAATTGGTGTAGAGATAGGAAGATGCTTTTTACTGGGTTAGTTGGGTGCAACGAAAAGCCTATGTTTAGGACAAGTATTGTCTTTGGGGTCCAAGCTACAAAGCATGATTGAATATGTCTCTAATATGGAATTGAATTAGGCTTGGTTTCTGAACTGGGTTGATTTATAGTACTTATTTCCCGACGAATTGGAGTTATCGTGGGATAGTACGATGCACGTTGACATGGTTTTGCAGTTGCTGTTCGTGATGTGTTGGTTGAAGGATGCTAATAGAAATGATATGCATTTAATAGATGTAAAATTCAAGAAAGGGAAATTTAGTAGAGACTAACAGGAGATAAGAAGAAGTGGCTTGGCATGTGGCTGATAGTGGTACTGTCCGAGTCACGGGTGCACGGTCGCATTGTGTGGCTCGGGCTCCACAAGCACCAAAGCACCAAAGCCCTACCCCGAAAAAATTAAACGAAAATAATTTCACAAAGTTGGATACCAACTTACATTCAAAACCCGCCTTATCTTCGCAACCCCCCTCCGAGTAGGCAACATCAACACACCCAAAGAAGCCACTCATCCGACAAGATGCCTACCAGATTGACGAAGACCAGAAAGCAGTATGTTCCCATCGAATTCGTTTTTATTCATAGTCGCTCCAATTGTCGTCGCGCCGGATCGCCAGATTTTCCAATGCCATTATTTGTCGGAGGATCAAAATGAATACGAAGGAAGAGGAGGGACGATGGAAACAACCAAGGACAGCAAGAGGCAGCAAGAGAATCGTGGGATTACTCGTATAGACAGCCCTGCGATTGGCCTATTGACTGGTTGATTAATTGGTTCAACGGGTTACGGCTGGGAAGAATAATGGCATCCGACGCGGCGATTTGGACGATGATGAAACCTTTTGCACTTCACTCTGTGCGCTTCATTAGTAGAAGGATGCTAACAATCTGAATAGCCGTGGCCACGTCTCGGCCGGTCACGGTCGTGTCGGCAAGCACCGCAAGCATCCCGGTGGTCGTGGTATGGCCGGTGGTCAGCACCACCACCGAACCAACATCGACAAGTACCATCCTGGTTACTTCGGTAAGGTTGGTATGCGATACTTCCACAAGCAACAGAACCACTTCTGGAAGCCCATCATCAACCTCGACAAGGTACGATATCCAACCTCTATTCTATTCCTCTGAGAAAAGTGCATAGCATCGCAGCAGCTATGTTGTACCACAATCGCGACTTTGCTTACTGACTTGAATCCTATAGCTGTGGTCACTTGTCCCCGCCGAGACTCGTCAGGCTTACCTCTCCGGCGAGAAGAAGGACACCGTTCCCGTCATCGACCTCCTTCCCTTAGGATACTCCAAGGTCTTGGGCAAGGGCAGAATCCCCGAGGTCCCGTTATTGGTCCGAGCAAGATGGGTCAGCAAGTTGGCGGAGAAGAAGATCACAGAGGCTGGTGGTGTGGTTGAGCTTGTCGCGTAAAGGATTGCGCCGGCGAAATGGTTTCTATTTACGGAACAAGGGCACGGATACCTGACGTTTGGGACGGTTGTAACTCAAGGGGCCTGCACATCATATATTGGCAGGTAGTCTTCGGCTTTCTCGAGCATCGCATGGCATGATCGGATTCTACGAAAGGGAGTTTCAGCTGAATACAAAAATGCATTTCACCCAAATCATCTGGGAGATCGTTCTGGATCTTATTTGATTCCTAGGTGCTCGGACAAGGAGATCTATTTCCAGTCAAGCCATCTGCTACCCAACGCTACAATTTCCCAGTCGCCTCTCGATGGGGTACGATATTTACGGAATAGCTAATGAAAGCCATGAATCTATTTTTCTAAGAGAAATCCACTAGCTGCTGCGCATCAAAGCTGTAAACTGATTACCATCCCTGAGTCCCACGACTCTCATCAGCCCTCTCAAACAACAGTATTACTTTGAGTATTACTTTTAGTGTTTACACTTGGGTATTGATTTGCATCTTGCCATTGATGTGCGATTTACCACCTCTAACACTCAACACCAAATAGTGAATGGCGACAGATGACTAAGACAGTAGGTAAAGATTGAGGCAACTCGAATCGGATTTTAAGGCTGAGTTGGGGCGCATCCCACACTCTACATAGTACTAAGTTCTTACCATTCTATCACATTTCCAAGATCTAGCATGTGATTAATTACGAGGAGTTGGGATCTGGTGTCATTTTATCCGGAGCAGGTGATTGAATCGGCTTAACGAACGATACGTTGAGGTATTTATGAACTTCATATTAATTTTGTATCGCAAATACAATGTAGGTAAGTATTTGGTGGATGCATGCGATTTTGATTTTAAGAGAAGACAAGATACCTATCTTTATTGTTTTGAATTATTAACTGTTTCTTTTTTCTTGGTGTGCTTTTTTTTATTTTTTAAAAACCCTTTTGGCACCTTTCTAATAGTGGATAGAGTTAACGTCATTGTGTCAATGGCCTAAGCCTTGGGCCCTTAGCTGGAACCCACCCTGGACCCTACCGAATAACCCCGGGGGCCGCCCTGACAGCCTGATAAGCAACCTCTCTGCCTCTATGGTCCTGCAATGTGATCTTATCGTGCGCGCCTAATCCGCTATTCCAGAATCCAGGCTACACCTCTCCATCCACATGCACAACTTCCAAAGTCATTCAACCTTCTTGACCAATCAGTTGATTCGCGTCTCGATCCCAAATCTACCTACCAGTCATTCCCTTCCGTTATTGCATGCAGTACTTTACCGGCTGACTGTATTGGTTTAATAGCTTAATATCATTTATCTGCCTCAGTTTGTCTTGTCTTGCTTGTCTGCCTATTCCGTACACTCACCTGCATAGCTACCTACCTGCTGCTTGCTACCTGCCTACTCTATCCGTTGTCCATCCGCTTACCTATCAACTTTGATGATGATGCATTCGCATCACTAAATATACCTCGTACCTTTCACAGGTCAAATCTGATTTGATCCATTCCCATCTTGTCTAAACCTTTGTCTCAATCCTCCAGTTGGCATCGTTGCCTACCAGTTGGATAACCGTGGTCTATCCCCATTCGTTTCTTGCCTCTCGTCTGTGTAGCCTACCCACGCCGGTACCGCAGATTGCACCAAGTTCAGCCCAGCCTTAAAGCATTCGACTTGGCGGGGACAAGTCATCAGTGCGCAACATACTTAAAACCCACAGCCAGTCATGGCTCCTTTGTCAGAGGATAGTACCGCGATCCGTCGAGTTAGTAAGAAGCTTCAGAGGAGACGAAGAAGTGAACATCTTCCCACCATGGAACTCCCCGAAAGTCTGCAAGACCATGGCGACGACGGCGACGAAGATGTCTTACCACCGACCCAAGGTCCTCAGATGTTCATGAACATGAACCAATCCATATTTGGCTTGCTAGCCGCCGCCGGTTCGACCGTAGATTTTAACGACCGAGACGAGGGATCTAGCGACGAAGATGAAGATGCAAATCGGATTGAAGATCAGAGAAAAGGAAAAGAGCGAGAGCAACTTGCACAAACTACAGTGTTGAAAAAAAGTCACACAGATAAGGAAAAAGGTGAAAAACAGCGGAGAAGATTGTCAGGTCAACTTTTGCGCTCGTTGCCCCAGCTCCCACGGCTTGCCACGCGATCGAAATTCAAGCAATCTAAATCATCAGGCCTTAAACCATTGAATTCCGAACCATTGAATTCGAGTGCCGAAACCGAAGAAAACAATCCGAGTTCCCCACCCTCAGACGCCTACTTAACACCCGACCGTGGAGGAAGAGTCGCACCAGTCATGAGTAGAATGCTTGAAGCAAGAGCAGAAATGGCATCAAGACCAAGTTTTGACCTTGAACGGTTATCAGGAGACCATCGCAGAGGCGAAGGCGAAGATGCTGGACCTAGCTTGCTCGCCCAACAGCTAAAGAAGATCTTTGAATTCGACGATCCAGAGGAAGTCATAGAGGGTATTATCCAAACGTCTCTTAGCATTGAACCGCAGACCGTAGCTGACATCACGTTCTAGAATATCCTTGCTGGTTACTTCAAAGCGTGTTACTCCAGGGTTACATGTACATCACTACCAAGCACATATGCTTTTATGCTTATCTGCCAAAGAAAGCCGTATGGTATTATCTCAAACATCTATCAATCTTTGCTAACTTCTGGAATAGCACGAAGTTGCCAAGTCGGGATATCTATCCAAGAGCGGCAAAAGAAACCCTAAGTACAGTCGTTACTGGTTTCGTCTGAAGGGCAATGTGCTGGCCTACTACCGCGACCCATCCAACCTTTATTTTCCGCATGGCCAGGTGGACCTAACCTATGCCATCTCGGCAGGCATCGACGATAAAGAGAAGGACGGTTTATCCTTCTCTGTTGTAACACCCCAGCGCACCTATCATCTCAGGGCTGACAGTGCTCCGAGTGCCAAAGAATGGGTCAAGAGTCTACAACGGGTCATCTTTCGATCTCATAATGATGGCGACAGCGTCAAGATTTCTCTGCCTATCGAGAATATCTTGGATGTCGAAGACAATCATATGATCGAGTTCGCCGACACATGCAAGATCCGCGTCGTTGACAATGATGAAACCTTTGCGATTGACGAGGTAAGCAAGCCTTGTCGGATCTTTCTACTATGCGATACTTTATACTGACCTCACCAGTATTTCTTCTCGTTTTTCAGCTTCAGCAAGGAAGCAATCGGCGTACTGAAAATTCTCGTTGAAGATGCGTCTAAGCAACAAAAATCCGCCAATGCGAAGCCGGTTCCCACTACATCCCAGCGACAACAGGCACAAGCTAGAGTTCCGCGACAGAGCTCCGTAAGCGTCAAACTGAATAAGGTCCCCGCTGCGCTTGAGCTCAGATCACCAAAACTTCGCGAAAATGTTAGAGCCACTCTAGCCCCAATGTCACCTCATAGCCCGCGAGAACCTAGCCCCAGGGCCAGCGGCGATGTGACTCGCAGTAGCTTTGATGCCTTCCGGCAATTTGGACGGCGGAGTCTCGACCTCGACACTCTAACAAGAGACGCGTCGCCCCGTCGGAGCTTTAGCGCCAGCAGGTCATTGAGCAAGCCTCGCATGCGTGATAGCTCTGCACAGCAAGAGAAGCAAGAGTCGTCTGACTCTTATGTGCATTCGCTCGAGGATCCGAGTGCCTCTGGCATGGCGTCCTCTAATGAAGATCCTTCTGGTAGCCAGATATTACGTGGCAGTGGAGTGTTCCACGGACCTACTATTCCGCGCTCTAACTCAGCATCGCGCGCTTCGGTGCGCGAGAGAGCGTCCGGTACGAGTCGTTTGCGGGAACAGTCGGACGAATCACTCCCACTCCCTTTTGACAAGCACCGTGCTGCCACTACCGGAAATATCACTGACTTTCAAGCCAGCGACCAGGCGACGACATCTTCGATCACACCTGGACTGCAAAAATTCGCCAAGATGGGTACCTACCCATTGCAGATCGCGAACTACTTGAATCATACCAGTCGGCAGATGAGTAGTCTGTTGGCCACCGAGTCGATGGGTTATGTAGAGAAGGTATCGGGAATGTGGAAAGGAGGCAGAAAGCACTACCACGAAACCCCTGCCCTCAAACCGGAGGGCGAGTTGGAAGATGATGACGGCGTTGACAATGAACGGTTCCGTGCCCATTTTGCCCTTCCGGAAACCGAAAAGCTACAGGCAACATACTACGGCTACATCGTCCGCGTCTTACCGCTATACGGCAAGGTTTACCTTAGTGACCGTCATTTCTGCTTCCGTAGCTTGCTACCTGGGACCCGGACGAAACTGATCCTTCCTCTGAAGGATGTCGAAACCGCCGAAAAAGAAAAGGGCTTTCGCTTCGGGTATTCCGGCTTGGTAATCGTCATCCGCGGCCACGAAGAACTGTTCTTTGAATTCAACAAAGCCGAAATACGAGATGACTGCGCAGTCACGCTTTTCCGAAATATTGAGACTACACGCTACCTTCGAGAAGCTGGTTTGCTGGACCAAGAGGATCAAGAAGACGTGGATGAAGCGATAGCGGAACGTGACGCGCTCAACGAAGCACGTCTCCAAGAGAACACGGAACACGAACTCAAGATGCCTAACGAGACATCTTGCCTCACCGACTCGTCGCCGACGATTCTTTTTGATGATCCTAAGGCGTCATTCTTAAATTTCAAGCCGTCCGAGCCGATGAGGGTTACGTGTTTGACAATTGGTTCCAGAGGTGATGTTCAACCTTATATCGCGCTCTGCAAGGGGCTACTAGCTGAGGGCCACAAGCCGAGGATTGCCACACATGTCGAATTCAAGAGTTGGATAGAGGGCCATGGCATCGAATTTGCCCCCGTCGAAGGCGACCCGAGCGAACTGATGCGGATATGTATCCAGAACGGTACATTTACGTTCGCATTCCTAAGAGAAGCGAATTCGAAATTTAGGGGCTGGCTGGATGAACTCCTCGCCTCCGCCTACACTGCATGCAAGGGTTCAGACCTACTTATAGAGAGTCCGAGCGCCATGGCTGGCATTCACATTGCAGAGGCGCTTGGTATCCCTTATTTCCGGGCTTTCACAATGCCCTGGACCCGTACGCGTGCCTACCCCCACGCATTCGTCATGCCGGAGCATAAAATGGGCGGCGCCTACAACTACGTCACGTACGTCATGTTCGACAACGTCTTCTGGAAAGCGACGGCACATCAGATCAACCGATGGCGAAACAATATTCTAGGCCTACCCAACACTAACCTAGAAAAACTACAGCCGAACAAGGTGCCTTTCCTCTACAATTTCTCGCCCGCAGTTGTGGCACCTCCACTCGACTACAGCGACTGGATCCGGGTGACAGGCTACTGGTTCCTCGACGAAGGGACGGACTGGACCCCTCCTGACGATCTTAGAGATTTTATCCAGAAAGCGCGCAAAGATGAGAAGAAGCTGGTTTATGTCGGCTTCGGTTCCATTATCGTACCTGACCCGGCAAAGATGACACAGGAGGTAATCGACGCGGTGCTGAGAGCTGACGTCCGATGTGTGTTGTCCAAGGGTTGGTCTGACCGCCTTGGTAATAAAGACGCGGCGGTGCCAGAGCAGAAGCTTCCGCCCGAGATATTCCAGATTAAGAGTGCCCCCCACGACTGGTTGTTCGCGCAGATGGATGCTGCTGCTCACCACGGTGGCTCTGGAACAACCGGAGCCAGCTTACGTGCAGGCATTCCTACGATTATCCGCCCCTTTTTTGGCGATCAGTTCTTCTTTGGAAGCCGAGTCGAAGACCTAGGTGTCGGTATCTGCTTGAAGAAGTGGGGTGCCAACAGTTTCGCAAGAGCACTTTGGGAGACCACGCATAGCGAAAGAATGATCGTGAAGGCCCGGGTGCTGGGCGAGACGATCCGCAGAGTAAGTTTACTTCCTAACCTCTTAAGAGCAATCAATATCTAACCACGTACCTATAGGAAAATGGCGTCGACGCTGCGATCCAGAGCATCTACCGAGATCTTGAGTACGCCAAGAGTCTGATCAAATCCAAGGCTGGCAAAAATGCGGCTACAGCTGGCAGCTCTGACGGCACAACCGCCGACGACTCGGAAGAAGAAGAGAGCTGGACATTTGTCGGTGGCGATGATGTTGATCCAGAGCTTGTTGTTAAGAAGAGTGCGCTCTCCCAGATGGAAGCTAGCATCAACGCCGCGCAACCTGCATTAGGCACAAGGCTGCTTGGTAGAGCCGGAACAAGCACAGGCTCGGCTAGGTCAGCATCCACCGCGACTGGCTCTTAGGAAGATGCTTGCACGGTCTGCTAGTACCATAGCCTCTGGCTCAAAGCCAAGTCTCTTATTTGCCCCCACAGCGTGTAGATGCTGATGCGAAGAAGGGGAAATGGAATGGGAGTGGGAGTGGCGAATAATTACTTACGGTTGGCATATCTTAACGCTATGGGTTCTACAACAACTATTTAATTTCACATGATGGGTAAAGGGTTATGTGCGCGCATAGATTGCTCTTTTTGCTTTAGCAGCGCCGGCGTTCGGTAGTATCTCATCATATTGCTCTGCTTCCTACCGAAGCCTTCCTAGGTACATGAAGAGGAAGAAATAGGTTTAAGGACTGACTAATGGTTAAGAAGTCGGGTTATGGGCACACGATCCAGATACATAAGAGAATAGAGGCCAAGGCACCTTACCTTGGTGTATCACCACCACTACTAATAATAGACATTAATGACAGCGACAGATATTGAAGTGATGCCATGTACAATTTGAGAGATCGCCCGGATCTGTTTTTATTATTTTTATTATTATTATTTTTGAACTAGCTTTACTGTTCTTGCTTTTGCATATGAATGCCTGATATTCAAAGTGCATACAAGTCAAAGTACGGTATGGATTATTTGTAATTCATGGATGACTCAAAAAGGCAGTGGGATTGAAGCTGAAAAGGTGGAAGCTGTTACGAATCAAGGCCCAAGGGCCAAGGCACCATAGCGATTAGATACAGGATAAGGATAATCACGTGAGGAGGGATCATGTGATATCCTTGGCTCTGTATGCTCTTACAGAGCTCACAGAGCTTTTACTGACGATACGAGTATAAGGAAGGCCCTTTGCATCCTCCTAAGGGGATCGTCAGTAGTCAATCTGAGTCATCAATCCAGCTACCCTTACTTAGATTAAGTGAACCGCGTTGTTACCTGCAAACCAAGACCCCCAGCCCGTGACAGAAGCTATACTATTAGCCACATGCAGGGAGCTTCAGCCACATAATCTATGTGACCAATGAGCTTAAATTGAAGCTTGCGACCCAGTAGAGCTCCCCGCAAACGGAAAAGGGTGGGACGAGGGGTTGCTTGTCGAACTTGTGCAGCGAAGCCCACAACCCGACCACCAGGTACAAAAAGGCCCCTCACCCCAAGTGAATTTTTAAGGGGACACCATCTTTGCCCTGCGCTGCGACTTCTAAAAGAAAAAAGGAGGCGTTTATCATTGTTTAACTTCTTTGAGTGGATTTATTTCTAACCGAACTGAATATCCTTTCTCTTTATCCTTTTTTTACAAGCTATTCCCCACATTGTCCTCAAGCCTTGCATTCATTGCATCGAAATTAATAATTGTCATCTATCATCCCTCCATCAAAACGGTTACTTGCTTAACGCCACGCGCTCGCGCACAAGCAAAAGCAACCACGCACACACACAAAGACATCCCCGTTAGGTATCCCATTTAGTCCACCTTGGACCAATCAGCAAAGAATTCAACCTACCAATCATAACCCTTAACAGAGGAAATATTATTCCGCAACACGTGTGGTCTGGACTTTAAGGTATGTGGAGACACTTTTTCTTTCTTTCTTGTCTGGATTTGAGGCTTGAAGCACCCGACTATTCACGTCATCTGATTGGAAGTATTTTTGTATCTCGCCCTACTATGTACAAACAATGCCATCATCACCCTATTTCAAAGTGCATGCAAGTGCCGGGCTTACTTGTCTACCTACTCTACCTATCCCCATTCATTAACCCCATGCCATTGAATGTTAGCTCTTGCGTAAGAGAAGCATTCAATGTGAGCTGTCTGAAAACTGTGCTTTTTATAAGTACCACACAAGGTACTACACCACCTGTGTTTGCTTTTAAGTTTTTATCTACAGTACAGTACAGTACATCCCTACATGGTGGTTCTTTTTTTCTTGGCAATACACAATACATGTCGCTTATCTAACCTGAATTGTTCACCAAAACTTCACCTTTCTGACCTTGACCCCCGATTGAATTTACCGTTTCACCGAACCTATTTCCCCAATTGGAACCGTTACACACGACCGGGATAGCCCATGCACTTTTATTCGCTACAATCTTGGTTGTATCCATCCATTTTTATCAAAGTTACTAACTCCCTTTGGCCTGCTTCTAGATCCAAAACCTGGAAGCTATTACAACGCGTGCTGTGTGCGTGCGCAAAACCATCATAAGCTCTTACAACTCCCTCAAACATCAACTTTTTCTTTAATTCTTATTTTTTGTCACGTACACTACTTTCACAACTCCCTCATATCGCGTCGACAATTACTACTGCTGCAGGACAGTAAAAGGTATAAGGCACATATCTAGTGTCTCTGCAACCGAATACCAATTTGCACACAATCATCCATTCTTACTCGCGCCAAAAACGCATCTCTACTGCGAAGCTTCCTGCGGCAGATTGCAGCTTCGCGACTGTGAGCGTGAACTTGCGCATACGATCCCCGAGTCCCTAATTGCAATGGGAAAGACTGGGGCTATTGAACTTGACCCAATCTATCTTCATAGCCTCCGTCGTCGATAAGGTGTGTGGCGCGACAAAGTCAGTATACTCTCTATGTTGCTATCTCTGTCTCCATCTCCATTTCCATCTCCATTCTACCTTTACAAAGCACCACGACAATAACTTTCTTTGTCTAAACATACTGTACCAAGTTCTAAGTTAGCTGGTGCACTACTGTTTGAGATTGTTTTCTTTCCTTGACCTGTTCGCCTCCTCTATTAATCTCAGGATTGACGAACACCCTTGATCACCTTCCACATTATTCCAACAAAACTACACGCAGCACCATCCAATACCGAGGAACGCTAAATGCTGACATTGTCTTTGTTATAGCTACTACTTACTTACTCTGAGGTACATGATTGCTTCTGCACCCTCCGAAACCCGACATGCCTAAAACATTCAAGCTAGGAGCTCGGCTCCGTTACCCCATCACAATATCTAAGTTGCTTAAGGAGAATGGCGATAATGTCTCTAAGCAAGAGCCCGTCCTCCGCTACACATTCAAGTTCAAACGTACCATTGGCGATCCGAATCAGAATGAGGAGCACGAGATCGAGGAGACCGGTGTCGCAGACTGGGTCAGCCCTGCCGAAGGCAAGATAAAGCAATGGCGAGTCAAGATAGGAGATGTGATTAGAAGAGACCAAGACCTTATCACCGTTGAAGAGACATGCGGCCATGAGATACAATATGCCGGACTTTGCGCAATATGCGGCAAAGATATGAAGGAAGCTAGTTTTGCGAGTGAGTCGCTTGACACTGAGCGTGCTACTATCGCAATGGTACACGACAATATCGCCTTAACCGTCAGCACAAACCAAGCCGCACGCGCCGAAATGCAGTTGCAACGCCGGCTGCTAAAGAATCGGAAGCTCAGCCTGGTCGTCGATCTCGACCAAACCATCATCCACGCGTGTATAGACCGCACCGTAGGCGAATGGAAAAAAGACGAGTCGAATCCCAACTTCGAAGCTGTCAAAGATGTCCGCGACTTTAAGCTAGACGATGGACCTCAGAGGGCCGCCGTTGATTGCACGTATTATATTAAGATGCGCCCGGGCCTTGCCGAGTTCCTGGAAAACATATCCAAGTTATTCGAGTTACACGTCTACACGATGGGAACGCGCGCCTACGCATTAGAGATTGCCAAGATCGTTGACCCTACACAGAAGCTGTTCGGAAACCGAATAATCAGCCGAGATGAAAACGAGAGCATAACAGCGAAGTCTCTCCAACGCTTATTTCCCGTCAGCACCAACATGGTTGTGGTCATCGACGATCGTGTAGATGTGTGGCCGCAAAACAGGCCCAATCTCATCAAGGTCACGCCGTACGACTTTTTTACCGGCATAGGTGATATTAACTCCAGCTTCTTACCTAAGCGACAAGATATTATCGCCGCCCCGACACCTCCAGAGGATAAACCGGTCAACAGCAATCCTACACCTGCACCACCTGTTGCCACCCCAGATGCGACGCACACCATTGCCGGGCACGAGAGGGCATTGGCAAATGGCAGTACCGAGAGCGCACTACTCCAACAGCAAGCAGAGGAGCAAGAGCGTATACTTGAAAAGCAGCTCAAAGATCGGCCTCTACTTCGTCTTCAGGAGGAGTTGGATAGAGTGGACGAGACGGACAACAAGTCAGCAGAGAATGGGGACAGTCCCGAACCTGCAATAAACGGAGAGTCAGAGAGCTCTTCACAACACCAGCGACACAGGCTTTTGCGCGACGACGACCGCGAGCTCCAGTTCCTCGAGAAAAATCTAACCCGTTTGCATCACTCCTTCTACGAGCAATACGATGCTCGGTCTGCGAACCGCCGCCCGGACGACATCGGACCAGACGTGATTCCAGATGTAGGATCCACTCTCAACTTCCTGAAATCCCAAGTTCTGAAGGATACGAGGCTTGTGCTTTCCGGGCTAGTGCCGTTAGAAGCCGACGTGCGCAGAACGGAGATCGGAATGCATGCCGAGAGCTTTGGAGCTGAGATCCGGACACGTGTGAGTCGCGATATCACGCATCTTGTTATCAACATTGCTCGTCCGCGGACTCAGAAGGTCCGTCAAGCAGCGCGCATTCCCGAGATCAAGATCGTGAACCAGAGTTGGCTTGCCGACTGTATCGTCCAGTGGGAGAAGCTCGATGAAACTCCATACCTTATTCCCGTGCATCCTTCCGACAGGACCGCTAGCTCACCCTTGGAGGGGTCGGCGTCACCTCCACGGCCGAAAATCACCATCGTTACTTCAGGCCGACAGCTATTTGAGGACGAGGTGAATGAAGAAGCCGACGAAGGGGACGCGGATGGCTCGGGGGATGAGGACAACGACTCAGACGAGGAGAATGATGACGAAGAGGAAGAGCTTGAGGACAGATATAACGTCATGCCACCGGAGCTTGGAGACGGCGAGCATAGCCCGATAGAAGATCTCGACGGCATGGAGTGGGGCGACGTCGACAAGGAACTCGAGGAATTCATGGGGTCCGACGGAGAGGACTCGGATATGGACAGCATGCAGGGTACGGACGCCGGCACAGATACGGAGTCGGAAGAGCCCAAGGGTAAGAAACGCAAGCTGGATGACGGCGAAGAAGACGACAGCCAAGCGACGGGTAGTGCCCTAGCTAAGAAGCAGCGCATAGCCAAGGCCAGGACTACAGGCCTGCGCAATGTAAGGAATGCTACAGACGATGAGGATGCGGAGGGCAGCGGATTACCGACACCGATGGGCACGGGTGACGAGGAAGATGGTGGTGAGACGAAGGTGGATGCCGAAGAGGAAGAAGATGGCGATGGTGATGTGAATGTGAATGGCGACGAGAACAACGAAGACGATGCCGATGAATTCGCCGATCTGGAGGCCGAACTGGAGGCGGCGCTCTCAGCCGAGAATGAAGTAGGTTGAGAGGTGCTTGCTTGCCTGCTTGCATATGCGGAAGTAGGGGAGGGGGAGGGACCATAGCTCATAGGTCCGGTTGTATTATGAATGGACGAATGCATGATCACGGCGGCGCAAAAAAAGAAACACAGGCATCACATCATCATTGTCATCATCTTCATCATTTTCATCATCATCTTTTTCCTCGAAGCCCTTCTTCTCTTACTACGCGAGAGCAAATATCCATACGCTCTCGGTTTAATCTCTGTTTATAGTCTCCTTTTCACACGTTGGAAAGGAGTTCCCATAGCCTCACTGGCGAATAGGCAAGGCGGATAGGCAGGCATATATGGATGAATTCAATCGGATCAGGGTGGTATCAGTTTTGATTTTTTAACTATTCGGATTTGGCTGCATAGCGATTAGTGCGTTGCGTTGGGCAAATAAATATTTTCTCTATTTATGATCTAAATATTTATCTGTGAACTTATCTATTCCCATCTTCATCAGTGGCACTTGAACATACAGTATGTGTGATTGTGGTGGGCCATTTAGGTACCTAGGTACATATAGATTCCCGAGCTTAAACACGTGATATTTCCACTCTTTTAAGATTGATAGCAGCCAATCAGAAGACTCACATTCCATCATCATCATCAAATCGGTCGTCGTCAATTGGGAAGCTTCGATTTAATTAATTGAACCCGAACACTGAACGTCGACCTTATCCTACTCCCGAACTCGAAATCCACACGTTCCACGAAGTCCGGTCCCATCCTACCGATACCGCAAGCCTGCGAGAACCGAGATCAGAGACACGGTGCCGGGAAGACAGAAGCGAAAATGCCGCAGGATATGCCCCCCGTTGGGGGCTATGGCGCTGTGCAGTACAAGGTTCGTTGTTTGTGTTTTGTTGTCTTCTTCCCTTTTTCGGAAATGGATGAGGTATATGGGATGGGAGGACGGGGAAGAGACGGAAGGGTTGTGTTGAAAGGACAGTTTAGAGTTGGATTGTTCGGATTTGTTGAGTGAAGGGGACAGACGGACCGGGGAATACCGAGTGAGTGGTGGTATTTTGGATTGGACGCGATGCGAACGAGAGAGAGAGCAGACGAATGCGAATTGTCGATAAGATATCTACGAGCAGCGGGATGGTGTATATACATACGATGCTCATCAAGCAGCTTCAAGCAATGCCTCCGATAACCCAGCGCAATCACCCGCCGACCAGCTCTCCGTACAATCCACCACAATGCCCTCGATGAATTGGTAGAGAGGATTGATTAATACATAGAAGGATATGTGCAAAAGAGGGGGATAGACAAACCACCAGCAATTATTCTTTCGAGCATCAAAAACCGAAGCTAACATCTCAATCCCATCATCAACAGCGCAACCTCCCCGCCCCGGGCTTCCGTCCCACAACACTACTAGTCGCCATGGGCGGCATCATGGTCTTCGGATTCTACAAGCTGGGCCAGGGCATCCGAGAGCAGAAGTACGTCTAGACAGTCTATTCTATTCTTGCGCCCACAACCCGGGATCAGACACAGCAACGAAGCATAGCCAGTAATGCTAACCAACATACCCCCCCC
>KZ111569.1:153407-246405 GCA_002120315.1 Hypoxylon sp. CI-4A
CCCACTGCGTTAGCTAGTCATTATGTTCACGTATACATACGCGCAGTCTAAGCCGCAGTTGCAATAACCTTGAACCCCTCGCCGACCACTTTCGTGATATCCTCGTTCTTGTGCTGCAGCAGTCCGAGCGCGAACGCGACATCGTTCCACTGGCGCTCCGTCTCGCAGCGAGGGAGACGAGCCGCGAGTTTTTCGGCAAGTTGTTTGGCATGCTTGTCCTGTTTTGAGGGTAACATGGTTAGTAAAATGCATATACACAATAGAAGAAGATAGGGATTGGACGGAAGTAGGTAGATAGATAGAAAGTACTCACCTTCTCAACAAATCCCAACAAGAACTTAACAATCCTGCGGAACGCATCCTCCTCCATCCTGCGATCAGCCGAGAGCAAGCTGAACATGTCGACAAAGTGGTTGTACACGGCATTATCCTTGGTGCTGAGTTCCGTGAAGAACATCCGCGCCAGATCCGCGATGCGCTTGTCCTGATCCTCGAGACACTTGGCCATCTCTCCGAGCTGCCCCTTGACCTTGACCTGGCCGGCCAGAATCAGGAAGGTCAGGGTCATGAGACACGTGCGCTTGACGGAGAGGTCGCGGTCCGCGAGTCGGCGGTACAGGAAGTCCGTGTTCTCGTCGATCAGGTGGTTGAAGCAGACGGCCATGTCGCCGAGCGCGATTACCACGTTGGACCGCACCGTCGCGTCCGGCGAGCGCTCCATGATGGTGATGAGGAGTGGCAGGTGCGCTTCGCAGTACTCGCTGCTGACGCACATGAGCTTCGCCAGACACAGCGTCGCTGCCGCCTGCAGGCCCTTGTCCTTGTAGATGTCACTACGCGAGCAGATCTCCGCCACCATGGGCCCGAAATTACCGAGCAGTGACTGTGGCCCGAATAGTAACTCTTGCTCGCGGATGTGCGCCATGGCTTCGGTGAAGTCGTCTTCCGTCGTGCCACCAATTAGGTCGAGCTCATCGCCCGGGTCCTCCTGTGGCGCTGGCGTGGCGGTCTTGCCTCTACGACTCGCCATCGAGGGGCGTGGCTCGGCCGGCTTTTCCTTCTCCTTTTCTTGCTTCCGGCGCTTGAAGTCTAGCTCGCAGAGCTCGAGATGGACAATCTGCTTGATGGCCACATGGCCTACGATGAAGAGGAGCTGTGAGAGTGCGATTGCTGCCTTCTGCTTCGGCTCGACTGGTGGTTCTGATACAGCTCGGTTCACAGTCTGTGTGGGTGCGTCCAGACCCATTGTCACGCCTTGGGTCATCCCTTGGTCGACAGCAGCAGTGACGGTGGGATCGAAGCCGCGCGACCCTGGACGAGATCCCGGAGGAGACTTTTGCTGCGAGGCGAAGACTACCTTGGTTCTACGTCGGATAATCTCGGTACAGAGAGTGTCGGGATGCTTGGCAAGGACATAGATGGCATTAATGGCCTGTTCGGCTACTCCAAACCACTCCTTGCTATCACTCGGCACCTCAGTAATCGCCGCCAACTTTGCTAGTACAGCGTGCTCATTGGGAAGACGACTGAATTTAATCGGGGAGTCTTTCGCTTGTCGGCCAGTCGGATTCAGTCTCCGTAGAGCAATACATGTGAACTTGGCGAGTTGAAGGTCTGACCTTCCGAGGGAACCTAAGCCCGTCCGCAACATCGTTTCCATCTCACCAACGACAATCTCAGGCGAGGCGGTAGCAAGCATGCCTAGCACGATGATGGCACCTCTTCGTTGGGATCGAGAGATTTCTCTCTTCTGAAAGCCATATACCTCCCACAGCTTTGTGACAACGCGGTCGGAGATCATTCCTCCTTTCATCATAGTAGCAAGCAGTTGTTCCAGACTCGTCAACTCTGCCGGTGTCGTTCCTGACGTCAAACTGATCATATTTCTTGCGATATAGATGGCCGCATCATTCGGTGTAAAACTGTCGGGTGCCTCGAAGAACAATCGCCTGTAGCAGTCGATAAGATGTGACTGAACACCCTTGCCTTCGTCGCTGTTTCCTTTCGTCCAGATGAGGCGCATCATTTTTCGGATTCCTACCATGTTGTCTTCGATGTTGTAAGCATTTCCAATTTCTAGGTAGTCCATCGCCTCGATGACCTCGGACTTATTTTTAGAGCCAAGCAATTGACAGACGGTAGACGTAGCCTCTTGCAAGACTTCAATAAACTTAAGAGCATCAGTATAGTACCGCTTTGTCAGGGTCAGCTTTTCAATGGCCTCAGACGTCGCAGCATCTTCCTGTGCTTTCTGGACCGCTTCCACCTTTTCTTCCTCGGTCATCTCCTTAGGTTTCTGAGGCGACTCAATTTGCGTGGGCTCATCCACTAATGCCGTGTTGTTAGCTCTGTCTTCCCCAAGCCCTGGTTCCCCCGCAGGTGGCTTGAGGGCGTTCAACTCTGCGTCGACTTTATCAAGTCTTTCTTGCCAGTCCTTTCGAGAAAGTTGAGCTCCGTGTAACACAGTAAAGGGATGCGTCTTGATTAAGGTCCCCACAAGTTTTATCGCATTTCTCCTGACATGACTGCTCTTATCCTCCAAACTTCGGCAGGCAAGTTCGGCGACCTTTTGGCGACGTTTGGGGAACTTTTGATCCAGATCGCAGAGTCGTGTGTATACTTGCATGGCCCTGCATCTACAGTAGGGGTTGATATCCAGGAAACGCTCTTCCAAAACGTCAAAGAATGCGTTGAGCTGAGATTTGTGGTTTTCGCTTCGCTCCTCTTGTGTGCTTAGATGGGCGATCATATTTCCGCAGACTTCGATTAAAGAACTTCGCAGGGCATATGACTAATACATGTTAGGTTTACCCAGTGCCTTGCGAGAGTGGACATACCTCGCTATCTAACTGCTTAGCTAGCATCGTCATCTGCTTGATCACTAGGCGGGGAACAAGCTCTGATAACTTTATGATGAAGGACGAAACAGACTTGGGACCTTTGGTATCGTTGGTGTTGAATTCCTTGTTGCTGATCTCTCTCAAGATCTCGTCGCCCAACTGCGGATAGTCGTACTGTTCAGCAAGGATATGTAAGAATTCAGCCATGGGCTCAGAGAGATGCTCAAAGTAGGTCAAATTCTGAACGATAGAGATTTGTGCAGCTATTTCATGTCAGCATTCCCACTAGATTGGGCTTCCTCAAGTTACTCACCGTAGCCGTGGCCGTGGTGTTTTACGGCGATGCAGAGGACCTTAAAGGCATGCATCTTGATGGCTGTGTTCTTGACTCTCTGTTCACTCTCGAGAACCATATAGACAGGCCTCGTGAGAAGGCCGATGAAGGTGTCTCGCTCACTAGTAGTTAGGAATATCTTGCCCAACTTCAGCTTAAGAACTTTGGACATGACTTCTAAAGCTGCCTGGAGTTGGGCGGCGCTGTCCCAACTGCCATCTTTGTTTGCAGCAGCGGCGGCTTTGGACTTGGCTCCTTTCCCCCTAGCACGCGATACCGGAGCAGTGGATGACTTCTCGGCAGCTTTCGTCTCGACGCAGGCGATAGTCCACTGTAATAAGAAGCCATATATCTCAAGTAGAGACTTGTGGTGAGCGATCATCTCCTGCTCGTCTGGACTTTCGAGGTCGTGGTTTATGGCGTCGGCTTCGGCAGCGAGGCCACTCATTATCAGATCGAAGATCTTACTGAGGGCATGTGAGGGCAGGAACTGCGTATATCTGGATTGGAGGAAAAGCTTAGAAATTGGTTCTTGCGTTTTCGATGCGGACTGTGCAGAGTTGAGGTTATCAGGGGGAGCACTGGAAGTGGGTGCGCACTTGAGAAGAAACTGCAGCGAATCGAAATAGGCGCTGCGCATGATAGCATCGGGATTCCCGGCGACAGCATCGATTATAGGGTTCAAGACCGGATTGAGAAGAGAGACATTAGATAACGCTTCGGGGTCAGTTTCGCAGTCGACCAAAGCACCGTCGGCTTCCGGAGTAGAGATTCCGGCCGGGTCACTCATGTAGTACTTGAGCGCCTCATTTATATCGAAGTTGACGGGGTCCATTATCACGATGGTGTTTGCGCCTGATCAGGCACGGCGAAAAGGCGGAGGCGGATTTGAATTAGAAAAAAGAAGTTGGACGAAACAGTATTATACATCAAGACATCCCTAGGGATACTTAAAAACGAGGAAAAGAATTATCGAACTCGCAATAGGGGTATCTTCTGTTGTGATGTTGAAATAAGAGTCGTCAACAATGGTGGCGGGTGGCAGAAAGACGAAGAAGTTATTTGGTGGTGATGCAAGAAAGTGGAAAGTGGGTGAATGTAACTTAGCAACGACATTGTTTTTGTTTGGTCTCGATAAGACGCGCCTACCAATCATTTTGCCCCGCCTCTTCCGAACCCCGCGCCTGGCTTTAGGTAGGTTTAGGTGTTGTACTTAGCGCATCTCCGCTAAAATATAGCAGCAAAAAAACGCGTCAGGGTTTAATTATTTCAATGTATTAGAAAGCAAGTGCAAGTACTGTACCTGTCTGACTCGATGGAATTTACTTAATCATTGACGCAGGAAACCACCACCTTGACCATTTGAATTGTCAATCCAGCAAATATTTAAATTATCTAAGGCACTTTTAAACTTGCTTCCATTTTATTTATTTCGTCGTCACTCTGCTTTCCTCTCCTGGTTATGCCAATTGTTGCCAACACAATAGCTACTAATCTTCAAGCAACATCCCTCTTCCTAGGTACATTACCTACCTAGGATACCCTCGCTCATTTACTCCAATTAGACGACGTGCAATAATAAAGCACCACCTCCCGAAGCCATTTTGAGTGTCGAACAAAGAAAGAAATCTGGAGGAAAGAGGGTTTGGCCCCAAGCATATCGCCATGACTTCGCATCGTCGTGTGGCTAAGGAGCCCTTCCGAATTCACCATGACGAACCCGCTGCCGACCCGTCAGATGTGGAAGAGCCCCAGAGCCAAACCCAAGAAGCCGACGACGGTGACGACTATGATGAACAGGACGAAAATGGCGATTTAATGACAGAAGAAGTCGAAGCCGAGGAAGAAGAGCAAGAAAACCAGGTTGCCGAAGAGGAGGAGGAAGATGCCAGCGAGACTGAGTCCGACGCCAGCGACGAGATTGATTTCAGTGTCCAGCGCGATATGGAGAAACTGCAGGCTACTTTTCCCGATTTCAAAGACAAATACCGCTTAATAAAACGCATTGGCGAAGGAACCTTTTCTACCGTTTACAAGGCCGAAGATATCCAATACCATCAATACGACAATCACTGGGATATTGACGCTATAGAAGACCAATGGAGACCTCCGCCACTCAAAAGCACTTCTCGTTCACTATCACGATCCGACTCACATTCTTCTCGCACCCGTCAAAAGCCAAAATTTGTGGCTATCAAAAAGATCTACGTTACCTCTTCGCCCGCTCGTATCCTCAACGAACTCGAACTGCTCTATGATCTTCGAGATTCCCTCTCCGTTTGCCCTCTAATTACCGCTTTCCGTAACGCAGACCAAGTTGTCGCTATTCTCCCTTACTTCCGTCACCAAGATTTCCGAAAATACTACCCTCATATGACAGTACACGACATCCGAATATACTTTCGATCTCTCTTCACCGCTCTTGCTGCCGTCCACGACAAGGGCATCATCCACCGTGACATCAAGCCTACGAATTTTCTTTACGATCCGGATAAGAAGCGTGGCGTATTGGTAGATTTTGGCTTGGCCGAACGGGAAGGAATAGAGACTAGACCATGTCTCTGTCATGAAGATCGACAGACGAGGAAGGAAAGACTTCAACAGTCTGTCGGCTACAACAATCTGGTACAGAGTGGTTCTCCTGCAGGTTACCCGACGAATGATACCCGTCCCTCTCGTCGCGCAAACAGAGCGGGCACTCGTGGATTCCGAGCTCCTGAAGTGTTATTTAAATGCACAGAACAAACCACTAAAATCGATATCTGGTCGGCAGGCGTTATCTTGCTAACCATTCTATGCAAGCGCTTTCCCTTCTTCAATAGCGCCGATGATGTCGAGGCCATGATCGAGATAGCTACCATCTTTGGCTCCAAGCGGATGAAGTTGGCCGGTCAGCTTCACGGCTGCATGTTTGAGACTAATATTCCAACCGTCGGCGAGAGAGGCTTCAGCTTCGAGAAGATCATGCTATGGAGCACGTGTAGGAGCGATGGTAGCAAGGATGGCAAATCTAGTGGCTTGACCCAGGATGAAAGGGGTGCTCTTGAATTCCTGGTGAGGCTTATGGACTTGGACCCGATCAAGAGAATTAGCGCGAAGGAGGCTCTCAGACACGAATTTTTGCAAATCGATGAGGGAACAGATGTAGAGCCGGAACTGGAAGACGATGTAATGATGTTATGATAGCTCTACACGGAGTTGGTTTTCTGGCGTTTTTCTCGATTCGACGCTCCTGCGACACCAATGAATACCCAGGACCATCCTTCACAAGCACCGCATCTTCATAAACGATAAGCAGCAGCCAGCGTTACGAATCAGGCGAGCTGGGCCTAGACGCGAAGTCCAGCATGGCCAGGAGATTACAATAACCTGATCAAGTGCTGGAGTTGCGGAAATCAAGTCCCGTCCTATGGGATGTATACAGTATATAATTAATACGTTAATAAGCTTGGTTGGAATTTTTCCACTTAGCATCTGTATACTACGAATATATTACCTATAACCCAGCCACAAGACAATTAAGCTATACTTGCATAGTTTGATAGTTAATGAGAACTGATGATCGAGGGAGGCGGATGCCATAAATCGCAACAGAAACATGATGGATGTAGAGATGTGAGTAAGCCAGTCTTTAGGTGAATCCAGCACACAGCTGTCGGCATATAAAAAAGCACGTCCTGAGTTCGATCTTACTTCTCAAATCCTCCTATTATCTAACTGCTAACAAAATGCGACTTCGTAGACCACTTATCTTCTACCTATACACTGATACCAGGGCGAGTCAAAAGAAATACATGTATTTCAACTTGGAATCACTTAGACGTCTACTATTCATAGGTAAGGTATCTAGCACATGAACTGTGCTCTCACCACTCCTTCCGCCTCCTCATCCCACTCCCAATCCCACCACCACCCTTACCCTTCCCCCCAGCCCCCGAAGTCACATCCCGAGCACCGAACAGCCCGCACCGGAAGCTCATGATCTTCAGCTCCATCGCGCCGAAGCCGAGGCCGAGATCCAGGTCCTGGCACGTCCACTCCCCGGCCGTCTCGACGTACACCGGGTTGCCGTCGCACCCCGGCTCCGGGAACACCTCGCAGAAGCAGTCGAAGCCCTGCACCGAGTACGCCACGAAGTTGCTGTCGGCGGTGTCGTCTCGGCCGTCGCAGGGCAGCGGCCCCGTGCTGCCTCCGTCTTGGAAGTATTGGCATGTGGTGCCGCTGTTGGTTGGGGCGGCGCCTAGGTTCTGGCAGGCTGGGCCTGGGTCCTGTTGGAGGAGTTGGTTAGTTTGTTTGATTGATTGATTGATTGATTGATTGATTGATTGATTGATTGTTTGTTTGTTTGTTTGTTTGTTTGTTTGTTTGTTTGTTGTGGGGTTTTGGTATATAAGGAGGGTGGTAGGTGTGTTAATGTAGATGATGATGATGGTGATGATGATGAACGATATGGGATGCTTGAGGAAGTGTGGAAGAGGATAGGATGAGACGGGAATGCAACTTACCGCGTTGTTGCCCTCGTAAGCGAAATAGTTGCTTGTGCTTTCTGGGACTTGACATACCCGACTGGGGAAGAAGGTTGCCTTCCATCTGTTAGGAAACCATCGTTCAGGATGTCCGGGGGACGCCGGCTCTTCGTTGGCTAGGGATGTTGGAACGAGGCAGAGAGCTAGTTTGAGGAGATGATGATGCTTCATTTTCGCTGGCTAGGTGGGTAGCTTCAGATGATTATCCTTGAAGGATTGGTATTAGAGTCTATTGTATATTAATTAAATAGGTACGCTGATTATTTTTACCCTGGGAACTTGGCTCTTTCTATGAACTAATGGTCACATACTTATTTATATACCAAGCTATTGTTGTTTGAATAGGCAGAGGTAGCTCTTACATGTTGGGCACCCAAGTTACCTTCAATAACAAACAAACCATGCCGAGCGCAAATGGTCTCCCTACAAGGATACTTACATAGTAGGTAGAATGGCACCAAACTAGGTGATAGAGTGAACAATTAATGAGATGGCTATCCATAATCATAAAGGACTAGCTGGCAATCTCATATTACGTGGATTACCACGTCTACGAGAAGGGTGAGGTGTCAACGGTGATGCGGCTCTTCAGTCATGACAGTAAGTGATACCCAAACAAGCATTCCTAACGTATTACCAAGTAAAATGCTTCATGTCATTTGAAGTCAAGCAAACGCCCACTTGTATCAAGTACTACGTATGCATATTGATGCTATACGAGGTTACAGAAAAAAAGACAAAAAAAAAACATACAACACCTGGTATCCACCGGTCGTCACCGGCTTGTCTATGGGAGAGCGGACGGGATCCCGAATTTTCCGATGGATATGGTCGTATGTGACAGTTTTCGTGTTTGTTGGGTATAAATACCAACTAGGTAGTCTCACGAAGTTACTGTAGTGCTGATTCTGAACTATTGTGGAGATTGTTCGAGAAGCTGCAAAAACATGCAGGAATGTATTTATTTAGATTATTATTTTATTCATGGCCCAGACGATAGCCGTATAGACTTGTCGGTATACTCCTGAACCCCGTGTTACGTCCTTACTTGACCTGACCGTGTCCCTTTCCAGCCTATATTCCCTATAACCTCTGCGAGTCCTTCGCCAACTATCCTGTGCGGGTATATGATTAGAGATAGTAATGTTCTTGCCGAGAAACCTGCCCTATTTACCATTCGCTACATCCAAAGACATAGTTTTCCACTTCCAGTACCACCAGCCTGTCGTATCTTCAGTTAGTAAAGTTCAAAAAGTAAAGGCAATGGAAACGATGGGATACATACGAGCCAGTTCAAGGTAGGGTGGAACTCAGCAACAGCAGGCACAGCTGTAATACCTTCACCGTCCAACTGTCCGAGCTGCTTCCCCTCACTATCATATATATCCACGAATCGGTTCATATTAGCGATGGCGAATTTCTCCACGCCATCCACCGGGTTGATCTGCCACTGCGGCTTGAGAATAGTAACCCAGCGGCCGGTTTGGTTGTTATGCGGTATCTTGTTCGTCGGCTCCATTTGCTTGTTGGAAAGGTCTTGGCCTGGCTTCCACTTCATCGCATCCGTCATGTCATAGATCTTGACCGTGTCGTCGTAGGAAGATGTCGCCAGATAACCCCCGCGACTCCACGAGGCGTGTGAGACTGAAAGTCGTGATTGGTGCTCGCCTAGTAGCGAAGGGTGACGGAGTTCACCTTTCCCTTTAATCATCCTTAGATCCCATATCTTGACTGTTCGATCTAGGGACGCTGTAGCCACGAGATGAGGTAGTAATGGATTGAGAGAAAAGCCACCGATTTTATTGTCGGATAGACCCCATATGTCTACCTTTCCCTTTGTTCGCCTATCAAGTCTCCCCAGGTTTCCGTCAAGGGTTGAGAAGAAGATGGTATCTTTAGCTTCAGGCGACAGGTCGATGCACGAGATGCCCACATCGTTGTCATCGTCTTCCGGCTGCCATAATTGACTGCTGACCTGTGATCGTAAATCCAGACTGCGTATTGAAGAATCATACGAGCTGGTGATGACCGAGTTTGGATCGAATATGGGGACTTTTATGGAAGAGATGGTTCTGCTGTGCACTTCGAAGGCGCCGACTTGAGGTAGAGGAATATCGGGGTCTTCGTCATCCTCATCTACAGAGGGCGGCTCTTGTGAGGCGTCGAAAAATCCCAACGTGCCCTTCTTATCACCTGCCAAAATGATAGGCTTATCCTGTATGGGATGAAAGGTGAGAGCGTAAACACGCTCAGGGGTAATCTTGATATCTGTGTAAAGTTAGTTTAACGATGAACAGGTAGGCACAAGTGCAATTGGTAGATATACTCACCATTTGGCACCCATCCTTCATATAAGCTCAAGTCACTCATCTCCTTTCTAAGATCCTTCAATTTGGTATCGGAAGTATCCGAGATATCGTCCTCCGTGAACGTCCTCACCCCCGGCTGTGCGCCCTGGACAAATGAAGCTAAGGCGCTGGTACTCGACCATCTCTGCCCTTCAACTTGCAAGTTGGTAAGTTGTAAGTCGCCAGTTGTACGGATGCGCTTGGGCTCCCTCGGTTTCAACTCGGCGGGGATATCTTCAAGTTTGAGACCGGGACTGCTTCTATCAGCACCGGCTCCGGCAAGCCTTGCGCTCTGACGAGTCGGCATGACACGGGTTCGAGGGGCGGGCTCAGCAGGAGCCTTCCTCTTCTTGGAAGCAGCTGGCTTTGGTGCAGGGGCCGCGGCCCTGCGCATTTTGGCGGCGACCTCGGCCGAGTCCTTTAAGAGCTTGGCATTGTTCGCAACGTTTGCTCTCCTCCGTGCCTCAAAGGTACTAAGGGCCATCTTAGGCGAGTCTAGTAAGTAATTATATACAGGCATATAAGGGCTCAATGTAATAGGTCAATATGAGAGAAAACGGTCATATAACCAGGCTAGCTAAGCAAGCATAACCGAGATGTGAACGAGACTTGTACCACAATATCTGTGAATGTGAACAGAAAGAGCAGCGATTGAGAGTCTTAAGCCTAAGAATTAGGTAATATTTTGGTGGTATTCCAAAGAATGATAATGATTCAGGGTGGTATTTTGAAGGTGAGGTTTCTAGGAAGAGAATTAACCGTATAAGTAAGGTGTGAATTGTGAATTGAAGTGGTGAACGTGAATGCGACGAGTCGACGATGACGAAAATCAATTAAGAATTCGAGATCGAGACGCGACAGCGCGAACCCTGGGTCTTAGCGTGAAAACCCCTGTAGTTTTAGGCATAGGCAGCAACTAATGCAGGGATATAAAGTGCTGGCATGCAGTGGAGCTTATGCCATTAGCTCTAGAATTTAGCAGCTAACAGCTCTTATCGATAACCCACCAAAATTTCATGCCGAAAAATCGCATCTGATAATTCCAATTTTATCATCGAAATATCTTCAAGTTTTAATATATGGTGGATATAAATAAGTTGGAATAGCAATGAAGTCCTCTCATCCCGGAATGACATCCACTTTACTCCCCTTCCTCTACCAAACCAGAACAATCCTCCAAGCGAACCCACGAACCACCATCGCCTTTGCCCGCTCGCTACACATCACAAGCCAACGGTTACGAGATGACATCCCTTTCGTATCCGACACGCCCGTCCGCAGAGGCACCATCACCCCGTCAGAGCGCTATATTTTCGAACGCATCTTTGCCGACATCAAAGCCCGCGGTCTGAAGCCCACACTGCCGGAAGACGCCACGGCGCCGCATCGCTCCGCCTTGCACATCATGGAACAGGCCGCCCGAGATGCCGGTCAGGCCCGTACCACCACCGCAACCACCCCTGGGATTCTCGCCGGTAGCGCCCGCAATCGGCAGAGGGCACTTCTACGCTTCCCGCCTGACCTGCGCGCCGCGGCTAGCAGGGCGCTTGATGCGATTCAGCCCGCGCCACCGCCGGTGGCCCCCGTGGACGATGGCAATGAGATCGCGTTCGACGATAACGGTCTCCGGCGAGACGTCGATGTGGAGGAGGGCTGGAAGACACCGTCTGATATCCAGAGCCGCGCGGCTGAGTTGGAGGCGAAACGCGGCCCGGAGCGTGCGCGGGTGGAGGGGTTGATTGCTGCTGCGAAGTCTGATTTCGAGCTGTGGGATGTTTTGGAGAGGGAGGTCTTTACGATGCCTGCGAAGCTTGGTATTGACAGGAGCTTGCCTGAGCCTGAGGAGGTGAAGCCGGTTAAGAAGCGGGGTAGGAAGAAGAAGGCTAAGGATGATGAGGCGATAGCTTCGGAAGAGGTGTCGAAAGAGACGAATACTGTGCCGGCAGAGAGCTACACGCCGTCTCAGGGACTTAGTCTCTATGTACATGGACCATTGTATCCAGCGTACCTTCTTCTCGCGCTCCGACGTTTCGACACCGCCTTTCGCGCGCCGTCTCCCCTGGCCTTCTCACTTCTTCCGCGGATAAAGGAGCTGGGATTGGAGTCGTATGTCCTCGGTGTATCGACGCCTTTCTATAACGAGCTTCTGGAGATCTACTGGAGTCGTCGGGGAGATCTTGCCGGCATGCTGGATCTGCTCGAAGAGATGGCTAACTGTGGTCTCTACTTTGACAAGCAAACCGTGTCCATTTTGAGCCAAGTCGATTCGACATTAACCACTCTGGCTACTAAAAAGACAACTGGATATTTTGGAAGGGCTCTTATGACAATGCCTGAGTATGCGCACTCTGTAAGAGAACGCATCAGCGATTGGTACAGAGCTGTGGAGCAGTCTGTCAACGAAAGAGATCCTGAGACCGGATATTAAATGCTTCGCAATCTACCTCCTAATGGTATAATTCAAAGAGCTTCAAATCCCCTCTCAATTTATGACAGGCGCGCATCTATGACCGATCACACGTAACATGACTACCTATTTATGTTCTAACTTACTATTTAATCCGAGGCATCGGAAATCTGATCTACGGCATATAGCTTATGAAAATTTTACGATGGCATCTGAATCCTCCCGTGGTAGCCCGGTCTGCTAATGTAGAAATTGGAGTAGGTAGATCGGAATCGGTCGGATATCCTCGGTAGTTATGTTGGTTCAAAGAGCTTCCCCTCCGTGGGCATCCATGGGAAAGCAACCGACATCCTCCAAAAGCAAATCCATATTAACGGGAGATGAACTTTGACGAGAGCTACGACGTCGTGGTGGTCGGTGGTGGAAATGCTGGATTCTCTGCGGCTACGACGGCCGCTCAGTCTGGCGCGAGGGTTTGCCTAGTCGAGAAAGCTCCATTGGACGATGCAGGTGGGAATACGTTCTATACAGCTGCTGCGTTTCGATGTTGTTTTGATGGCTTGGATGATTTACTTCCCCATCTCTTCCAATCCAATGGTACGAAGGGGTTGCCGCCGGACCTCATCAGCAAGATCCAGATGGAGCCTTATACGAAGGCTAACTTCTATGCGGTAAGCTTTGATATATAAATAATTACGGGTGGTGAAAATAGAAATGGAGCTGATTCAAGCAAAGGATATTAATCGAGTCACGAAGGGCAGAGCAGACCCGATGCTTGCTAAAGTACTCGTGGAGAATTCAAGGGAAGCAGTACAATGGTTGATGGACAACGGCGCGAAATTTGTCCTATCGTTCAACAGGCAGGCATTCTTCGTCGATGGAAAATACAAATTTTGGGGTGGAATGGTTCTCAATATGGCTGGTATGATATTTGCATCTTCAACCCCCAGGTCACTGTGCTATCTGTGACGATGGTTCTTATACTCACGTCAACCTAGGCCAAGGCAAGGAACTATTCGAGTTTCACTTGAACACTGCCAGGGAATATGGCGTGACAGTTTATTTCAACGCCCCAGCGATTGATTTGATCACTGACCCCGCGACGAACAGCATAATTGGAGCGAAAGTCTTCAGAGATGGGAAGGTTAAGAATATCGGCGCTCGAGGAGGTGTCATCCTAGCTAGCGGTGGGTTTCAAGCTTCACCCGCATTGCGTGCTCAGTACTTAGGTCCCGGCTGGGATCTGGCTCACGTTCGAGGGTCCAGATACAACACGGGAGACGGCCACATCATGGCCCAGAAGCTCGGAGCGAAGTTCGAGGGCAATTATTCAGGGTGTCATTCGGTGGCTTGGGATGCCAACTCGCCACGAGCATCTGGAAATCGTGGCTTGACCAATCAGTACACCAAGTCCGGATATCCGCTTGGGATCATGGTGAACATCGACGGCAGACGATTCGTGGACGAGGGGTTCGATCTGCGCAACTTTACCTACGCCATTTTTGGAAAGGAGATCTTGAAGCAGCCGTCCGGCATCGCGTTCCAGATCTGGGATGCGGAGGGGAGCAAGCTCCTGCGGAGCGAAGAATACGCCGACAACGTCACCACAAACTTACGAGCCGAAACCATCGATGGTCTTGCGGATATTCTTGTGACGAAAGGATTGAAAGATAGGAAGCAATTCCTGCAGACTATTCACGAGTTCAATGATGCCTGCAGAAACTTTCGACGAGAACACCCGGGGAGGAAATTCGATCCAAGCTTGAAGGATGGCGTATCAACGCAGGGCACAGAGAAATCCCTACTCATAGGCAAGACCAACTGGGCCATGTCCATCGAGAAGGGTCCATTCCAGGCTGTCGAGGTGACGTGCGGTATTACCTTCACATTTGGTGGTCTGGCAGTCACCCCTGAAGCAGAGGTCACAAGTCAGTTTACAGGAAGCAAGATTGACGGCCTCTGGTGCGCTGGTGAATTACTTGGGGGCTTGTTCTGGGACAATTATCCAGGCGGGAGCGGGTTGACTATGGGGACTGTTGTGGGAAGAATAGCAGGGAGGGGAGCTGCCAAAAGGGCGAGAGACAGCGAGGCGGTTTGACTGAGCTCACGACATAGCTACTGTGAGCCTGGAAAAGCTCTCGCTATCAATAATGCTATTTGTTTCTAGCAATTTCCCATTAAAGCTCTGGAGAATCTGGGTAATAGTAGCGCTTTAGACATGTTGAGCGGGCTATTGGCCTGCGCATGGATTGGCACACTTGCCTTATACATGTGCATACGAGCTACTCTTGAAATAATAACTATGAGAGTCTCGTGTATGGCTGTGGTTTGGTCATAAAGGATAACTCATTTTATTACCAAGCAGAGTGTAATTGCCAGCCAAGGTTGAGATGAAAACGGGGAGGTTAGCAGACGACTATAAAGATAAGCACTACAGTGTGAAGCTATATTATTACCGTAGCGTAATTCCAGAGTACGCACTGTACGGGGAACACAGATCTTGTCCTGGTGAAAGACTGAAGAAAAAAAGTTTTTTTTTCTTCTCGTGGCAATTCCAATTACATCACCCTCTATAGACCCTTGTATCATACCCGCTTCCAGAACCCTGGAAGGCTATCGTAAGGGCAGATTTGTCGCTATTCGATTCCTTGCACACGATGGCAACCGGACCTTGCTAGAATTTCGCGCATTGGTCAAACCAGCCAAGTCTAGGGTCTATAGATTACAACTTAAAGCGGTACACTTAATTTACAAGCTAAGCTTTGCTTGTTGTGCCAAGGGCGTCGGTTTTGTGACTCACTTGAGAGGCAGTTTTGAAGGGGCTGGTCGCAACCACTCCTGAGACTCGGATTCACATTCCCGCGTTCTGATAAAACCCCATCATGGAGTCGCAAGTCCTTGGGCACGATGGGAATGAGCCCGGAATGGCAAAGAAAGATGCGAGAGGGGTAGCCGGACAAACCGACGTCGTCATGTCGAAGCATCGCAGGCGGATAACGAGGGCTCGAGACCTTATAACAGGCTTCATCTCAGACGGACCTATCGAAGAGCGAGGTGTTATGCCGGTAGCCTTGGAAGACCGCACAGCTACCAATTATAACAGTTACTTTTCGATATGGGCCTGTATGAATATAAATCTCTTACCGTAAGCAGATACTCACTTCGTTTGACGAAACAGATCTAACAGTTTGATCAGAATTACATTCGGCCTGCTAGGTCCAAGTTACGGCTTGAGTTTACGAGATTGCGTCCTTGTCATCGTCTTCTTTTGTCTCTTGACTGCTGCGATACCGGCTTATCTCGGTACATTGGGACCCAAGACTGGTCTGCGACAGATGATACAGGCTCGGTTCTCCTTTGGGAGATACCTTGTCTCCGTGCCGGTCGTTCTGAACTTGGCCACACTTACGGGGTTCTGTGTCGTTACCTGCGTAATCGGGGGCCAGTGCCTGTCGGCCGTCGCTGGCGGCTCTCTTACACCCGCGGTCGGCATAGTCATAATGGGCGTCTTAGCCCTGCTGATATCGTTTTGCGGATACAAGGTACTGCATCAGTACGAGCGGTTCGCGTGGATTCCGGCTTTGATAGCCATCATCATCACCACCGGCTGCGGTGGTTCTGATCTTCATAAGCAAGCACCAGCGGAGCCCGCGACTGCGGGCGGTGTTCTCAGTTTTGGAATGGTTATAGCTTCCTACATGATTCCGTATGCTTGTCTGGCCTCGGATTTTACAACATACCTGAACCCTAAATTCTCATCGTAAGTCACCCTACTTCGATGCGAGATGATTTTAAGCTAACAGGAACTGAAGCGTGAGATTATTTTTATATGGGTATCTAGGATTGGTGCTCCCGTCAATCTTCTTGATGATTCTTGGTGCTGCCATCGGAGGAGCCATAACGAGCATCCCCGAGTGGCAAGAGGGTTACGACACGACGCAGGTCGGCGGCGTGTTGGCCGCGATGCTGTCCAAAGCTGGCGGCTTTGGGAAATTCGTCGTCGTCGTGCTCTCTCTAACGCTACTTGGGAACATCTCGGCGACCATGTACTCCATCACGCTCAACTTCCAGATCCTGGTTCCGCAGCTTGTCGTCATACCGCGCTACATGTTTTCCATCGTGGTAACCGCCATCATAATACCAATCAGCGTCAAGGCAGCAGTAAAGTTCTTCGACAGCCTGGAGAACTTCATCGCCTTGATTGGGTATTGGTCTGCGGCTTTTGTGGCGGTTTTGATGGTCGAGCATAATGTCTTCAGAGGTGGACGATACGACACGTATGATCATGACAGCTGGAATGTGGCTTCTCGATTGCCATGGGGAGTGGCTGCTCTAACTGCGAGCGTGCTTAGCTTTGGATTGGTTATCCCTAGCATGTCGCAGGTGTGGTTTGAAGGCCCAATTGCGGAAAAAGCTGGTGATATTGGATTCGAGATGGCGTTTGCCGTCACAGCGGTGCTGTACCTACCCCTCCGGTTCTTGGAAAAGAGACTCAGCGGACGATAGACTTTATTTGGAATAATCTTTTGAATAAATCGTTTATAAGATGATATAGACGCATATAGATCACAAGAGGAAAGACTATCCGCCTATAGAGCAATAAGTTAAGAGTATACAAATTCTTCTATTCAAAATGCGAACTAAAGAATCTAAATTGGGACAGTGTAATTCTGGGGTATGCAGTCTCCGTAAAAGGTCGACGTAAGAGATTCGGTCGAGTTCTTGACGGCGGCGCCTAGAGCAGTGGTTCCGCACTTAAGACCCAGGACAAACGTTCCAGCCATCACATCGGCCATGTAAGGCCCTGTGTGCGTGTGGTCCTTTGGATAGTTCGCGTTGACGGTCTGTGGGCCTAGGTTCTTCATTGCCTGAACCGCGTATTGCTTGTGCGGGACATGGTAGACGTCTGGGCTGTCAAGCTCAGCAGCCGCGTTCCTTACGAAAAAGTCAGTAAAAGAGACCAGAATTACGAGTATCTAACTGGTGCTTACCATGCGTAGAAATCAAATCGAGACTCGTCACTGACACACGTGCCACTTTCGCACACGTTGTTCGGAGTAGGCGAGTTCAAGATGACCTTGGCTCCCTTGTCCAGGAAGAGCTTCGCGGCGTTCTTGTAGTAGGCCGGGTACGTCAACACGGTCTCCTGAGCGCCGTCGTAAGTCGTCTGGCACGTCTGGTCCGCGTCTCCGGGGCAGTCGGTCCGGCCATTGTCGGTGCTCAGACTGCCGCCGTCGTTGTGGCCGAACTCGACGACCACCCAGTCACCCGGCTGCACGACGTTGGCCACCTCCGCGAACCGGCCCTCGCGCGTATACGACCGGGCGCTTCTGCCGCCGATGGCGGCGTTGTGCACGGTGTAGTCCGAGCCGAAGCTGTACTTGAGATACTCGCCCCATCCTTCGGTGCCTGAGCCTGATCCCCCGCCTCCTTTGGCCATGGTCGAGTCACCGCATAGATGGATTGTCGCGGCGGCCGCTTGTGCAGCTGTGGCTGTTACGGCCAATAGCCATCGAATAGTTTGGATACCCATAGCTACCTAGCTAATAATTCCGAGATCGCTTCAGATGATACCTCCGAATGCAAGGAATTGCTTCGAGATTAACGAGGGTTGGGAGTTGACGATCGATTCTCTGTATTATTGAAACGTGGTGCTAGTATCCTCCCGATCGACAGGGCACGGAGAGTATACTGCTTTATATATATATATAACGTGGCAAGAGATTTCCACCGGGTACATTTTATCGCAGACAGCCAAGCATCCGATTCCCCATTCGGGAGATCATAGATCTTGGGCCGTGACATGCATGCATCGCGATGCTACGGTAGCTCTAGCTTCTGGATGCCAGGCTTTAGGCGACGGTGAACTCCACTTCTTCACGTCTGAATTCTTCCGTGCGTCGACCCGACTCCGCCATATCTCGCGCCGAAGCATCTTATGTGCGGCGTGTTAAGAGAGGGGGGGGGGGGGCTAGAGTTGACGAAGCACATTTTCCGGGGAATTTATCCCTTTGGGACTTGTGATTTTTATAATAACCAATTGCCTAAACCAGATATTGACCTGCCCTGTCTGTTGTTCTCCAAGACGCGCAAGCTTTGGTGTTCCGCTGGTAATTGGTGGCTTTGGGTATGCTTATTGCCGCCAATGGGTTTGGAAGCGAGGTACCAAGATCTATGCAACCGAGTGGAGGTTTAAAAAAAAAGGGGGGGGGGTCGTATGTTGCCATCACAAGAGGCACGCGTGTCAAAAAGGTGTTCAGCATAATAAATCATTAACAGAATCAAACATACCATACCAATGATTTAGGAGGTACCTACGTGTAATACTATGCCGCTGCTCGTATTTTCAACATTTTAGACGTTTCACCATCGACTCTATGCTTGGCGATGTTATAAGTGAACAACACATTACGTCAAATGCTTGCATTACTCTTCAATTCATGTGCCCCTGATATATCCTCGATACGAAATCTCTATCATTCCAGACATATTATTTTAACTCATACGACAGCCATGTGGATCTGCAATCCTTCCTTTGTTTCCCACTTGACCGGGACGCCGGGAGCGACGAAGAAGATGAATCCCTCCTTCAGCTGATGATCAGTCCCATCGGCATGCATCACGCCTTTCCCTGACGTAACGATCAGTACTCCAGGACCCTCACTCGGGTTCAGCTCTTCGCTCTCGCCAGCACCTAAATCCGTCTTGAGCATGTCGAACTCGCTCATCGGCGGCCTGTACACAACCGTCTTTCCCTTCTTGCTCTTATCCGTCTTTTGACTCGGAAGGTAAACATCGTCCCTGCTGTGCGCCTTGAATGTTAAGGTATCGGCGAACAAGTCGGCGTTGTTGCGATCGCCAGGTGGACAGAAACCCGTGTTCAACACATTATTGCTTCGCGCCATGCACTCGACGATGTCGCCGGCTAGGTACGCATGGATACCATCTGCAGGAATCCATACCGCGTCTCCGGCATTGAAGACTAGGAAGTTCATGCAAAGAAGAGCGACCAGACTACCCGCATCTTCTGGCCCGTATTGGTCTTGGAGTCGAGGGAGAAGGTCTAGGATGTATGCGGCGTCGCCTAATTGATCTTTCGGAACCTTGGCAAGTCCCGTCTGCACCTTTTTGACTGTCTCAAGATCGGATTGGAGCAGACTTCTGGTCACGTTCCGCAGCGTCTCATCCGTCCATTTGCTTGGTTGCTCTGGGTTAAATTGTCGGAGCGGCTCGAGTTTGAACAAAGGAGCTACTTTGTCCAGTGGCTTGAATCCGGCGAAGACTTCGAATTTGGACAAGGCTACCGCAATCTCGGGTTTGTGATTTGGGTCGGTGAAGCTGTTGGGATCTTTCTCGTGAAGTTTGCTGGCGAGCTCCTTGTTGGGGTGGAGCTGCAATGGAAGCGCTTTCGCGATCGAGAGGATCTACAATGCTTGTGAGCTTTGGTTTTGGGTGAACATCTTTCCCGTCTGTCTTACCTTTGGCAAGTAAGGTAATTGGCTATCGAATTTCTCGATGACCTTCTTTCCCAGCAGCTTCTCCTTGTTTTTCTGTAGCACGTCGGCCAGCGGTTCGCCGGAGTCTAGCTTGCGAGCAGGGAAATCTGGGTAATCCCCAAACCACATTTCTGAGTAGAACTCGTCATCTTTGATCTGAAAATCAATGCCTGGGGTTTGCGCGCATAGTTGTGCTGCCAAGGACTGTTTTCCTTTCTTTCCCCAAGGGTAGTTATTGCAGGTACCGCTCAGTTGAAATACCAGCGGAGATGACATGTTGAGGCCTTTGACAGAAACGAATTAAGAACTTGATTTAATTAGGTATCTACCTAGTCGCGCTGGCTTGGGTTGGAGTATAAAACTAAGTGTATGATGAGATGAACGGAAACATGAAAACAATAATTACCTGCCATTGAAAGGGGTTGCGTTGTTTGGTTTGCTATAGTTCTACCATCTTCAGCCATCATGATGATCTAATGTCGTCATAGAAGACGTCGCTGTTTGACCTCGGACATGTCATTATTAGGTACCTACAGTTGTGGGGGGGGGGGGGCTCGCGCTCGTCAATTTTGGGAACTGAATAATTAAAAACATCCTAGAATTCGACCAAGACGCGTGGCAATTCGAAAGACACGTTGGCTAACTCGCCTCTTTATATATCCTGGTTTGCTCTCAGTCGAGTCAACTTGTTTCCAATGGATGAAGATTGATGTCAGTTTTTAGCTGCCCGTTGACTCGAAATTTACTATCCGTAGCGTCATTCAGGAATTGCATACGTTGTAGGTACCTATTAATATATCCCTGTTTTGTGCATAAAAGGATCCTGCCTACATAGGTAGGTATTCATGTATACTTGCCTAACCTAATTTTTCCATCCAAAATAGGGGAGAATATTCACCCTTATTTCTTTACAATTGTTGGATTTGTGTAAGCGTCTATATATATATATATAATTAAGAAACATGGGACATTTTACGAAGTTGTGATAGATGTTCCGGTGCTATAAAGTTGTTTATTCGAAGGTACCTACCTCTACCAAGCTGCGAAGGTATTGTACACTGCTATGATGCATATTATCGCATGTCACCCCACCAATACACTGGATTTGCAAGATACTTGAATAATAAACACGATCGGTCGATCTTAAGTGCGGCTGAAATAGAGTGTTGCGGTTATCTACTTCCTGTGCTATTGGAGCCATGTCATTAACAGGTTTTCTAAGGATCGGCAGGTTGATAGGGAACGGCTAAGACGAACTACTCTTTAGTTCGTAGGCTGTCTATGGAACTAACGGCAATCGTATGGTATCTAATTGAAGATTCGAAGACTTGGACATGGCCATTCCAAGACTAAAATTCGAGTTGACAATTGGCTCCGGCTGGAATAGACGCCTCTCACATGGCACTAAGAGGTTCGGTCGCTGGGTCTTCACCACCACGCCTCGTAGCCATCGACGTCATAGGCCAAACTAACTGGACAATACAAGAATCGACTTCTGAACAGAACAGGAATCATGGAAAATTCGAGAGGAATAACGAGTTTAGAACAGGCTATCTTGTTTACGATCACTGTTCAGGCGCTGTATATAAATTACAAAGTTATCCCGATCGGCCTTAATCGAGATTGATGAAGTTTTGGCTGGTTACTTCATACGATTCATAAAATGTCGACCAACTATTCGCCTCCAGGCGACAACGCCGCCAAACCAAGTATGTTAGATATTTTACCTATTCCAGCGACGACACAACCCGTGACCGAACCCGAAAAGCTTGAGACTGCCAATTCCCTCGCCGAGGAGCCAACACTTTCCCATGCTTTAGCGACGGACGATCATGAAGAGAAGGGTCTGGCGCAACAGGACCATCAACAAGAGGTACTCGATCTCGGTTGGAATGAGAAGAAAGAAGAAATTCCCGGCCCCTTAGTTGGAGGATTGGGGAACGAAGACTTGTGGCTTCTTGTCCGACGGTTTAATAAGGTACAGTTTTATCATTCGCAGATTCTTCAACCGGAGTGCTAATGGACCAATTTTAAAGCAAGTTTATCATGTTAAGGAAGTTCCTACGGCAGTACCAGGTGACCTGGATCTTAATATTGCCGACGAAGAAGAGTTCTCTCCCGACAAGTTGCGAGCCAACATCGAACGATTTTATATGACCGTGGTAATCGGATTATTAGCTACTGTCAAGCATATAGTGCGATTACGTTCATGGCGCGAGACTCGACGAACCTCATGCTTCTGTGCGGTAAGATTTCTAGATTTTGTACCCAACTCCCGTCTTGCGCTAATGCGTGCTTGTAGGCATACTTCATTGCCTGGGCGCTTGATCTTGTTGTCCCGCTACTTACTCTGACCTTCGTTACTTTAATTGTCTACCCGCGTTCAAGAGCCATTCTCTTCCCACCTGCTCCCCTGGCCCTGGTGGATAGCAATACTGGCGGCGTACAGAAACCAAAAGCTGGTGTTCTCGGCAGCACCGAGAGCTCGACAGGCGCACCACAGAATTTCAAGGGCGAAGCAGTGGAACAGGAAGCAAGTAACTTTGTGAATGGATTTACATCCATTGTTGTTACTAGCGCCACAGGAAAGCACCCGCAAGCATCCCCTGATACAGAAGGAGGATCCCCTGATACAGCAGTACCCGATCCTACGGGAGTGACTATGGCAGCTGCCGAAGCGAAAGATGTTGCTTCTGGGGCAAAAGCCGAGCCGAAACATGACAAGACTAAAACTCCTGTTGAGACTGCGATGTGGACGAAGATGAGACCCATCATGCATGGCATCGCGGACGTGTCTGATACTTGGGAACGATTTGCGAATGCACTATCACCAACACCACCGTTCCCAAGGGATACTTACAGATTAAGACTTGCCTCTTTGGTTGCACCCATCTTCCTCGTTTCCCTCTTCGTGACATCTTATATGTTTATGAAAGGTGTCACTTTCGGAGTAGGATTCGGCTTCTTCGGGGACCCTATTCTGAGCCGCGGAATGAGATGGCTTAACCACACCTTCCCCAACTGGCAGAAGCTACTTGAACTTCGCAACACGATACTCAAAGGTGTACCGACTAACGCTCAGTTGACACTTACCTTGCTTCGTATAGGCGAGGCCAACAAAGCACCCATCCCACCACCGCCGTCTATCACCGAACCACCTCCGGACAAGCCTACCGAAGTCACCGATGCTGAATTGCGAGCCACGGGAGCTGAACCGCCACTGAACGCTACTGACGAGGAACTCCGAGATGCCATGGAACACGACCCGCGAACCGCGCACGAGACCGGCGGTCCCGACATCGACGCAGCCAAAGGATCCAAGCACGGCAAGCGCGGAAGCAAGATCATAAGCTTCTTCAAGGGAACCGCAAAAGGCGCCGTCAAGACGGCCATCGGCACAGACCACGCACGAGCGAAAGCAGGCTCGCACCACGCCAAGAACCGCCTAGGCGCCGTTCCCCGGGAGAGCGAGAGCCGGGTGTCGGGCCCGGTCGACTTCAAGGGCCGGTACAACGGCCACAGGGGGCACGTGTACATCACGACGAAGTCGACGATCCCGGCGGTGGCCTTCAGCACGGACTCGACGATCGAGACGATCGGGTCCCGGGAGCGCGAGGACCTGCACCCGCTGTGGACGGTGGCCGTCGGCGACATCGCCGAGCTCAAGAAGGTCGGCGGGTACGGGTGGAAGGCCAAGATCGTCGTCGGCTGGTCGCTGGGGAGGGAGGTGGCGGACGGGATCGAGATCACGGACCGCGCGGGGACCACGCGCCGCGTCACGGCCCTGCCGATGCGCGACGAGCTGTTCAATCGCCTCGTTGCTATTGGCGGCCAGAAATGGGAGGCCTGGTGAGAAGGCCCACGATCGTGATTCCTTTTTTTTTTCGTCCTGGTTTTTACTATGTGTTCTAACAGAGAGGGTTAGTGCAAAGGCTTGTCCAGGGGACTGATGGCCGTATGATTGGTTTCTTTGGATCTCCTGATCTTTGAGGTGGCTAGACCGAGGATGATTATACGATGTATGATGTAGAATAGCGGGTGTATTATACTGTATGAAGTCTACGATTATGTTGCAATCGGTTGTATAAATGACGAGACTTTGAAATATACATTTGCCTTACTGCGAAAGCAAATAACTGGAATCCTGAAAAGCGCTAAAGTTACTTCCACCACATAGGGGATTTAGGCAATTTGGACTTGAGAACCATCAATAATGCCTTCGCGTTACGATGTATCGTATGGTCCCGAGCCACTTCGCCCACCTGCCCCAACTTCAGCCTCGGAAGGTAATATTTTTGGAAATGTTCCTTGCCCAGCCCTAGATCGTCTTGAGCTTGTCGATTTCTGCTTTTCGGCTATGCGGGCTAAATTAGCGACACTACATACATACAAAGATTCCCTGCAGAGTGACATCGAAGCCGACGATCACGATTCTAGAAGCATGCTATGATAGCATGTTTAATGGTTATAAGATGTTCGACTCTATATAAGGAACGATAGTCTTTACTTGTGAATATGTTGTATGAAAGATGTTGGAATAAATATTAAGGGGTAGAAATATCTTCAACAAGCATTAACTCAATACCAATATCATAATCTCAAACACAACGAGAAGCAGTCGCGAGAATTGGATATAACAACCGTCATCATGCATTTCTCAAACCTACTCCCCAGTCTCCTCCTACTCCTCCCAACTACACTAGCCAGCACGCAAGCCTGCAAAGAAGGAGGAAACTGCAAGACAAGCTGCGGGTGGTACTGCAACTTGGGGTGCGACGCGCCACTCAACTGGGACGAGTGCTCGCGGTGCCAGTACTGTCGGCGCGAGAGCAGCTCGTGCGACTTCATCTACACCGGCGACACGTCGACCCAGGACCCGCCCAGCGACGAGCTGTGCGCTGCTTGCAGCACCGGGTGCTGGTGCCATGGCGATTGGTACTGCATGGATAATGGCACGACGCCGCCGGAGGGGTCGCGGCCTACTACCACTACGACGCCGGTTTTGGCTCGGGCTACGCTGTTCCCTTAGGGAGGCTATGAACAGCGGAACGGGGGGTGTAGGGAAAAGAGGGGGAGGGTTGGTGCGGTGGTGAGGACGGGATGCAGGACTGGATATGAGATGTATGTTTTCATAAAACGGGTATTGAAATGTTCGAAAAACCATGCGAATAGGCTACGCGAGTGGCTAACACCAAAAGCAGTCTTGTCTCATGAATTCTTGAAACCAAGACAAGAAGTCATGCGATTTCACGATCAGATATCCTATAATCTTGGAGCTTTTAGAACCCTGAGGTTTAACGTCTTGAAGTTTTAAATAATACATAACTACCTCTTATATAACTCCTGCCTCAAGAATTGCAAATAGATCTTGCTGTGAATCGAGTTCAGCTAACGCATCGAACGGCAGGGTGACCATCGGTGACGTATGTCCAATGTCCACGCCGAACAGGATCGGGAAAGTTCTGGCCGCGAAGCGTCCCTCGCACAGCAACTCCTTGATGACCCCGATGTACTGCTCTCTCAGCTCCGGCGAGTCGTACCCAAACGGCCTCCCCACCACCAATCCCACAGCCTCCTCAAACACGCCCTGCGCGATGAGATCCGCGATCCCAGCCCTCACCCGCGGAAGCGGATTCCCCCCAAGCAGATCATCGCCTATCGCCGTCTCCAGGAACACAATCCGACCTCGCCAACTGGGCACGATCCTCTGCACGCCGCCGAGACGCGCCATCACAGTCAGACACCCGCCGAAAAGCGGCCCCAGCGCCCTGCCCCTCCGCACCCACACCCACCCCGGCGTGGGCGCCAGCTCCAGCGGCTCCGTGGACCCGGGCGCGGTGAAGAACGGCGCTATCTTCGGGGCGTAGGTCTTCGAGCGCGCGACGTCGCCGACCGGCTCGCGGCTCGCGATCGCGCGGAGCAGGTGCTTCGCGCAGAAGCCCACGGGCGTGTCCTCCTCGTCATCCACCGATTTACTAGTAGTAGTAGCAGCCTCGCCCAGCTCCGGGATGGCGCCTGGCCCGTAGAACGTGCGGAGCCCGGTCAGGGCGTGCAGGAACCAGTGCAGCCCCGTGATGTCGGAGTAGCCGACGACGATCTTGGGGTTGGCGCGGATGGTGGCGTGCAGCTGCGTGTCGGCGACGAGAGCCGGCAGGAGCTCCGTGAAGCTGGGCCCGCCCACGGTGCAGATTATGGCCGAGATCTCCGGGTCCGAGAATGCGGTGCGCAGCTCGGACAGCCGGTTGGATATCGAGGATTGGATGTCGGTGTCGGTGCTGAAGAGCTCGCGGACTTGGTACCCGTGGCTTTTTAGCAGGGCGGTGGCTCGCTTCATGACATCCGGGTAGCGGTTGTTGATCCGCGCCGAGGGCGAGATGAATGCGATTGTTTGGCCTGGCTCGAGAGCCTTTGGGACTATGGGTGTGGACATTTTGGGCTATAGAGGTGTTTTACTTGCAGTTGGTGTCTACGATGTGAGCCTTGGATGTCTCTGATGCTGAGGACTTATATTAGGACTGGTACAAGATGAGGCTCAAAATATGACAAGATGAAGGGCGTGAGATGACTCAGGCCGATGATGTGACAATGCAGTTGAATCGTTAATATGAAAGGTATAATGCGGCTCAGTTGGTGCTAATGTTGTTGAATGAAGGGCGCTGCGGTAGGGGTCAATGGTGTCATGGGCAGATTGCGGGGATGATGGGTTCCTCTTATGGCCCTCGTATGGTCGTCCAATGGGTCTTGTAGTTGTTAACTCCGCCGAAAAGTTGCGACGGTAAAACTGCATTTTCTACCACCTGCTACTACATCTAGAATAAGTTGGACGGTGACACAGGAAAGGGAGGCCAAAGTGCTAAAGAGACGAGGCTCACTGCTATTGGCGTGAGTGACCGAGCGGTTTATACCGCGTCTTAACTAAGCCGGTACGATATGCAGTCATGCCCCGAGGCATATACCACACCGCTTCAACGAGCCTAGACTCGTTGCCAGATACATAGTAAATATATGAGGACGACCTGAAGGCTTCTTCTTTAGAGACAATGGCTTATACTCATATAAATATTACCGAGTTAATCCTTGAGAAGTCGCTATTTTTTTTTACTCGACATTTCTGAAGTCTATCAACTTCAAAATCGATGATCGTAGATCGGGGTTGTATTTCGGTAGGTAGTTGCTTGTGTAATAGTACCTAGAGAGGCATATGACGGCGGACGATAAGCGTTGTCTGGCCTTGTGGCCACTACACTTACTCCTATGCATGTAATGAATAGCTATTCATTTAATGAGATTTTGAGCAACCACTAAATGCCCTGTAATTTTAGTGAGTCAAGAGCGCTAAAGGCGCTATAACTACAGCACGCTTAGCGCATCACTAAATCTAAGGAATTATAGCGCTAAATGCCTTATAATTACAGCGCCAACCCTAACCCTTCCAACCCTTGTGTAACATAAAATTCCAGGGTTAGGGTTAGGGTATGCGCTGTAAGTTTAGGGCACTTTCGCTGTAAAATTTTCGAAATTTAGTGGTACGCTGTAGGCGCTGTAATTATAGCACTTACAGCGCTTTGATTTTACTGGATTTCATAATGTGCTAAAGTCACTATAATTACAGCGCTCTTAGCGCTCCAAGCCCACTATAACTATAGGGGACTTAGTGGTTAGTGCGCCCCATTAAGTGAATAGCGATTCATTACATGCATAGGAGTAAGTGTAGTGGCCACAAGGCCAGACAACGCTTACAGGCTGCTGTACATATCTCATTTCTCCGAGGCCAATTTCCCCGCACATCAAGGGTCGTAGGATCGGGGTTGGAGATTGGTATTGATATTTTGTTGTAGCTGTTAGTCAGGTCTTATTTATTCCTCCTTGACCTACCTACCTATCTCTCTTCCTTCTAGTAGTGTGAAGTTGGTCATAGATAAACACTATATTGCAACTCAAGCTAGCTTCCGAGATGCCCTCGAGGTTGGTATCACGTTGGATCGACAACTCGCTTTGCTATTCCTAAAGCACTGATATTGGAGACGCATGTACTCACCTACTGTAGTCTACGGCCCCAGCACAAACACCAGTCACAATCATAGCAAGATTCAATGCCTTCCAAGTTTAACGAAATATCTCCTGTTGGTAATACAGCGCAATCTTAATTACTATGATCTCTTCATGATTAAAGCATCGCCATTCCGATGCCGAGGAATCTATTAATGTACATGACCATGCATACCAGCTACTACGTCAGTCGTCTTTTGCTTCTCCAATTTTCTCCACTCGCGGCTCTCGACCTAGTCCACTCTGGCTCGCTTCTTAGACTCGCCATTGCCGTTGGCGTGGCCGTTCTCGCCTTGAGCAGAGAAGTACTCCAGACTTCCCTTGGGGTCGGCCTTCATTCCCTTGCTGCCGTTCTGCCAGCCGGCGGGGCAGACCTCGCCGTGCTCGTCGGTGAACTGGAAGGCCTGGACGAGACGGATGGTCTCCTCGACGTTGCGGCCGACGGGGAGGTCGTTGACCGTGATCTGGCGCAGGATACCCTTGGGGTCGATGATGAACAGACCACGGAGGGCGACACCCTCGTCCTCGATCAGGACACCGTAGTTGCGCGAGATCTTGTGCGACTTGTCGGCGACAAGGGGGAGTTCGAGATCGGAGCCTAGACCGCCCTGCTTGCGAGGTCGCTCGGTCCAGGCCAGGTGGGAGAAGTGAGAGTCGGTCGAGACACCGAACACCTGAGTGTTGATGGCGCGGAAGCGCGACAGAGCGTCGTTGTACTGGATGATCTCGGTAGGGCAGACGAAGGTGAAGTCAAGAGGGTAGAACAGCAGAACAACCCTACGAGTTAGGTTAGTCAGGAACAGCGAATGGATGGATGTCCACCTTGATGCAGCAAGCAAGCAAGCAATCGAGGTTAATTAGAAGGGATGGACAACATACCATTGACCGAGATAATCAGACAGGGAGATGTCCTTGAACTCGCCGCCGGGGAAGACGGTGGTAGCTGTGAAGGCCGGAGCCGGACGCTGAACGAAGGCAGTAGACATGGTTGATTGTGTGAGGGTGATGTTTCTAAATTAGATTGGGTTGATTGAGGTTATTGGTAGAGAAGATGGTACTCGGCGAGCTTGGGAAGGTTAAGAGAGTATGAATTAAGGTGAAGAAGAAAAAAAGATGACGAGAAATTCTTCTTATCTCTGGTTGAGAAAACGGGAACAGGAAACAACTCCCTACGTTAAGGCTTAGGGTGCAGGGGACGTGCGTGCGTAACCTGTGGTAACGGGCAACGGCGACCTACCTAGCTCAAAGGCAAGGCAAGGCAAGGCAATCCCCACAAGTTTACTCCTTATCATTATTTCGCTAATCCTAACATAGGCTTCCTGCCTTCCCGTCTTCATCGCGTGATTCTCGTCTGTCGTCCCTGCAAACGCGTTTTGCCCCACCTGCATTTTCCTCTCTTGTTGCCTAACGATACCCGTTTGAACCATGCGGACACCATGCGGACGACATCCACATTGGCCAATCGGAGACGGCGCTGCTTCCAAATCTTTCTCCTAGCTTGGTCTTGGCGCGGGATATTACAGGGCATATGGCACCTTGAGGGAGGAAGATTTAGGGGGGGTTTGATCTAGACACGCTCAAATGCGCAAGTTTCGTAATTAACAGTTTGACAAAAATAACTAATTCAATTTCATCATTTTTGATCTCCGACTTCGGAGAGTGCCCAGCTGAACGGGTTCGGTTTCTTACACTAAACTCTAATGACCCTCAGCTAGGATGCAAGCCATTTAGATATATCCACTGTGATGCGTCAGGCCTATCTACACCCAACACTTTACAACATTTCGTACGAATAGGTTACTTCGTGGGAATTCGAAAGAGGGAGTACTAAATGAGAAACTGTTCGATGGTAGGATTCTGTTATGAAAATTGCTGAAGCCTCGCAGTGGATTGCCAATTTTTCATTATCCGGGTCGGAGTCCGTGTCCTGTCGACTATAGAAAGCTACGATCACAAGCTGCGCCGAGACCCTAGGCGACTTAACTCCACCGTCTAGTCGTTTGCTCCCTTCAGCAATCGCTCCTATCACTTGAACATCGAATTCGAGCTATGTATCTGGTTGCTTCGCAGATAGTCGCAATTTTTCTCTTGGTGTTTACTTAGCAGAAACGTCAGTATCAACCTTAGATCGGGTGGTCGCGCTGCACGATCCTGGCAGCGATCTCGGTCGCATCCTACTTCGTGGTCCAACGCCATGGTTCGGATGTTGTTTGTGCCTCATATCCACAGCCCCCTGCGCTGCAGATCCCAGCAGCATTTTCCGTTGCGCGTAGGAGTGAGCTCCGGTCTTCTACATACATAGTACCAGTCAGATATAAGCGCCAGTAACAAACGACATCAACACTGGATGTCAAGCGACACAATCCAACAGTAACAAAGAAAATGTATTAATAATGACTATATAAGTCGCCGTGCCATACCAGTCCTATCCCTAAAATACATTGCCCGCGTTAAGTAGTATCTGGCGACCTTCCTCCCACCCTCTATGCACAGCGATTTCCGTTATCGTCATTCCCGAGTCGTCCCTCACACTAAGATCCACGCCGGCCTTGTTGATCATGAGCCGGAGGATATCCGGGTCACCGTTCTCGATGGCCTGGATGTAAGCATTGTGGCCGCGGTAGATCTTGTTTGGGTCAGCGCCGTGCTTGAGAAGCAGCTCGACAATCTCGGTGTCGGCTCCGTGGAGTCGTCGCAGGGCTTTGACGATGGGTAGGTGTTCGCCTGGTGCGTTGACGTCGGCACCTGCTTCTTCCTGCGATGGTTATGTCACGTCAGTAAAAGTGATTCAAAGACTGGTGATATAGGGACTAGTGTCGATTTCGAGGGGGGTTGATGGGGTGGTGAAACTTACCAATAGGAAGTGAACTATTTCTTTACGATCCTCACGGATAGCTGTCGTGAGGGGCGAGAAAACGCCTCCATTGCGGTCTTCCACGCTTACGCCTGCCTTTAGGAGAAGCTTGACGCTCTCTAGCTGGTTAGCCACAACGGCCATCTCGAGCACTCCCTTGAATGCGCGCGGTTCTTGTAAGGCTGGTAGCAGGCGCTTTAGGATCGTGGGTTGATGCACAGCCATGCATACCGGCCAGTTCTCTCCCCTGACGTTGGGGTCTGCTCCACGGGATAGAAGAAGGTCCTGTTCCATACGGTTAATGGTTTCCTTCTTCCTGGTGATGGTTCTATGCACTTACCACTATATCGGGGCGGTTTTCTCGAATCGCGGTGGTTAATGGTGTAGCACCAGTCTTAGGTGTCTTGTCGTTCGGCGAGACTTTACCAGTGTCCAGTAGCCAGTAAATTGCTTCTACGTTCTTGAATTGGACCGCTGTCTCTAATATTCCCTTGGGCGAATTCAAATCGGCACCAGCAGCCACGAGAGGTCCAAGATACTGCACCCTGTAATGTGTCACACACTTGAAGCAGGGATATTCGGCGCTGGGGGCGTTGGGGTCTATTCAGCGAGTAGGAATTAGGTTAGTGCTAATCGGAAATAGGGGATATTGGAACTTACCTGCACCATTGGTGAGAAGTAGCTCGAATATGTCGGTTCGGTTATCTCGAATAGATGAGCAAAGAGCCGTGTAGATACCATCCTTCTTGGCATTCGGATCGACGCCGGCCTTCAATAGAACACGCACTGATTCTATGTTGTTGGTAGACGTTGCGAGTTCTATAACTCCAGGCGCTTTCTTCGGATCCGCGCCACGAGCGAGGAGGAGCTCGAGAATACGAGGGAATCCTGCAGCTGGCCATAACCTTTACTAGATGTTAGTTGCGCTTTCATTGTAGAGATCTCGATGTTTCGATGTTTGCTTACTGTGAGCTTGTTAGCAGTCTGAACGAAACACTACATGAGGATTGATCTTGAAACGTACCATATGTTTTGGTCCAGGGAGGTTCGGGTTAGCACCGTGATCTAGCAGGGTGGCCACGACATCAACACGATTCGACTGTATGGCTTCGAATAGGGGCGTGTGACCCTCTCTATTCTTTACATTGGCATCCGAGCCATAATCGAGAAGAATAGCTATAATCCTCTTTGATCTTTTCTTAACGATAGCGGCTACCAAAACGGTGTCTCCATTGGCGACGGTATGATTGACATCGCCTCCGTATGTTAGAAGTATGCGCGTAAGATCGAATTTATCCTCAATAATGGCCACAGCGAAGGGTGTCTCCGAGTCTGGTCCTGCTGCAAGGTTCGGGTCTGCGCCATACCTATTTCAGCAGTCAGCAATTCGCTCTCTTTCTTAAGCAATGCAAGGGGTATTCGTTAAGAGCGAGTTTTTGAGAACCCTTCCTAGCTCGCCTAGTATCACAATCTACTCACTTCAACAGCAGCGCAGCAGCATCTCGAAACGATTCTTCGACAGCTAAGTAAAGAGGTGTTATGTTGTTGCCATCGGGGGCATTGGGATCTGCTCCAAACAGCAAGAGGATTCGGACAATCTCTGGATCGTGGCGTGAAATCGCATGGTTAAGGATATGAATATCATGCCCATGACTGGGCGAGGCGCCTCTGTCTAGTAACTGCTCAACCAACTTATGGTTCCCCGAATCCACGGCGGAGGCTAGAGCATCGCTCAACGACGATGTGTCTGTTCCGATTTTGTTGCGCGGGCTCCATCGCGGCATATTCAAGGGATCAGCTGTTAGTCGGACGACCCTGTACGGCTCGAACGAATCCATTTCTTCCGTCAATGTGTCTACTTCCGTGATACCAGCCGAGACCCCTTGGCTCCGTGCGACGGATCGATCTATAGTGTCAACCATCGATGTTGTGCGTTCTCGTGCACCTCGAGAGGATGACCGGCTCCCAACTGTGTAGTTAGATATGGAAGGCTCGCGCGGTATCTCGGGAAGAAGCGAAAGGCCCCCGTGATGAGCAGCTTCACGATTTCTGAAGGAAGAATGATCCGTTACCGAATTTTGTTTGCTACGAGGTGCTGAAGAAGGCGGTAGAGGCCAAGTGGGTGGAATCTCGTCTACCTGATGCATAATGACGGAGTGGTCGCTGCGAGACTTTAATTTCGTCATGCTCGAGGTGCTCGGGGTCTTCGCTTTTGTCATGCGGTCCAGCGCGGCGGCAAGACCTGTGTACCCAATGCCAACGGACTCGTCAATCTTGGCGTCCCCGAGTGACCATTGGAAAACAAGCGCGCTCATCCTGAGAGCCTCCCGAGTCTTAGAAAGGCTGTCCCTCATTTTTTCGACGTCGTTGTCGGCAAACATCTTGCGCCAGCCCTTCTGGATCTTTCCCATCGTTCCCTTCCTCTCGTATTCCAGAAGGCGGCTTAGCATGTGGTCGAGCACTTGGAAATCCGAATTCGCGGCCTTGAATTTCCTGTCGAGCTCCAGGAGCATCTCGATTGGGAAGTGCTGGTTGCTCCTCGAGCACTCGGTCAGGCCGGCTTCGATCGACCACATTATCCGACATGTCTCGAGGAATTCGTGCGCGAGCTCGTCGAACTGATGGCCATGCTTCTCGACGGTCCCGACATATTCCAGCATGTGAATTGCGATCTTATTGCCAAGGACTGTCGCCTTATGAAGTTGGCTAGTTACCGATTCGATGGAGGGCGCCATGGTATTGACTGGTAGGAGGACAAGGGTTTCGCTCTATGTGCAACTGTTGAACAGCCTTTGCGACGGCTTTCGTATTGGATTACCCCCCTATCTACTATCTATTGGAGGGGGAAAAAGGGTAATGAAATGAATGAAAGAAACAAATCGGGAATACGAAAGAGGGCCATCACGATACTCATATGCCGGAGCCATACGAGCGCTATGGCAGAAGCTTAGCAAGCGAGACCTAACTATTGGCAAATTTTCCCATCTACTGACACTGGGCTGGACACAGGATTTCTCCCCAGAAGTCAAGGATGAGCCCTGAATAGCTTCTCTCTCTCTCGAGCTAGCAAAACACATCACATCCTTGCAATTTGGGAATAGGTGCGCAAACCTGCCCGCGAGAGGCTCGTGCGATGGTGAATGCACTTGCTCGGCCCTGAAGATCAAGATACTAGATCGAGGGGCATTTTCCCAACGTGGCATCGAACGATGGGTGCTAACGCTGTCAAGCATGTGACATGCGCCGCCTAGGAGATACCGATCTGCTATACTAGGCGGCCTAGGTCCGGGGTGCCAAACGTTTCAAGAGCAGCTGAAATAACATAACTTGTCCCAATGTCAGACGACCCGCAGCTCTAGCTCGTGTCGTCGGGGTGAAGAAAAAAAACACGTTCCTGCGGTCGAGATGCCTGCTACGGGGTATGGGCGACGACTTAGTCTGCCGGGCTAACAAGGTCGCGATGCGGCTAACAATGCAACGGCTTCATGTCCGAACTTAGCGTCGATCTAATTCTCTTAGCATCGTGTCTTAGGTGGAAGATGAGAGGTCGTGCGCTCTAAGTACAGAATCAGGGTCAAAGCGCCGGCGGTCGAGTTTATCAGTGGACTATTATTTCGAAGATGTCCGAGGGTCTGGAGCTATACACTTCTATAGTCTAGTGATTAGCAGCATGTTTGCTTGAAGGGATACCCATGATTAATAATCTGGTGCCTGCATCTGCAGCGCATACTATGTAGCAATGTCTCGCAACTACCGGTAGATGGGTAAGGAGAGATCTTGATGTTTAATTTACCAGTCCATCTCGTAGGTAGTTGTAGCGTCTGCCTTACTTATAATTGTTTGTTACCTCTTTGATCTACCCCGAGGTCCCAGCGGAATATATATGCGTTGTAGCGGGTTAAGACGCCGTAGATGGGGGTCAGGGGTCAGTCCCCCCCCCCAATTGTCCCACACAATAGATACGGTAACCCGCGTAAACCCGCTCGGCGGCCAAGTCCGATGCGTGTGGAGTAATGAAGCTTCATGATAGATCTTGAGTTTTCGAATAGTTCTGCATGTTTTCTGCATTACTAACTTTGAGCTATCTCATGCAATTCATCAATTATCTCTCTGGCACTAATTAATGCGATATTGCTTTGGTCGTAGAGAAGTAGAGAAGTCGGTAATAATACGGAGTAAAGATGACGGAAACCTATCTGATGTGGATTGCGGGGCAGGAAGCGGAGGGCGAAGAGGAACTGTGAGCTATGACATATTGTCTCAGAGTGAATCTTCGTTAACAAACTGATTCAGAATACCGGTAGAGGACCCTGCGACGGGTGAGACATTCGCGCGGTGAGTGAGAGCACCTGCAGAAATAGACCATTCCAGCAGCAACAAGTCTAATATGACCTTCTTCTTCTCATCAGCTGCCACGCAGCATCCGCCTCGGATGTCGAGCGTGCCGTCTCCCTTGCGCAGACGGCCTTCGCCTCTGGGATCTGGTCCAAGTCCCCGCGTCACCATCGAGCCGATGTATTGGACAAATGCGCCGCCCTTCTCACGGAGGCTCTTCCGGACTTGATCGCCCTCGAAGTAAGGCAGACCGGACGTGCGGTTCGCGAGATGAAGGCCCAGGTGCCGTCTCTAGTGCGATGGTTCAAGTACTACGCCTCGCTCCTGCGCGTGGAAGAGCAATCGGTCCTTCCAACCACGGGGAAGCTGCATAATTTCATCCAGCGCGTGCCGCTCGGCGTCGTCGTGCAGATCACTCCGTTCAACCATCCGCTGCTGATCGCTGTCAAGAAGCTAGCGCCTGCGCTTGCTGCGGGGAATAGTGTCATCGTCAAACCGAGTGAATTAACGCCTTTGACAACGTTATTGCTGGGCCGTATACTCAAGGAGGCGGGCGTTCCAGATGGCGTGTTTAATGTTTTACCAGGATACGGTCCCACGACTGGTAAGGCACTCGTTGAGCATCCGCTCGTGAGAAAGGTAGACATCACGGGTGGCACAGCAGCGGGTCGGGCGATTGGAGGAATCGTAGGTGGCAACCTGGCAAGATACACTGCCGAGTTGGGCGGAAAGGCACCGTTGGTAGTGTTTGACACGGCTGACGTGCAGCTTGCGGTTAACGGGATCGCGTTCGGGAGCTTCATCGCCAGCGGGCAGACCTGCATTGCAAGTACGAGAATCATTGTTGATAATAAGATCTTGTCACAGGTGCTTGAGAAGCTAAAGGTGAAGACTCGACTGATAGCACAACGCATGGGCGCCCCGGATAACATAGAGTCGATGATGGGACCATTGATATCGGCAAAGCAACTCGGCCATGTTGAGTCGTTAGTTTCAGAGGCTCTAGACAGTGGCAACGGGAAAATAGTGGAAGGTGGAAGTAGGATGCATGGGGTCAGCTCCCTTGACGGGGTAGACTTCTCAAAGGGGTACTACTATCCTCCTACGATTATCGTATCGAGTGAAGGCAATAAAATCCTGTCTACGCGTATCTGGCGCGAGGAAGCGTTTGGACCTGTGGTTGTAGTCGTCGGGTTCGCCACAGAAGCGGAAGCCATCAAATTAGCCAACGACACCGAATTTGGTCTCGGGGCTGGAATCTGGACCCAGGATGTATCGCAGGCTTTCCGTGTCTCGGATCAGATCGATTCAGGTATCACTTGGGTGAACACGCACCATCGAAACGATCCTAGCAGTCCGTGGGGAGGTGCTAAGCCTTCAAGTGGAGTCGGGAGTGAAAATGGTGTTGACGCGTACCAGGCTTACACAAAGATTAAGAGTACCATCATCAACTATGCCTCGACCGAGGAATCGCTCGCTGCGGACGATTGGTTCAAAGAGGGGGCTGGCTCTGTTCGGTATGGCTGATGTTGCTTGAAAGATGACAGCAACCATTTGCTGGAAGCTGGTGACGAGATCACGATGTGTATGGTTAGGTACCCAGGTTTACGAAATGATTATGAAGATAATGATATCGAGCTAACTTCTAAGGGATGACTTTTATTTATTAGAGCGGTTCGTAAGTGCTGAAACTCAACTCCTATATGAGGAGAGATATTATCCTTAGACTACATTATATTTTACATTCTTTCCCGTTGCTAAGTTGCGATTATCCAGAGCCAACGCCTATCCAAGTTCCCAAGCTTTTACTTCACGAGGGATGAGATTACCTCAATCAAAAACATCAGTCGCATACCTGACGTTCCTCAATCCATCCCACCATTTCTTCGCATCTTCATCAGTAAAATGACCGCCCTTCGCCTCCATCTCTTCCTTCTGTATCTTCTTAATGACAGCCTCGACCCCCTGACTAACCTGCTGCGAGCCACATATATAAAGCCGACCATCCCGGCGCCACAACTCCAAGAAACGGTCGCGATCCGCCCACAACACATCCTGGACGTACTTGCAACCCCCAGATGCCTCTGGCTTCCTGCTGAAAGCCCTTTTTACCTCCACAACACCGGCCTTCTCCCACTCGCCAAGCTGCTCAGCGTACAGGTCATCCTTTCCCGCCTCTCGACACCCGTGATACAGCAAAGCGGGCGCAAGTGTACGACCAGACTCGACCATCGCAGCACGCTCCTGGAGAAAGCCGCGGAAAGGCGCGATTCCAGTGCCGGCGGCGACGAGAATCAAGGGCGTCTGCTCTGGACTCGATGGCAGGTGGAAGGCTGCGTGGGACTGGCGCACGGATACGCGAAGCCTGTCGCCGGGCTCCAGACTTCCTAGGTAGGAGCTTGCGACGCCGTGGTAGATCCCGCGACCGGACTTGGCGCGGCCGGAAACTAGGGAATACGTGATCGAGGCTACCGAGGGATCTTCTAGGGGAGAGGAGGAGATGGAACTATGACAGATTAGCTCACGGCTTTTAATCGCCTTTAATCTGATGAAATGCGGTAGGGACTCACTATTGTCGAATACGCATCGGCGGGAGCATGGCCAGAAATAGGCCCAGGGGTAGATCTACTGAGGGGTATGTTTCCAGCAAGTCTATGGCCGATACTCGGTTTGCTAGAATCTCGGTCTCATAGGCATTAGTGGCTAAAGCCTTCAGTGCCGCGCGGTCTTTATCGTTAGTGGAAGCATCGGCTAGTGCCAAGATGTTCCTTCTGGTAGCTGGCTGTGAGAGCTCGACGAATCCGCTCAGTATGTCGTTGGCGGGGACCAACTCATTTGTGGGCAATCGCATGCCGCTCCCTTCGATTCTTATGCTTGCGTCCCACTAGACTCCAAGTCAGTAAAGAGCAGGAAGGTAGGAGAGAAGTATTCTTACAGGCAAACCAAATCTTCGCATAACTCTCAGAACGGTATCCTTGGGGTTAATGGGTAGGATGGTGATGTAGTCTCCTGCCCTATAGGTAGTACCAGGGGGTAGCTGGATATCTATGTGCCTCTTCAAGGGCTCCCCGTCTGCTGTCAGTGTTCGAGCTTCGAGCACTTTGCCCTCCTCTACATTTTGCTTTAAGATAGACGATCTCGTGCTTGATACCTCTACTTTTATGGGGGCACGTATTACGCCCTCGTGGACTACCGTCCCATTCGCCGCCCGCTGTGCGTCCAAGGCTGGCCAAAGAACCTACATCAATTAGTTAGGATGTGTAGGCTTGATTGCCGTATAACCTCTTTAGATGCTACTTACGTCGTCTTCCCAAGTTTCAAAAGTGACAAACATGTCCTCTCCAGCAGCATCTGCAAGACCGGGCTCCGCGATTCGGTTTGCACCAAGCTGCTCGAGCGTAGTATCGACGAGATTAGGGATTCGATGAAAGGTCTGAGACCAGTCCCGATGGCCACATCCGAAGACGGCGAAGGACGAGCCAGAGAAAGCAGCTTTATCCTGAATGCTCTGAATCCAAGAAACGAAGTGACCAGCATTGTCCGGGGGCTGCCCCTCATAGCTTGCCGTGATTATGATGATGGGTTGGCCCTTGGGAAATTTTTCAACGGCAGTATCCATACTGTCAATGGTCGTGACTTTGTACCCGTGTGATACAGCGTCGAACGCAAGACGTTGTGCCATGGACTCGCAGGTACCGCTATTCGAACCATACAAGATGGTCATTTCTTGGGCTTGGTCATCATTACCTTCGTCATCCGAGAGGTTGCCATTGGTATGACCTTTCGATTTATTCCTCATCAACTCCGTTCCCGCAAGTCGATGCTCCAGCTGGACGGGATCCAAGCCGTCGCGTAAAATGGCCCGTATATAAAAGTTGTTGGGTTTGAGTGTTAGTGTCTGCTTGTGGTGAAGCTCGTAGTCTGCGTCAGCCAAGACGAAGTTGAAGTTCTGGAAGAGCATGGCCAATACAAGAACCATCTCTTGCCATGCGAACGGTCGACCGATACACTACACGGAAATTATTAGCGCTTTGCTGTGTATGATAAGATAAGTTAATAGAAACAGCTGGTTTGGAATAATACTTACCGCTCTAGCACCAGTGCCGAAAGGCTTCCACGCATTCTTTGGAAGCTTGTTGAAATTCTCGTCCAGCATCCTTTCAGGTTTAAACTCCAACGGGTCCTCGAAAACCGCCGGATCAAGATGTGATTGAGAGAGAAGACAGTTGACGAATTCGCCCTTTTTCACAGGGTACTTCCCAGCAAGCAAGGTGTCCTCTCTGGGAGAACGGCCGAAGATTGGAATGGGGGAATCCAGGCGTAATGCTTCTCGTATAACCTGTTATAGTTAGAACTTGAGCCTAAGTTGACGTCTGGAAAGGATGTGACTCACTGCCGAGATGTATGGGAGCTTTTGCATATGGTTTACTGTAATGGGATCTTTACCGACCACCTCGTCTACCTCTTCTTGCACGTTCCGGTAGCAATCGGGATTTGCCAATAATCGATACTATATTCACGTACCGTCAGTAAGCCAATAACCCACCGAAAAATTCAGCTAACTTACCATGGCATAGGATAATGTCCCAGAAGTAGTCTCATGCCCCGCAACCAAGAAGGTGATCAGGTTGTCGATGATGGAATCGTCGCTAATCTTCTGCCCCGTCAGGGAGTCCCGTCCCCTCAGCATAGCAGCAAGCAGATCCTTCCGGTCATTTGTCTTATCCGCAACGCGTTCCTTCAAAACAGTCTCGGCAGTCTGTCGAAGAACCTCGATATGATCCCTAAAAGCCTTTTCCTGCTTTCGATAGAAGAACGAAGGTAGAGGGGGTCTATTGGATCTCCGCCCGGCCTCTAGAAGGAACTCGGACATGGACTCCGGAAAGGGGTGCATCTTCTCCGAATAGAAGCTGTTGAACCGGAATCCCATCGAGCAGAGAGCGATTGTGTCCAGTGTAAGACGTGTGAAGTCCTCAGTTGCGCAGATTCTCGCTTGCGACCCATGTCTCGCCCATTTTAGAGCGAGTTGAGAACCAACATCTTTCATCTCGTCAAACATGTCGCGAATGCCCATAGGCCCAAATGCCGGCATGAGGACACGATGCGCGATGCCCCAGTTGGGCTCATCAGGATTTGCCGTAAACAGGCCATCGTGGAGGGCTTCCCGAATCTCGTTCAAGACATTGTTGGGTATTTTCTCAAATCGCTTATCATCGCAGAGCTCGTCGACTAAAGCAACCGTGCTCACAGTTACCAGAGTAGTACCTGGCAAGTTCAGGCGATAGACCTCGCCGTACTTCTGTGCTAAGTTCTTGAATGACGTGACAGAGTTTTCAGCGTCAATATCCGCGATGTTTCCAATAAACGGGAGCGTAGGCGGCTCAGGAATCGGAACGATTGGTTTGACTGTCATATTGTGAATTCAGAAGACGGAAGCACTCGTGAGTATAACAATTAACGGCCTCAGGATTATCGTATATAAGAAGATAGGTAAGTATAGATGCTATTCGCTTTTTTGTGCTTTTTTGGGCGTGTGTCGATTACTCTTCGACTACACAAGTAAGACGTTGAGTTAGAGATAGGTGTTCATTCTCTACCTGGTTCATCATCTGCCTTATGTAGGTAGGCACAGGCAACTTCATATATGATTCAGACAATCGCCAAACCCTGGGAATACAGCCTTGATTTGGTGGAATACACGTAACGCCCACGGAATTTATGTGACCGATAGTGGAAACATACGGGCTGAAATTCGTCCGCAACATCAACGGCGCTATAATCCATACCTTGCGTTGAGCTATAGCATCATGCAGGCCCTTGAGCATCGACCATCCACGTAATGAAACATTCATCTCGTGCGTTAGATATGAGGTCAATATCTTGGACAGTCACATCGAAACGGCCAGATGCGCTCGGGCTCTAGGGCTGCCCAGGTTGCCGATCATGATAGCTAGGGGTAGGTATCCACAAGTCGTACCAGCCTTAGAACTGGGTTATCGGGGTACATATTTCTCGTAGGATTTTCCTGTGCAATTATTGTACCCGTTAGCATTTAATTACTCATAATCCGTAGGAGAGATATGCAGAGCAAAAAGGTCCAAGGACCTGGAACCAAATAATGGATTCGAAGTCGGGATCGGGCTCGGAATCGGATACGGACTCGGACATTATGGAACCGTGGCAACCGTAGGAATACTCGAAATTACTAATTCGAAACCTCCCGTCGTCTGTCAGCGGGACCTACCATTCTCAAGCTGCATCATACAGCACGTCACACCGATCTTCTTCTTCTGGTACCATGGTGCGCTTGCGCGTGACGGGTTAGTCACTTCTAGGTAGACATGAGCGATAATTCTCCCCGAGAGATTCCGCCTCCCCGGCGGCGGGCGCTAGCTTGTCTGCCGTGCAGGAGGAAGAAGCTTCGTTGCGACCACCGACATCCGTGTGGCAATTGCATGCGTGCGAGAAACAAGACATGCTCCTATCCACGAGATCACCATGTTGCCGTTCCTGCTATTTCACTCCCTACTCAGTCCGGAGATACCGGCGCTACGTTAAAGTCTCCGGCTGCGGGTAGCGTGGTGGACGGAAGAGATGGAGAACCCCCGGAACAAGATAAATCGACTCGGCGGGAAGTTTGGCAATCATATTCTGTAGGAAGTCTATCTTTCGCAATCCCTTCTGGCAGTAAGCTTGGTTCGAATGAGGATATTCGTTTGGACAATGGCGATGACGATGTCCCTTCGCAACAGCCAACCGGCCCTAATCGTAGCGCGTATGGGAAAGGGAGTCGCCAGTCAAATCTTCCTGGTCTTCGCACGAGTTCTAGGAAGTCCCCGTATATGGACACGTACCCGATAAATGGCCTCATCGTAAAGAAACGTTATTACCCAACGACCCATTGGATGTTCTCGTTGACATTGGTAAGCTGAGGATAAAATCTAGTATCTTGGCTTTTTATTAATTCCTGGTAGACGCCGTTTGCGATAGATTGGCTCGATGACCAGATGCGAAGCCAAGAAAGAATCTGGCAAGATTTGATGACTTGTAAATTTCTTGTCAGAACCATCAAGGCTAGAAGGGTCCTACTTTGGGAACAAGGTCAGTATGGAAAGCAGTTGCCGACCAAGACGCTGGCCGATACCCTATTTGAAGCGTATCTACGTACTAGCGAATCCATCTATCGAATCATTCACATACCCACCTCTAAGCGTATTTTTACTGCCATGTACGAAGATCTCAACCTGATAAGTCCAGCACACATAGTCCAGTTGCAACTCTGTCTTGCTATTGGCGCTTGCTTTTACGACGATGAGTTCTCGCTCCGCCCCCAAGCACTCCAGTGGATACGAGAAGCAGAACATTGGCTTGAATCACCCGGAAAACTTCGACTGACGGTACGCGATATTCAAACCATGTGCCTCTTGCACTTAGCTCGACAGACCGCCCAATCGCAGAGAGAAACCCAGGTCTGGGCGAGTTCTGGCGCCTTGGTCCGTGCTGCAATGTCCGTTGGTCTACATCGTGATCCAGCAAGACTCCCGAGCATGCCCTTTTTGGAAGTTGAGATGAGACGTCGCGTATGGATGACGATAATGGAGCTCGTCTTAGATTCTAGCGTTGATGCCGCGGGGCCACCCATGTTTTCTCTTGACGACTTTGATTGTTCTCTTCCTCTGAATCTAAATGATGCTGAATTGGATGCGATCAATGGCGATGTAACCCCTCATGATCCAGCCGAGTACACCGACACTTCAGTGCAGATTGCTTTAGGGCGGACCTTTTCAACGAGGCTTTCCATCGCAAAGTACGCCAACGGAATAAAGACTGAGAATTCGGAAGAGGAAACTTTGAGGTTGAGTTCCAAATTGATGGACGAATACCGTTCATTGGCGAAGACCTTGCACTCCTTGCGTCCATCAGCCACGATGCCCCAGCAGCGGTATTGTGACCTTATACTCAGTCGTTACATTTTCACTCTGCATTTACCATTTGTGCCCCGAGCCCTGAAAGATCCCACCCAATTCTCTTTCTCTCGGGCTATCTGTGTTGACACAGCCCTGAGATTAGTTTCGTCCTCCCTGCCGTCTTCGTCATCACTCCATGATCCTATGGTAGCAGCTATGCAGAGCGTGCATTCACCCGGGAACCATAGCCTCGATTTCAGCCGTTTACTCATGTGCGGTTCAGGCCCATTTCGGTCCGTGCCTTGGCAGGCAATCATGATTATTGCGGCAGAGCTGGCGGCAACGATACGCCAGGCACACGAAACATCGCCTTGGACAAGTCTGATGCCGTTTAACCAAGCGCAGACTGGGAATCGAATGCGATGTGCTGAGCTTCTTGCATTACTTAGAGAAGCAAAGAAGTTGACTCGAAATCGCGTCCGGGCTGGCCATCTCGATGTCAAAGACGTGGTGTATATAGCTGTGATCCTTGCCGGAATCGAGGCCGCGATGGACGGCGTGCCGGCCGAACCAGCTATGGATGAGCAAGGCAAGGAAATCCTAGCCGAAGCGGTGGGGATCTTCGCAGAAATGGCGGGAACGGGCACTTCTGTATGGGATAATCCTCCCGACCTGGATGACGAAGACTTCGGTGGTGCGAGTGAGTTTTGGTCGATAGGATTCTCAGGTATGGAATGGGATACATTCACCTAGACGGTTTCCACAAAATGGATTCGAACACATACCGAAATTTACAATCCAATGTTAGATACATTCAAGCTCGGAATGTTTGCCTCGCTGCGTTGAATTTGATTTGTTATGTCCTAACTCGTCTCCTATGCTAATAAATGGTTAGTATATGGTTAGTGATGCATCGTGGAAATATTTACTAGACAAGTAATCTGTAACGACATTCTATTCCTCCCAAATTCAAAGAAATCATAATATTAGTATCTATAGGCCCGCTTTTAACCGCTAAACAATCATTAGATGCCAGTAAGATTGATATGCTTGACTACCAATCAAGTATATGGGATACGAATCCACCATCGCGTTGCCACTACACGTTTCCATTCTTTTAAGCCTTAAGGATGCTATCCAGAGGGATCTCCCAATACCAGCCGGCTAAGGTAATTGCCCCAATGCTCATCGAGAAGGCCATCAGAAAGTTGACATCATTGTTATCCAGCAGATCGAATCCGCTCTCGGCCACTCGTGTAGGTTTTAAATCACCGAAGTGCGAGCCACGGTGTTTATCGCGAGGGTCATAAGGGTTTTGAGTTGAGTCATCTTTGCCAGAAATGGCGGGGTCAAGCTGCTTTTCGACGGCGTTGGTTCCTTCGCCGTGGAGAATTTTTGCTTTGGCACGAGTACTAGTATTCTCGTCGAACTGATCGCCGGCATGGGAGTCTACATCGGTAGAGGTTAGGGCTCGAATGCCACCTTCGCCTTCGACAATTTTTCCGGAGCGCACATCCCGCACGCTTCTCTGGAACCAACCTCCTAAGAAGCTGTCCAAGAGACTCCCTAATGCACCCCAAAGACTTAATCCCCAAGCAAAAGTGGCTTTTTGGCCGAGAGTCCAATTTTGGCCGCCTCCGATTTTACCCACGGTGTCGCCGCCACAGAAGGGGAGAAACATTAGAGAGGTGCCAACGATAATCGTAGATCCGAGGAGACCGGCGAATAAACCCCATAGCGTAACACCTCCGTTCGTGCCTCGCGGGACTTTTCGCAGAGACCAAGAGGTGATCAATCTAGGGCTGGTTCGCGACAAGATTCCTAGCTCGGAGGAAAAGGTATCGGCGCACACGGCGGCATAATTGGCGATAATTCCAACAACGAGCAGATCGCCACCCCACGAATAACAGAACGAACCCTCGGGGACCTCTCCATCGACGACGATCGAATTGCGCCGCGCGCGAAGCTGATAGGCATGCAGGAGAGTCAAGAAGGAGGCCATCAGGGAGTTAGCCAGTACTTGGACATGTGTTCTCGGGCCCTCGCCCCCACTGCTACCCTGGGAATTCAACGTGAGGCCCGTCTTGATATCCGCTTTGACTTTAGTGGCCCGCGTTCCGGCTAGAAAGAAGACGACCAGCAGCACGAACGGGAGGTTCCATGGGTGAACGGCGTGCGCCGTGGCGGTTAGCGCTGCGGTGACGATGCCGAGAGGTGTCAGCGATTTGTGTGAGTAAGCGCGGTATACGAGAGCGAGCGTCGCCGGAATGGCGAAAACGGCCTTCATCGTGAAAGCTTGAAGCTAGAAGAGCTTCAAAAGAAGATGGAATAAGCGAACTTGATGTTTCTACATGTAATGGTCGATAGCTTAGAAGACGTGTCGTTTCATATCATGTTGGGTTATTAGAACGAGAGAAAGACATCAGAAGTTAAAAGGTGAAGCTTGGAGCTGACCCAAGTTTACGTGGGGAAGATCGGAAGCTCAGGTGAGCTAGCTTCGTTATCGATACCAACGTAGTACGGTAAGTACGTACAGTATTCCGTAATTATTGGTACAACAAAGATGGCAGTGACGTAATTTCTAACCGTTATGCGGATCCGTATAATTTAAGCAGATCATCGGCCGCCGTATCAATCGTCCCATCAATTCCGTACCAAAAGTGCTCCGGCGTTAACATCCATCTCCTTAAATGACCACCTAAAATATCTTTTCCAAGTTGGATAATCTCATCCTTAGCCTGCTTCGGTAGCTGAACGAGAAGATCTTTGACAGCATCTTTCTGAGCGTCGTTCATATGTGTTGAATCGACCTGTTCCCATATCTCGGCTAGCCTCTCGATAAATCCGGTAGCGCTTTGCGGGAAGTCCTCTGATGCATCGGTGCATAAGGGGTCTGGGGTGGTCTTCTCGCAGTAGGATAGAACTTTGGTGGACTCCGGTATATCAGGGAATTCCATGCTATCCTGCCAGACTCCGACCGGATCGCCGAAAACTCCCAACGCGATCACATTTGTTGCATCTCCGAGTTGACCAAATGACTTGCGGGCACAAAGCGCGCCTTGGCTATAAGTGATTGCAGGCGTCAGATAGGTATGCAAGCCCGACAGGGAACTGTGCTCAAGACAACTTACCTCCACCCCCAAATAGCGATCTTGGAGTCCGGACAATGAGAAGAATACGCCTGCACGGCTTTTCCCAGACTGGATGCACACTCGGGAGATCCTCCATCCTCGATGTAGCCGGCCAGGTCAGCCGGGTAATCATCAACACTGACACCTTGAAAGGCTACGTTGACTCCCGACGCTTTGCTAACCAGAGTGTCTTTGAAAGGACCACCCACCCAAGGGCCCAGATTTCTGGCAAGACCTGTCAGTACATCAAACTTCTCGCTGGTGATTGATTGTAGGTCTTACCCTTCGTCGAACGTTCCTCGAGCAAAAATGACAGCGAGGTCAGCACATTTTGCAGCCTCATCTCCATTCAGCACTGGGTCCCAGTCATTTGACGAAACTGCTGGATCTCGGCGATTCAAGATTGCTGCTGCTGGGACAGTCGATGGTAAGGCGAGACACGTGGTAGCGAAGCTGAGCAAGACGGCGTACTTGGCAGCCATATTCACTGTTCCAGATGCCATGTTATATCTTATGGATGGAGATTGAAATAAAAAGACATTTAGAATCGTGTCTCGATACATGATTTACATACTTATATATACCTACCTAGGTGACAAGTCAAGCAAATGGGATTTACAGTCCATACGATGAATCTTCGTGTTCTAACCAATCAACGGCCGAGATTCATTCTGAAAAATGATCATTCAGGAACCAGATGCTGGCATGGTGGATACCAAGTCTTGACATGTCCAACAACCTTCCTAAATGAAACGAAGTTGGATCAATTGACTTCGGCCGTCCCATATGAGAAAAAAGGGACGTGTTTCTTATTCAAGTACCGAATGGATGAAGGAAGGATTCCGATTGAACCACCATGGACGTATCCCTTGGCTTCTGCGCAAACACGGGAAACTGGGGCAATGGAAACATTTGGGACCATGCATCTGGACTTCACGGGCGTATTTCGAGCCATAAGAAACCAGAGGGCAATAATTAGGTTATGGTTACTTTAGAATAAATTGATTTTGGTGACGTTATCCCAAGCAACACCACAACAGCAAATATCCAAAGGCGAATGACAAACAACATTGACAAGTCTTGGCGCATTAACCGCAATATGTCCACGACCGGAACTTTTGATGACGCCCACTGGGCTATTTCGGATGGCAATGTCATTGGGACTACCTGTAATGAAGCGTCGTGACTGGTGTATCATGAGGTAAATTGCGAGGTAATCGCGAGTAACACGAATGATATCTGTTTGATACAGCGTGGTCCACTCCTCTCAACACTGCGCGCAATGTGCGTGGGGTCAATTTTGGAAGATGAGGCTAGAGTGTGGCTTAATGTGTGGCTAGGGAATATATTCCCGCGACGGTCTCAGGTCGTACATATTACCAATTCATCTGGTTACCTAATCTAAGCTATAGAATCTGATAATTCTGTTTCCTGTCTATATGTTTCATCCAACCCCTTCTCCAAGATGATGGGATGTTTCTTCACATAAAATCGCATACCGAGCATGCAGATTATGCTCCCAACACAGAAAGCGGCGGCCAACGGAAATCCGATCGGATACCTAGGAGAATCCGAAACTTGCCAGGCGCGGAGTGGTATGGTAGCATGACCGACGTAAACCAAAGTGACAGCAATAGCCACGGCGATCGATCGCGCTTCTGGTTCTTTTCGCAGGATCTCTGCGAGCCATGCGATTAAGGCATATCCCCACGCGGCCGTGGCAAATGTCAGGAAGTAGAATGTCATGATCGTGGGATGCGAATTTGGCCATCCTGCCAGAACGGACGTCGCAATCAACTGCAATACCGCCGCGCCGCAGGAAACCTGCCATCGCCAACCCTTCCAATCGCTTAACGCATTCAGAGCGATGTTGCTCACGATTGAGATCGCATACCCACCGAGAGGAATAAGATTGACCTCGTAAGTGGAATATAGAGCCTTCCCATCGGAACCGGTGACACCTTTCAGGTATAACAAAAAGTACGAATTCGCTCGCTGCGACCACGCGAATTGTAAATAAGCGGCCAAAAATAAGTAAATCAGAGGGCTTTTGAGTATCGAGCGAAGCTTCCGGACTAGAAGATTGAAGGGAATGAGCTCTGAGGTGGCCACTCCCTGTTCTGCTAACCTAGAACGTGCAATTTCACGCTCAGAGGGGCTGAGATAGATTGCACGAGTGATCTGGGGAGAATCGGGGATAATGAGAAATCCGATGGCTCCCCAAACCATGGTAATGACGCCAGACACGATAAACAGCCACTGCCAACCCTGAAGACCGTTTACTCCATTTAGATTCTTATACAGGGCCGCTTGTAGCTATAACAACAGGAGTTAGTGATGACTTGTTTAGGGAGGCGAGCAGCTCATTCAATGTATGTCGCGGAAGCGATTGCTCCTAAGCGAGCAGAAGCAATACTTGAAAGGGGAAGAAAGAACTCTTACAATGCCGAGGAACATGCTTCCAGCCACGCCACTAACTCCAAAGATGGCCAACCGCTTGCCCAATTCCCTTGGAGTATACCAATTGAAGATCAAGCTGACGAGGCCAGGCCAAGATGTCGACTCGAAAACACCCAGGAAAAATCTCAATCCATAGACAGTCTTCGCGTTCGGTGCCTTGTACGTCGCCAACGTGAGCGCGCCCCAGATGATCTCGCAGATGGGCAAGAAGATGGATGGTCGGACTCGCGTCTGGATCATCTGGGCGGGGACGATGAAAAGCGCGTATCCAATTGAGAAGTACGTCGTGAACTTGACCAGCTCGTTTCCATACAGCGAGAGCGACTCCTGCATTCCGGATACATAAGCTTGTGTCGTGGACGATTGATCCATATCTTTGGTAAGACCGGCTATGAAAGCCCAGGTCAGAAGCAGAGCGTCTAGCTTGAGGATCACGACATGCTCCGGGTTCTTGAAATAGGGGTGTATCTTTCCAAGCCATGTTGATGATTGATACTGAAGGCCCGTGACTTGAACATCTGGGTTTGGCTTGCTGTCGTCATCTTGAGAGTTCGGCCTCATGGCTAAGTATCGTATGTTTCAAAGATGTGTTCGGGATGAAAACTGCCCCGTAGCGACAAGAATAGGTCAGTTCGAGGAGAGAGCATATCGGCTGATCAACACGTTGATCTTTTGTACGTCCCAGTCCCCATGAAATGGCTTCAATTGTCTGCTTCTAGACATATATGGTGACATTGGAACTATAATTATGGCATCAAAAATTTCGTTGCCCCCTTTTGCGCGCTACGCTAAAACACAGCTGATAACAGTTCTTGCAAGGGGCGAACGACTATATTTCATCTTTCGTTCGAACAAACCTTGCGACCCCGCATGCTAGACTTCGTACTTTTCGTTATCTTTATTAGCTATAACAGGATTGGCTAAGTTGACAAGACCCTTCGTGCTTTATTCTGTTAGCTCGGGGAGTTTCCAGCCCCTTGGGTCGAGATGCCACCATCTTCCGTGTCGATGTCGTGATACTTCACTAACCTCCGCGGGCATCAAGGCCCACCGAAACTTCATGCCAGCGAATGAATAGTCTGGTGGCACCTAGGTCTGGCCTGATGTAGGAATCTACCTTGGGATTTCATTCCTATCCTATCCGATATCAGGACTTTTATATAAGTCGTGTGGCCTGTGTACCTGACGTAGGTAACACAATGGCATCACATTCTCATAATCAACATACATACATATTCTGTTAAGACATCAGCATCAACGAAAATGGCAACATCTCCGCTCTACCCTGCTTACCTCCCGACCAGACCGGACGGGTTTGCACCAACCCTAGACGTCCCCGAGTTCGCCGGAGACGAACCGGGGACCCGCGCCGACCCTTCCAAACCCACTCTCAAGCAAGGCGTGCTCACCAACATCACGCCGAGGATCGGCACGGAGGTCAGGGGAATCCAAATCAGCCAGCTCAGCTCCGCCGGGCTTGATGAGGTAGCGTTGCTGGCGGCTGAGCGGGGCGTTCTAGTTTTTGTGAGTGAACCGTGTTTTTTTACGATAACCAGGTTTTCAAGGGTCTTCCTGATTTTATCATCCCGAGATACCGTAAAGTACATATCGCGTCTAACACCATGAAAACCAACAGAGGGACCAGGATTTCGCAGATGCCGGCTTCGACAAGCAGCGCGAAATTGTGAAATATTTCGGGCCGCTGCATAAACACCCGACGATGGGATATCCCGCCGGCACAGGTCCCGAGTTTCACGTCGTTTACGCAGATGAGACAGCGTGAGTCCCCTTGATCCCCTTCTGAATAGAAGTGCTAATTGTGTTTGTGTGGTCAGGGGAAATCTTCGAACACTATTAGGGCCACATACCGCATATGATCTATGGCACGTGGACCAAACCTTCACGCCAAATGTGCCTTCAACCACATTCTTTTGGGTTCTTGAGATTCCCGCGTCTGGCGGTGGCGACACGGCCTTCACTAGTTTAACAGCAGCGTACGAGGCCTTATCGCCTTCGTTTAGAGAACTTCTAGGGGGCTTGAGACTGCACCACACATCTGCGTCGGTCGGCGAGATAGCCCGCGTTGGAACGGAACGGGCCTTGAGAGAGGCTGTCAACACGACACATCCCCTGGTAATCAAACACCCTGTAACGGGTAAGCCCTCGCTGTTCGTGAATCCGACCATAGCCCGCAAGGTCGAAGGGTTTCTGCCTGAGGAGTCGGATAACCTGCTGGGGTTCCTTCACAATCACATCAAGAGTCTGGACTTTAGCTGCAGAGTCAAGTGGGAAAAGGGGACGGTGGTAATTTGGGATCAGAGGGCAGCGGCACATAGTGCGATCCCGGATTTTGCTGATGGCGAGAGAAGGCATGTGGTCCGGATGATTCCGTATGGCTCGAAGCCTCAGCCTTTTCGGGACGGTTCTTCTGGGAAAGGGAGCAATTGAACTGGCAAAGTTAAGGACCCCAGATGAGACGTTATGAGTTGTGACTGAATAATTAGGTACATTATTTGATGGTAAAGCTCACCATTACTTTACATGTACATCCTCACTAGCCTACCTACCTATTTATTGTATATAGGGAAGATATTATACCCGAAATAAGTTAAGATGATTACTTCGTGATTATTATTAGACCAGGTTTGGACCTCGCAAGACGTCTACTCTAAAATTCTGATATCCAAGAAAGCCAATAGCTACCAAAAGTAGGAATGAAAAAGTACCTTCCAAGAAGTCTAGAATAAGTACAAGAATGTAATCAAAAATGAGGAATTCGTAATGTCATCAAATCATTCAATATATTTTCTGTAAGAAATCAACAGCCATTTGATATCCAAAACATCACAGCAGCACGACTTAGACCAATTCAAGTCTCGTGTCCTGTTCAAGCTGATCCGTTCCCTCCGTGGCAGCAGCATCAGCATGTGTAGAAGCAGCATGTACTTCGAAGTCATCTAGCGAGGAATCGATATTGACAGCAGAGGTGGCAACACGAGGGAAGTGAATAGGGGGCCCAACAAAGCTAGCGCTCATCCTATCCGTATCCTTCTGGCCAAACTCCCACAACAAAGCCGGCTCGGCGAAACCGCGTCGAATGAGAGCGTCCTGGATATCGTTGGAGAATCCGCGCCATCGGATTAACTTGTCCGAGCTAGCGTTGAGCTCCACAGTCGAAGCGTCGAGTTGGGTCTGAGCAGCCGCCATCTCGCCCTTGATTCCCGCGATGCTGACTTCTAGGGCTGCCTCCCGCTCTTTTTGAGGCTGGAGTTGGTTGGCGACCAGAGTTTCGATTTCAACTTGCAGGTCCACGGATTGCCGAGGTTCGCCTCGCCCAGACAAGGACGACGATGGCCGCCAATTCACAGACGACGCGCGTGTCATGAGCGCTCGGCGTCGCTCAGCTAGCTCTTCTTCTTCCCTCTCGATGGCTAGTAAGTCTACTCGAGTGCTCTCCAGCCCTGCCTTTTCGAGCTCTATCTCAACGAGAGTCTTCCTTACAGCGTCTAGCTCGTTTTCCAGTTCCACCAGCCGAGCTTTCGCCCCACTGTATTGAGACCTGGCTACGTCAATTGTGCGCTCTGCAGCCTGGCGCTGGTCTTGAAAGGAATTAGAGAGTTGGAGAATGGTTGACTCGATATAGGTAGCCACATCGTCATAGGAGGACTGGGGCGACGCGGCGCCGTTTGTCCGTAGAGGTGATGGTGGGACCTGGGGAGCACTTCTAAACGAGGCGGAAAAGGAAGCGCGGTGGAATTCCGGAGACGTGTTATTCTCAGAGAAAGATGAAGGCGTGAACATGGAGTGGTGCTGGCGTTTGGCGCGTTTGAATAGAGGCATTGCCCGTTCCGGTGGCATGGAATGTCTATTCGTGGGGCTGTTGAATCGGGAGCTGTTGTTAGGAGAAAATGGACGTCGGCTTTGGCGATTTGACCGTATTGCCTGCCGCATTGCCTGCTGGCTGCTCGCACGGTCACGGACGCTTATTTCCTCCTCGGCATCGTCATCTAGGTCATCCTGGACGGACTTCACATCTTGCTCATCTTCATCTTGATGGTGTTCAGCAGTGGTCCGGCTTTGCTTTCTCTTCTTGCTCCTTGCGGTCGGGTTGTGAGGCGTGTCGGAGCCTTCCTTGCAGGCATCAATGACGGCATTGAGCACAGCCGGTGAGAGGCACTGGTCATCAACCATATGGGCTCTGAGAAGGCGACGGGCGTGACGAAGAGTGGTACAAAGTGCGATGGTCTTTAGCTTGTCCACTAGATTGTCGGTCCAGAGAATAGGGTGATGAGGCGATTTGGGGGAGAAGAGTTGCCAGGGCCAGATATTCCAAAGCTGATAGATCCTTTGGGCTCCTTGTTTGCTCCTGTGGGATACGGGTCGTTTGAGTGGATGATCCGTTGGGAGAGTGATGTCGAGTGTCTCAATCGGGCGAGGCATCTGTTCCAGAGAGCGGTGTAGCTTATGATCCACGTGTATAGCGAACAAGAAAATCCATAAACAACTAGTAACTCGACTGAGATTTTATTCTAAAATAGAATAAGGAAGAAAAATATTAAAGTAGGTACACTAGAAAGAATCCATGAGCATCAATACAAATTGAGTTTATAAATACCTAGGTACGTATGAGTTGTCATTGGGTTGAACTGAGGAAGCTGAAGCTCCAGAACAGCCTAACTGGAGCCCGATGTACAAATCATTTGCAGAAGTGGAGAGATGCGCTGTAATAACCCCACTACAACAACCCCTTTTACAGGTGCATCGCGGGGTGACCCTAGCTCTTGGGCCCCTATAAGTTCCACGTTGTATGTACCTTGGTGAAACCTGGAATTCTTGGACAATTGCCACCAGGCACCGAAACCACCGCAATCATCATGTAAAGTGTGTGGGGATGACGTATCGAAAATATTTTAGCCTTCGTCCAATAGGATATAATAGAACAGACACTGTACTTTTTCCCCTGCTTAATAGACCTGGTATTTGAAAGCATCAAACGTGTAAATGAAGGTCTCCGTCGAAGCTGAATCATCCACACAGTCGAATGTCCCGTCTTCAGACCATAAAGGACGCGTAGGCCACTTGCAAAGAGTATCAATATCCCCATCGTTATCCAAAGTGTCGGGAACTGTCCCGTTCTCGGCCCATGCAATCACAGTCTGAAGCGTCGTGGCGGGCCATCCGCCATTGGGCTGTTGTCTGTTACTGCCACAGTGCGCGCCACCCGGAACCAGATATAGGCGGTAGAATTCGTCCAAAGCTGCTATACTCTCATTATATTCGAGATCACCATACAGCGTCTGGCGAACCGCTTCGTAATAATGAACGGAGGACCCAGCAGGAATAGACGAATCCGCCTCACCGTGGACGTGAATAATCTTTCCGCCAGCTGATCGGAAGGGATCAATGTCTGGCCAGGTGGTCTGGAGTGAGTCGTAGTACTTTTGTTCGCCAAGTGCCATCCAGTCTCTGAGAGTATCTGTCGTAACATTCTCCAGGCTGTCGAGGGAGTCCGTTTCTTCAAGACGGAGAAACTTGGCGATCCATTGACCACCAAGTCCCGAAAGACTGGGCTCCCAAGCTGCCGTCTCTTCATTGTACTGGGAGGTAGCATCAGCCAACGAAGCACCCAGTTGGGGATTCAAGTAAATTTGTTTCCCTTTGGAATCGATGAGACCGTTGGTGAATGCCGAAGCTACTGCCGCACCCTCTACTGTGATAGTACCATTTTGCTCAGGCGTAGCACCACCACCAGGGAATTGTCGACGGCTCAAGGAAGGTGGCCCACCTGGGAAACCACCGCTGGACGCGGCGCAATAGTAAGGCTCGCCTATCGTAGAGTTATAGTCGAAGTTCAGCTTGCATAGATCAGACCTAGAGACTACACCATCCACTTTACCATCCAAGCCATCACATGCAGCGATCGTTAGGTTAACGATCTTCTCAAGTTCGCAAGAAGGGGGGTAGTAACCGATGCTCTGTTCGATGACCCCGCCGGACAGGTGGTTGGTCTGTAGTTGACTGAATCGGAAAGCGGGAGCGCCAGTAACGACACCGTCGAATTGATCAGCGAACCGTTGAACCTGGCTCCAGCCCTCACGTCCGCCTTCTGAGCATCCCTATAGACGTTGGTAAGGAGTATGTGATCGTCTCATCGGTGTTACTAACCTGATAGTAAGAGTAGATTTTATCATCACTCGAAACATTGAAAAAGTTCCTAGCAAGCTGTTTTCCAAGCGTTGCGAGTTCGTGATGGGCTTGGTATCCGAACATATAGGTCGCTTGCCAATTAACAACGCCTTTCGCTAAGAGGAACGCGGAGTCGAACTGTGTGTTGAAGTTTCCAAAACCACCATCAGTGATACCGGATACGGCGCCAACAATGACGCCTACGGGACTTGACGAAGCACCGGAATTAATTGCAAGTCCTCCGCCACCAGTCGAGACATATCGCTGTTGGAATTTCTCCGGCGGCGGTACGAGGTACGACACATGAACGATATCATTCACGACCCCATCATGCGAGTATGCAAATGTGACATTGCAGTAATCAATCACGGCCGGTTCGTACCATTCCGAGCTAACAGATTTGTTGGTCGTCAGGGCGGCCGAAACCGATGATGTGTCGATGGTAATACCGAGTCCGAGATCTTCTGTCGGGAGTACGCTTGCGGCGTAGTCGACCGTGCAGTAATCAGCCAAGGAGGCAGCTTGTACCGCAACGATGGCAGCGGTAAGTGCCATTGTCTTCCAAGCCATTTTTATCGAAAACAGCCCGCGGCTTAAAGAAACACCTGATGATCCAAGGTCAAGGCCACGGGATGAATAAGAACCAAAGCCATGATGCCCAGAGACCTGCTCATTATATGAGAAGCAAGCACCCTGCGACCTAGCCTATATGCTCTGTGATATTTTGAACCGCGATCTTTCAATTGCTCCCCGAAACAGGAAGGCAATTGGGAAATTGATTACCCGTGCCTGGGGATATATATCCGCCGTGGGCTAGATCGTGCATGGTGGATTGGAGGAGAATTAGGCGACGGAGCGTGTCCAGAATCGACAAACCGGCACCCGTATCCTTACTACCGGAACCGGGCTCCGGATTTTCATTTCGTTTGATAGCGGAGATCGAAATTCCAATCGCGACGCGTTGCAATGGGCCGCGCGTCCTTCCTAGGATAGCATCCCTCATTCGGAGAGTAGAAAGCACGATGGCACGTCGCGGTTGCAGTTGGAGGAGGCCAAGAGGTTGGATCCATTACCCGTTTCTGTGCTAGGCAACAGATGTCTATAGCATACCACTTACTTTATGTCCCTTGCATACCTACCTTATTGAGCGCATAAGATCTAATCTAATCAATCGGGATTAGATCTGGTCAAATAGTGGCATCGAATCTGTCCAGATGCTTATCCAATTGCCAATTGGGATCTAATCCTGCTGGTGTAGAGGACGACAAAACACAGTGAAATGAGGTTGACAAATGGAACTAGAAGTAAATATCTCGTTAGTTATTTCAAAGGCCTAGGAAGGACTTTCTCTTGCATTGGATGTTCTGAGCGGAGTAGTCTTTCGACCACTCTAAAAAATAATCTAAGTAGAAAAGGAGGGGAGGGCGGATGAGATAACATATACTAAGTATATACAGTGAGGCTAAAACTGTCTCGGACTGTACTGCTTTCCAAAGATTACCTAACAAATGTGTCATGTAGCGTGCGAGTAACTCTTGTAAGAGCATATTCGCACTATGTCTATGTTTTTCTAACCCCCGCTTTTTGGAGTCGATTCAACGGATTTTCTTGCAACTTACACGACACAATGGAATATACTGTACCAAGTAACCATCTACGACACTGAACAACGCATCCTGCGACTGAGCCCAATAGAGCTTAAAACCAAACCCTTTAATCCAGTATTTACGGTTTCCATTTCCAATACCTCTGGGCGAAGTATACTGGATACCAAACCATCCGATACGAGCCAGGATCAAAACTGAACCTGATGGCGAATTGAAGAGAGGGCCCGACTCTTTCCTCAGAGAAACCTCACGAAAATAACACCAAAATCAATCATTGCGACGGGAGAGAACATATTTTAGTAGTTGCACTACTGCAGTGCAGCAGCGCTGGAACTGCATTCTGAGGCTCTGTATCATCTGCCTTCGGACAAGATGTTAATCGTGTAACTCGGTAGACTGATACCCCGGCCTTCATGCGCCTCTTAAGGAGAAGAGACTAGGTAGCCACAAGAGTCCACCTCAACGTAAGTTCTGCGAGCCCTTGGGTAAGACTAATTACTGGCGTTATGGTAGGGTTAATTTAATGTTATAAGTCATCGAAGGTCTAGTAATCATTGTATCAACTCCGGGCTATTCACTCTATGATAAGTACCTCTCTTCACATTTTCGTTACCATGCATCTACTCACCACCCCTATTCCGGCGACAGCTAGCGGCGGCTGAACTGTAGCTTTTGGTTCCAAAACATCCCTACCGCCCATCGCGCGTGAGTGAAGCGTTCTTCTGTCTTAGGGCTTGTGATATCGAAGCGCCTTAGTAGCTCAACACAAAGCTTCTGCATCTCCATTTGGGCGTAGTATTTACCCGTACACTCCCGGTCGCCATAGCCCCACCACATACCATATTTCTCCATCTTCTTGACATACGCTTCATGCTCCTTGGGGTTCATTCTAGATTCCTCCTGGATCCATCGCTCAGGCTTCCAAATCTCTGGATCGACGCCAAAGATTGCCTCGTCCCGATGGATGATGTAGGGGCTCGCTCCCATCTGCGTGCCAGGAGGAACGTAGACCCGGCCGTCGAACAATTCATACCCAGGCTTACTGACAAGACGTGGTAGGATGGTCTGAGCAGGTGCATCTCTGCGGAGTGTTTCCTTGATACAAGCCATGAAGAATGGGAGGTGGGTTGTCTCGTCGTAAGTCACGACAGGGTTGGACAGTTGATTAGCACAATCGGCAGCTTGAATCTCGGCAGCGACGCGGTCATACGCCGTAGGATGAGTGATCAAGTTATCGATGAAGGGCGATATGAATGCAGAGACTCCGTCGAGAGTAGCGGCAGTGAAGGTTATTACTTCAGCCTTGAGATCTTCCCTCGAGAATTGATACTCGTTAGGGTTTTTCGCGGGATCAAGACTAGGACCAATGTTAGAGCGCATACCGATAATCAGGGACACAAGGCATTCCTACTCGTCGAAGAAAAGTTTCTGGCCCTTCAGGTTTTCGTCGACCTTTCGACGGTCTGTCATTTCATCGAAGTTCTTGAAGCAGCAAGTAGTCAGCACAGTGCATCCAAGTACCACAGGATTGGAAGTGCTACAGAATATAGGTTATCCATGTGCTTGAAAGTGTTGGTCCAAGACCATATATACTTTCGCCAGAAAGGCCGACGGAGTAATGGTGTCAACCATGTCATTACGGCAGCCTTTGCAGACATACTGTAAACCCCTTGAAGAGAGCCTAATAGGCCTTTGTCGTCGCGGCCTTCAGCAACACAGCCTCTAGCTTCGCCATACACAAGATAAGACCAAACATCCGCCAAAAACCACCTGTATAGTTATTGATGAGCGCATGAATTGTGTTTAAATCAAGAAGGTATGCTTGCCGTAAATGCTCGGAGAAGTCTAGGGGCTTTCCTGCCTTCGAGGATCTCTCCTCGATTTTGACACACAGCTCATCAATGCACTCGCTTATTTTTTCCTCGTGATTAGCCTTCATGGTAGTCATCGAACACTGCCAAGAGTGTTAGTTATAAGATTGGTATAAATGGGCTAGCTACATACGCAAGGTGCAACAAGCCTCTTCTTAGCGTAATGGTCTTCGTGTTTGAGAGACTGGAACATTGCGGCTGTTTTACCAAACATCCACGAGTCATAGAATCTTGGTTTATCCGCATATCGGTGGTAGACCTGAGGTAGCAGCGTAGCGTCACTGAAAGATAACATATTTGGAGCCAGACGGATAATGGGCCCTTTGCATGTTAGAAATACGTCGAGATGATAGCAGAAGGAGTTTTGGTACCATATTTCTTGTGAAGTTCAAGGCCAAAAGTTGGCACGGAACATATGACATATACCAAGTACCATTCAGTCAACGAGCCGAGAAACGGGCCCGGAAATCCGGCAAGCGGGTGAAAATACCGATTATAAACACAAACTGATGGAATATACATGAACGCTATAGCTGCCGTGAGATAACAAAGACCGGCGATAGTAGGGATCTGGGCTGCGATATCGACCAGATCCATTTTGTTCCATGAGGTAGCCATGTTTGCTTTAGTCTGGGCAGGGGTACGAGCATGAGGGTTTGGTACTTGTTAAGGATCGATAATACGGGAAAGCTCATTATTTATGCAGTCATTTTTGTCTTATGCTAGAATCGACTCGGTTCCTCCCGTAAAGGATTACATAGAATAAGTTGGTTGGCCCCCATTTCGCCATCTACCTCCTAACGAGACTAGTATGGGACGTAACGGGAAATAAGTGTGATAGTTTACTTGCAAGTGTCTTAGCAGCTGCCTCAAAATAACCTCACGTGTAAGTCTTGTACGTTGGTGCGCTTCGAGATAGGACTAACAGATATCAAGAGGCTCTCCAACCCCTATGGATTGCCATGAACTAACTTACGAGCTGACAGCTGATTGACAAATGATGCGGGTCTAAGGCAAAGGCGTCAATACACTTATGAGTTAGTTTATTCGATGTAGAGTGGCTGAGAGAAGAAGACTTGCCTAGAAACTCGTGTCTTGTTTCTCCTCTGTGTAATAACCTTTACGTGACACCATCCCAAGATGTGCCACTCATCCGAGATTCTTGTGGTCTTGGTCTATATTCAGCATACGCTCAGCCAACACGAGTTCGCCGAATATGGCCTTCTCGGAAAGCTGCAGATCAGCCCCCAGCTGGATTCTTGATGCCTCTACTGACCTAATACCTCGTAAATGTGGCCTTCTAATGGGGTCATATCACATATAGTCGCTCGATACGCGTGTTCCCACACCAACCTATTGATATCAACAGAGCTCTAGATACTAAAATAGGTATACTTCTGCCTCAAATATATCGGTAGGTAGCCGCGTGGCTGACTTTAGGGCAGATGTCTCTAGTCACAATTATTTATTAGACAGGGTATAAAAGTAGGTGTGTTGATAATATAAAAAAGCAACCTCTATGATGCTCGCACAACTATCTTGAATAGGCAGGATTGGGCGAGTAGCGTGTTTCTCTGCCCAACGTAGGACATCTTAAGAGGTATCTACCTAGAAAATATATTGATTCTACCATACATGTACTCACGTACTTCGGATCTCTACAATCCGACCGGAATAGCCAACGTCAAAAAACAATTCACACATCATACGTGACAGAAGTGTCCAAAGTCCGCCAAATGGCTTGCTTAGAATCATTCGACGGTCTTTGCGCGCCCAATCCACTCAGATTCACATCTTGGCCGGTGCTTGAATCTTCTCTGGTCTGCTTTGATCGAACCAGAGACTTGTTAGAGCTGAATCCAAAACTGAAAATGGCAGCTGGACCCCGGAAGAAAGACCGCCCTTCGGAGGCGGGCTGCTTTGTAAATGTCTGGGTAAAGAACGGCCGAAGAGTGGGCATGCAGGCTGCAATGATAATCACATTCGCCTCGACACTGATATATCTAGTTAGTAGAAGTTCCTAGCAAGGTAACAGTGGTATTCTATTGGAACCTACATAGCCCAGATGATAAGATCAACTGTACCGTAGGTGAAGTCGTCCAGAATTTCTAGCTCGTTGAGGTAGGTGGTTTTGACGATAGCACAAATTGCAGCAAATAAAGTGCAACCCATGACAAGGCACAAGCTGATCTTAGTTTTCCTCGGTAGCTGAAGAGTCCAGAAACTAGCGATAGGAACAACGGCGAGGACAATATCAGTCATCGCGGTGAAAGCTACATAAAATATAAGTAATTAATTAACGGCATCCGGTGAGCGGTCTAGGGGGTTCAACTTACAACCGACAAAGTAAGAATACCGGGACATGAGTCCTGGGGGGAAACAGTGAGCCGGAATAGTCGGGTTCCACAGATATTCCGACGGTGTGCACTGAACAAACAATAGAACACATGATATTCCAGATATTATAGACTGAAGTATGGTTAATGTATAAAGACCGAAAGCACGCCATTTATTCGGGGCCATCAGGCGTTCTAGTAGGATAGCAACGGAGATATTTGGGAACGAATAAGCCATGATGCCGAAAGGATTGCCAATGAAGTTGATCATGACGGTGTAGCTGAGCTGGTCCGGCGGTATGTCGGACGCGTGCTTGCCCATGCCCAGATGGACATCGTATGTGAAGATGCAAGTGCACACCACGACGAGCATCTTTCTAGTTAGCATGATACGCATGTATAAATTTTTGCTTTCGTGAGCTTACAGCAGAGAAGAAGATGAAGAAGTCATCCCAGCCAAGAGCATGAAGTACATGTGCACGTGCGAGAAGCTTCAGCCCAACGGTTACCATCGAAATGGTCGTAAAGACCCAGATGACCGCCAGTAACTCGGGACCACGATTTTCGACAGCCATTTTGGATAAGTTTTCACAGGTTGCGGTTGTTTCGGTAGGTAATGAGACTACTGGGAGAAAACTACGGACCGCCCTAACTGCATCTCGAGGGGATTTTAGCTACTTAACACCCGCGATGTCTCGGAACTTCAGCAACATTTCATCAGCGAATATCTGGAGGGCTGTTGGTGATATGCGGACTTGACGATTAGCCAGTAAAATGTGCCCATGGCACACTAACGCCGCCACTATCCACATGCATTACGCGCTCGCCACCTGACTTTTAAACGAGGGAGGCAGGTAGCCGCAAAACTTTGAGATTCATCATGTAAGACATTGGCGCTACTTCTTGAGTGAAGCAATCTCTACCTATGCGAGTAAGAACATACGAGACAAAAGTGGTACGTTAATTGATTGCGGTGTATTGCAAAATGCAGGATGAGGGGTGTTCCGCGAGGTCAGCCCTGAGGAAAAGTAGCTGTGCTGGTGGCCGTGGTGGTGGTAGTACAATAAAAAAGCAAGTATGGGAAAGAGAGTCATGGCTTTAATTAATTAAAGCTATGCAGGCTGTCATGCAAAGTAACCTTGGTGCTATAAACTATCGTGTTAGCTTTTGGTCGTAGCCTTACGTCTATGTTACGTACCTTAGGTATATAATATGTAGGTCTAATGCCGAGCTTGACTTAGAATGTCTCAGCTTTAATTGATTTTGTTGGTTTCTTTTTGCGTCGTACTTTTAACCTTCTCCGGATGTTTCAACTGCGTCAGTGTTTCACCGAAGCTTGCGGGCGGATGGAGCGGGGTGGGGGTTCGGTGAGATTCCGCAGGCTCGATGTGATAGGTCCTATTAATATATCTCGATCCGACCTATGAGGGCGCACAAAGGGCATATCCATCTGTTGTGCTCTGTGATACATTGCCTTCTGGTCATGTTGGTTGCACTGGACAAAGCACGAGCTGTCCCCTGCGTCCTGGATACCACTTACCGATATGAGTACCCAAGTATCTAGGTACCAAGTATCTAGGTACCAAGACAGAGCAGAGTATTAAATTTCATCCCCGTCCTCATCATCCTGCTCATAGAAACACAAATGCCAAGATCTCAGACACATATTTAAGACATCTTAAACAGGAAAGGACCATGTCGTCTTCGAATTCTCTAGATAACATTCTTGCACAGCTCCAAACTGCGGGCTCCGCATATGCTCAGAAGACGCCGGGTGCGCGTGAGCAACTTCTCAATCTTGGATATGCCTTGGTGTCAGCTGTAGAGCTTCCTAGCGAAGCCATCCAACGCATTGGATGGGCCGAGGTAAGTGAGACGAAAAGGAATGTTGCCTTCTAGAGTATGACGCTGACCATAAACGACCCCATAGCCGGCGAGGGCTGCGCATTGCCGCATCGCGGTGGATTTAAACATCTTCGAGTCGCTGAAGGAAAGCGGGGCACATGGTGTCAGCTCCGAAGAATTAGCTACTAAGACCGGCGCGGACGGAGTCCTGATCGGTATGTTGCACCTAAATTCTCGGCTTATGGCTGCTGACCCGGTTCAAAGGCCGAACCTTGAAGCACCTGGCTGCTATGAATATTATTGCGGAGAGCGGCGCTGAGAAATATGTGGCGACGCCCCTCAGCAATGCCTTCACGGAGCAGAGATATCGCGATGGTCTTATCTACACGTAAGTAGCATTCTCTTAGACACCTAGGTCGAAAAGAAGCTCACCTGGAGAAATCCAAAGGTACGACGTGGCTGGCAAGTCATTCCGGAGCCTGCCTGAGTACTTGAAGTCCATTAAATATGCGCACCCTACAAGTCTCACAGACGGCCCCTTTCAATACGCCTACAAAACTGAACTTCCTTTCTTCGCCTGGTTGGACCAGAACCCACCATACCTCCAGATCTTCAGCAGTTACATGTCAGCATATCGTGCGGGAAAGCCATCCTGGGTTGACCCGGGTTTCTATCCGGTCTCTGAACGTCTCGTAGACGGCTTTAACGCTGCTAGCGCGGATGGCGTGTTACTTGTCGACGTTGGTGGCGGCAGAGGGCATGATCTGCAGGAGCTCAAGGAAAAGCATTCATCTCTTCCCGGTAAGCTTGTTCTGCAAGACCAGGCCGATGTCATCTCGCAAGTGTCTGCCGGGGGATTATTTGAGGCTACCGCGCACGACTTCTTCACTCCCCAACCCGTGAAGAACGCTCGCGCGTACTATCTCCATTCGGTGCTTCACGACTGGGGTGATGACGACTGTGTCAAGATCCTAGAACAGTTGCGACCCGCCCTGAAGTCCGGGTACTCCAGACTGCTCATTAACGAAATCATTGTCCCTGATCGCAACCCCACGTGGCCTGTCACTTCGATGGATCAGTTGGTTTTCATTCTTGGCGCGATGAGGGAGCGAACACAGGCAGATTGGGAAAATATCGTGAAGCGGGCTGGATTCAAGATTGTGAAGGTTTACAATTATGAGATGGGGTCTGAGAGTTTGATAGAGGCGGAACTGGCCTAAGAGGTAGGTATATAAAATCAAATCAGGGTCATTTGATTCTTGACGGGACGGGAATCAATTGTGATGGATCAATTTGCAACCTGTATTTAGGTGGACAGGTACACTGCGACGGCACGCGCCAGCGTATGTGTACCCTGAAGTTAGTGGTTGGATTAGCGCCCTTCCATAAACTCCAGTGCCCTTTCCGCCGCTTGCAGCGTGACATCATAATGCGCATAATGCGTTTGAACCTTCAAGTTCTCCAAGCGATCGCGCCAGAGTGCGTACCTTTCCATCGTCATTACCTTCCCTCCTTCCCATAGATCTCTCTTCCTGTCCAAAGCCCAACTCTCTTCACCTTTCGTAACTCCCTCCCTGAACCGCGCCCCCGCAATCTCGAGCCATTTCGCCGCAGCAGGAATCTGGAAGTCAAGCAAAGCATCGCTGCTCTCTAGTGCGTCCGCCACGGTTTCGTAACCCCAGTCAATGGGGATACTAGCAAGTCCTGCCACCGCGAGTCGAGCCTCAACTTTTGCCTTCCGAACGTGATACTCGCGTAGTCGATCGCGATCGGTAGCGTCTGCTTTGAGGGCATCCTCTCGCCAGTCGCTTGATTGATGCATATCTGCGTAAAGATGGCCAAACCCGGGGAGCCCGCGCCAGAGCTTGCCGTGAGCCGGCCGCTTGCTCTCTTCTACGTCTGCCATGTCAGGTTCTGGTAGATCTTCTATGGCTTTGATAAGCGCGATTAAGGGCTCGATATTCTCTGATGGTAGCTCAGTCAAAGCATCGATAAGAAGAGCCCAAAGACGTGGTAGGTCTTCGCCTGGATTGCTAGCATTTGCTATGGGTCGCGATATGGATTGAGCGGCTTCCTCAGCTACTATTTCCCGGCGGAGGTATTTCTTTAGTGCTTCTGCTTCGTCGGGATGACAGCCATCCTCGACATCGCCATCAGGTGCAAGCTTGTTAGAAAACCATGCGTTGGACATGACGTATAGGGGTTTTGGTTTAACTGTTGCAATTGATGCTGTGGAAAGGGCCGTGTTGGTAAGAAGTTAGCTTTAAATCGTCGTCAGTAGGTGCCTCGCAGTTGACTACCATTAGACAGTGTGATTAGCACAATTTAAATACGGTGGAGTCTTAAAGTTGAAAGTCTTTTAGTTAGGAATAACTGATCTCTAACAAAAACAACCGCCTTCTCTATCTACTAGACACTTAGGTAACCAGTAGCCCAATGAACATATTGAGCGTTAGGGGTAAACGAATGATAGGAGCACGACTATTAGTTTCGTCGGCTTTCCTAACCGCTAACTCCTCGCTAACACGCACTAATCTACATTCCCGGGAGGGAGGTAAGCCCTAAATAGGTACATTTGGTTAGTTGGACATCCCTTATATAAAGCGTTCGGCAGTTACTCACATCCGTCAATGTCTTCAGTCACCGTGCTCTCCACTTTGCAAGCATTCATCTCCTCTACTCCCTGAGACTTGAGGGGGTTCCCGTTCTCACAACCTTGGAACATGCAATCAGAGTCCATGGCACGCTGGAGTGCGTCTCCCTTCCAGCCAAAGACGTAGTCGGCGTGTGTGCCGTATCCCAAGTTATCTCCGAAGCTGAGGACGAAAGGCTGGGATCCATCGGTTGGCCAGTCCTCGTTAAATTGCGTGGTATCCCAGAGAGTCTCGTAAGCTAGCTGAGGAACACGAACGGGGTGAGACTCTGGGCAAGCTCCATTGGGTGCGAACGCTTCATTAACCGTGTTGTACATATGCGACTGATGATCGGGGCTGTCAAGGTTCTTGCCATCCCAGCAACTTTATATTGCCACCATAGTTAGCTACTTGTGTATAGCTCAACAAACGAAATGGGATCAGAAAAGAAAAGGAAAGCTCACCTGCTGAAATGATGAATAGCCATGATTCCAGCTGCAGTATCATTGGTGGTTAGCAAACGATTTAAATTAGATGTTTAGAAGATAAGAAGAGCAGAGGCGCGGGTTGTTTTAAGACAGTTGAGCTGATAGTGGTTGCGCACGGGGTGCACGTGACATCCTGAATTTTCGATGTACACGTGATTCTGATAACAAGGTTCAAAGGAATGTTAGGATAGGACGAGGGAATGGTTAGGTACTCTCATATCCTAAGTGAAATTATAACGGAAATATCAGGAGCCCATGATGAAGAAATAGTGACTTTACCTGGACATGGCTTGGTCGGGAAGTCATTCAACTCAGGGAACCGAGTTCCTTTATGTTGCAAGCAGACGAATTTTAGACCAGGCCCATACTTGGATACTGCTGTAGGTGCGCCAGTAGTCATTCGAAAGCCCTACGCGATTTATTAACATCCTCACTGTCAGTTTCAGGGAGAAGGTTAATGTAGAGTCATACTGGAGGGAATGCTGTGATCGACTCGTTCCCGTTCGAGGAGAAGTCGTGTTGAGTATAGTAAACCGTCACTATAAGATCAAGAGTAAGTAACTCATTGCGTAGGTATTCCGATAGGGTGCCAGCCCATTTCGTGGGCCCATGTCTTAGAAACTCTCAAATACATACTGCCACCGTTGATTGGCTCTGGGAGAGCAGTGTTCTGCATTATCGGGACACGCTTGTACGTTCCGTTTGGATGTTTGAAGAACATCACAGCCGTCCAATAATTAGAAAAGTCCTCGGAGAAGGCTTAGAGGCCACGATCATCAGCGCTGCTCAACAACCACAAACGTAAAAAACCTACTGCATGTGGTGCATGTGGCTTTTTCACCGAGGTCACCATCTGCTGGGTCCATGGATGCGTTGAACCCATTGCCACCGACGATCTGATGGAGGTGAGCTGATGGAATCTTTCCCGGTTCGACCAGAGGGTCGAGACGTTGAACGGACACAGTAGAACATCCAAACCGCAGCGCGGCCTGAGACGGCCCAGCGAGTGCCAGAGCAAGGGAGAGCAACTTCATTTTTGTCGTTGGAGATCTAACTTGACAATTCTTAGGGGATGGCAGTTATTCGGGGTAGGTGCTGTGTGGTCTTCACGTCGTAAAATAAAATTTGTTATCACAGCGTCTTCGTATCCCCTGACCCGAGATGTGCCGAGCCAGACAATACTAGAAGGGCCCTTAATATACTGCTTGATTGCCATGCTTTTGATAAGACGCCAGTCATTTTACCGCGCTGGGCAATTTAGCCAGGCAGAAAGACCTAGGTTATTTCGGCGGCAGAACCCCCGCATGATGATATTGGCAAAATGCTGTTGCATATTAGTATCCAATAGCAAGCTTAGGAGATCTAAATCTTATCCTAGTTTTATTTTTACATCCAGTCCTTGCTGCCAAGATACGACGCGGTCAAGGTTTTCCACGAGCTTGTAGTCCATTGAGCCTCAGAAGAAGGTAATTTATCATATGAGCCCATGGTACTTCCAATTCGACTTAGCAGTAGGTGCTGACTAAAGCGAGATCCTACACGAGATGAGTAGGGCCGATGGTACCATGCTATCGACCGGCATGAGGAAGCCTGGTTGTTTTATAATACATGGCTTTTCATCTACAGGAACCGACAGCCCTGGCCCTGGTATAAGCACATTTCTACTACGTACCTCCTAATAAAGCATAGCTATCTTTGGCCATTTCTAAGTATGGTATGTGTGGTTATATATTCGATGGAGTTCTAGTTTCGAAAGCAGAACTTTGTCGGGCGATTAGCTTACTCTGAAGATACGTACATTATATCAATATCTCATCCATGCTGATAAATCGCGCGAACTTGGAATACTTCAGATTTCGAGAATGGAATATTACAATCTTTTGAAAGGAATACATCATTCAGCGACAACTTGCAGTTATGCTTTTACGGAATCAACTCTAGACTGAACATACCTAATATCTCTCCAGTGTTATGATATGGATGGCCTTAACCCCTATTGTATAGGTACCTAGGTACCTAGGGATTTACGCGACCTGTGTTATATAAAACCAATAAAAGTAAAAGCCTGTCACCAGATAAGAAAAACCAATGCTATTTACCTACCTATACATTACTTTTACACATTACTTTTGCCCCTTGTTTATATATCACTCTCTGACAGCTGACAATGACCGCCCATCCAATCAAACGTATCACCGAGACCGGGAAATTCGGAAGCCGAATATTAGCTCCGGGTGCGGGGCGGCTCAGGGCGCCGGCACCTGAACTCCGGCTAGCTTCGGCCGATTTGTTGTACGAAATTGAGTGTAGTTGCGTCACGGATTCCTGATCATTCTCGATTTGCCCTATGTTTAATTCAATTACGGTTATACCAATCATTAGGGGTCTTGTACGAAATCGGCCAAAGTTTTAGGTCGCTAGTCATTTGTTAGTTACACAAGTTAGTTACACAACATGGTCATCACCCCTTTATCCCTACATACAAGACTATGAATGACGCTACCGAGGTAGAAATACTCTCATTTACAATACCTGCTGGTAAACTTAACATGTTGCGCCGAGATGGCGGGGTCTCTTTGTAAGCCCCAGTTCAACATGTACCAATTGTTGGAGTTTTGGGTGGATCGCATGTATCAAAGCACTTCCACCACAAAGTTGATATGTTGTTTGAAGGATAACGTTGATAACTTCTCATTCACAGTTTAACGTTTGACATCCAATTTAAACGTCATTCTGCACTTGTCGCCTTCTATCGATGCTCACACACAGTCCTACCCCGCAAACCGAAGGATCATGGCGTCTGCAAAGCTCTTTGAGGATATTCCGGCTTTCCCTGATAATATTCCAATCGCACAGATATCCACCATCTCCCTACCAGGCCTTCGCGGGGATCCAAGCGCTGCTAAGGCTTTGATATCCTCATCCCAGAAGTTGGGCTTCTTTCTGCTCGACTTGCGTGACGATGATATGGGAAAGAACCTAATAGAAGAGATAGATAGTCTATTTGGTCTAACAAAGCTTGTTATGAATCAACCAACCGATGTCAAGAAGAAGTATAAAAATGATCCGCCACGTAGTTTCCTCGGGTAAGTTGGTTCGTTCTACCTACTGCGGACTCCTGTTCTAATTTCTTTTACAGTTACAAGGCCCAAGGTGGCAGTAAAACAGAAACGATGGAACCGGACCGCTTTGAATGGTTCAATCTTGGCCAGGATGGCTTAACAGGATGTGGCCCTCTTCAGTCGCTCCCAGAGGCTCTAGATACTAATCTGCCACTCCTCAAGTCATTCCTCGGGCATAGCCAGGAAATAATCCAGATGATTTGCCGCGTCCTAGCCACGCAGCTCAACCTGCCACCTGATAGCTTTACCTCTTTACAGCTTCCCTCCAAGCCTTCCGGAACAGCCATTCGGTTTATCAAAGCGTATGCGTGTCCATCAGACGAAGACTTGCGCACGAGCATGGTTCACCATACGGACTTCGGCACTATCACGTTACTCGCCAATGTGATAGGCGGATTGCAGATACTAGAACCGGGAAAATCAACAAAAGATCCAGACGCCTGGTCATGGGTGCGTCCGCAGCCCGGGTGTCTGATTGTGAATCTAGGTGATGCCATGGTCGAGTGGACTGGTGGATTACTGCGGAGTAATATACACCGTATCCGGTATCCGCCAGGCCAGCAGCGATTCCTCGACAGGTACAGCGTAGCAATCTTAGCGCGGCCGGAGCGCAACGCGATCATGAAAAGTTTGATTCATCAGGAAGGAGATCCGGATGGTGGCAGCGTTAATTATCCTCTGGCGTGGGAATGGGAGGTGAGGAAATTCACTGCAATCGCGAAGGGAGAAGACACCGTGGAGAGTAAGGGTGGGAAGTCTTGAAAGATGTATTGGGTTAGGAGGCATGATAGGTATTGGTAGTTTCATTGAGACAACTTCATAGCAAGAGGCACATATAGGGAGGTGTACTTGGATACTTAAGTAGGCACCTACTTCGTAAAGATATAATCGAGGAGCCTCTAGGTAAATCTATGAGGTACTATGCATGTACCTTGGTATATGGCTGTTGGTAATACAGAGAAACTGCTATTTAGCTTGTGTAACACAAGCACGCGCTACTAAAGACAAAGACATGCAATGGCAATCCATGATGCTGTTGCGTACCTCGGTATTCTGTTCCTATTTCTCAATTTCCTTTACGTTACTATAACGCCGTTCGAATAATATGCCTAAAAGTCTCGAAAAAGCGTCGCGCCTAGCGCAATCGGCATACGATTCCCCATATTCACGATCCGGGGCACCGTCTCTTCATCCCACAGGCGACCCATATGCGCCCCTCCGAACCCGCGCCCTCTCCACACTTGCGGAGATGGGTTATGATTCTACCACTATGACCGAACGTGGTGTCCTGTGGGCGGAGGACCAAGATCCCTTTGGTCATGTCAAGCAGTCCAGGTTCATGCATTTCTTGGGCATTGGCTTCCATCGTACAATGGAAAGCTACGACGGGTATCTAAGCGAGCGGGAATATGACGATATGGTTCATTCCAAGTCTGTCATCCCCGTCGTTCGGAAATACGATCTGGAAATTCGCCGACAGGCTAAATATCCTGACTCAGTATGTGCTTCAGGTCTATGAAGGATCTTATACACTAACTAGGCATCGTCACAGCTCATTATCGCCAATCGACCCGACAGCATTGAACCGACGCGCTATTATGGTACCACCTCCCTCTTTTCGCTCCAGCAGCAAGCCATTGTCGCCGAAGTAAAAGGCTCTGTTGCCTTCGTGGATGCTAAAACTGGTCGTCCTACCGATATTCGCAGCCGTAGTGATGGATGGCTCAAAGTGTATGACGCCTATGTGGAAATGGTTAAGAGTGCGCAAGAAAAGAAGCAAAACTGGGACATCCAAAAGTCTAAGAGTAGATCTTCGAAGATATAAGGCGGAAGTAATAAGTAACGAACACATTTCATATTGGGGGTTTATCTCCAGATTACTCCAATTAATATAGTAAAATGATAATAATGTACTGCTTTGCTACTGAACGGGCCTCCGGGCAACCACGGTCCATCTCGTAAAGTCCCAGCTAGCCCCCTTTCGCGTCTCCTCAGTCACCTCAGGCATCAATTGTTCGAGGCCCTTGGCGAAGGCTTCATTGCCTGTAGCACGAGCCATCAACTCGTGCAACACTAGATTGCATTCGTGCATCGCGAATGCGAGGTACCCCGGGGCATCACGCTTTTCGGCGTTAATGTCACTAAGACCTGCACTTTCTGCCAGTCCGGCCAGCTTCGGTGCCCACGCAGGGACGGGACGCTGGCTGGAGGAAAGTTCGATAGGTCGGGTTAACGCCTCGATTTTGTTGTCGGGGTGGGCCTTTGCGATGCGAAGGGAGGAGATGTCGACCTCATCCCATTGGAGGTAACCTCCTGGCTCTGTGGGTAGAGAGGAGCGTTAACGTATGGTAATAAAGGAATATTGATATTGGCTACAATTGATACTAAAGGGAATGCTTGGTTCGATGAAAACATACTGAGTAACATGGTCAGCTTCTGAAGGACCCCTGGGATTTCTTTTTCAAGTAGGACGAAGATAAACAGGCGAATATGCACAATATCATACTGCCCGACAAGTTTTTCAGGGACATCCTGTCTAATATCCCACTCAAAGAATGAGACATTGGACGGCACCCATTGCGCAGGTGGTGTGGCTTCAAGTGAAATGTCAAGCCCATCTAATTGCACAGTTGTAGGTATGCGGGTGCTCAGATCCGTCAGCCATATCCTGCTCACCGCATGCGAGTTAGTCATGACATGCACTCTCTACTAGAGAAAGTATGATAAATGCCCACCCTGTCCCCGTTCCTATATCTGCAATACGATGTTGAGGACCAACCAGAGGGATATGTGGGTGAAGGCGATAGCCGAAGAGCTCTATCCACTAGTAATGTTGCAGATTGATCCTGTCGGGTTAACGAGATTTCCAAGTTAGCTATACCCTATACGGTTTTTGATCGTCTATAGTCATCGAAAGGCCACTTACCGATTATTGTCAACACGATCTCGGGTAAAAACATATTGGGGTGTGACACTTTCCATGATGAGATTGATGGATTTTTAGGGCTCTGTAGGCTACAAGAAGCTTGAAAGGAAATCTTTGGATGAGAAAAAGAAGCGAGATGACCCATCTGAAGGCACACTTAGGAAGTACCTAAGTACCCAAGGTCATCGAGCACTTTAGCTCGTAGGTGCAAGAAGGATTGTTGGTCGTGGACTCGAGAGCGGAGTGCGTCTAAGAAGGGACAAAGGATCCTGGATTAGGTCAATGCCAGGGAGGAAGCTGGGGCACCCCATTGAGTAACCACAGGCAATCTGAGTAAAATATTTCTCGCGAATTCAAACTTAGATGCATTACCTACCTAGGTACTTATGAAGTTGAGAGATAAATATTGGATGGATTAAAACTAGGTGGTGGTTAGCTGCCTGCTTATCCAGGTACTCATGAACCTGATGCTAGTGTACCGCCAGTTGTCGCAAACACAATCCATTGGTATAACTTCTCTTCTAGCACGCCATTATTGCGACTTATACTTAATTGGCGTTTGGTAATTGGAGGATTATGAGATTCTCGTGAGATCAATGTTTCAATCTGTTGTTCATTATGCTTCTGTGTGCTTCGTCAGCTCGCACTTATGGCATTTGACCAAATCGGCAAACCTCCAGTTTCCCAGCAGAGTCTCAACGAGGAATTCCAATTCCCCTGCGAGGATAAGAATGCTGTCCACTCGAATGTCCCTCCACCAATCCTCGGATGCGTCAATGGGAGAAATATAATTGTCCCTTTGGGCTGGCTGGCTTATCAAATGCATTCACCCAGATCTTCAGTCTAGTGCCGCTTAGATTGTCCTTGTGCTGATTGGTCTGGAAACGATTGAAAATTGAAGTCAAGTGATACTCATGGGGAAAGAAAGAGAACTCCTATTGTATCTACTCCGTTGCTGTTGAGTGCAGGGACGGCTGGGTGAGGGTGAGACAGATGTGAGAGCACTGCTATTGCCTGAGTGCCTCCCTCCGGCAGAGTCACCACCAATCAATAACTTCGTGGGCTGTTCACAATGATATATATATCTAGAGCCTACATGATGCTTGCCTCTTGATAAGACTTGCCAAGGTCCTCAGTAAGATATCTCATTGCAGCGACGGCTTGTTCTAGCTGCCGTGGATATTGTGCCTCGGGGGCGACATCTAATAGTTTGGTCGAGTGCCTTAAAGGAGGCCCCGATCATCACAGATACTATGAATGTGGGTGAGATGATGCAGTGAGGGCCAGACAAAATAACATACCGATTTTCCCTATAGCTAATGGTAGCGTCAACTATTCTGATAATGAGAGTGTGGGTTTGGGACTCATTTTTGAATGTTTTTGCTCATTGGAAGGTTGAAGGGAGACAAACGGGAGAGGGTAGTGAAGAAGACAGTGGAGTACTCCCTTAGAGCGGGGGTATTTTGGTGCTAGCCGTTTCACAGCACTTATCACGCTGTGACGATGGACCAACACTCAATATGTTGAAGGACAAGACAACGACCTTCGTTTAAAGTGCATGTTGCTTAAGTAGGGGTATTTGCTTGTATGGAATCCTTATGTTTGTGATTAGACTCAGATGCGAAATAATGAAGAAAAGAATGGTGAAGAAAAGCTTTGATGTGATTTCTTCTTCAGGGGGCCTGAATTGGAGGGTGTAGACCCGGTCAATCCCACTGTAGGGGTACCTAAATTTAGCGAAGTTGACGCCCTAATTCGTACAACGGCCTATGTCTGACCCCTTATACGAGCTTGTTGATTATATCTTCAGGTGATAAATGCGACTATAAATGCAACAATCTTAATCATGATTAAATGAATTTCATTCACATAGATAGGCGGTACTGTACCTTAGGTACCTTAGGGTGCTGCAAATATCGATATGGTGCAAGCTCATGACAATAACCCAAGTGAGAGTTGAAACCGGCATGTTCATGTGCCAGAGTCTGGAAGTCAGAGTGCCCCTATTCCAAAACCGCAAGTCGACCCTAGACACCGCCATAGACCAAAAGACTTTGAGTAGCAACTGTGCCAAACCCGTTTTGGCGCAGAAACTCACGTCCTTTATGTGATGGAAATTCCGCAATGACCATGATGCTGATGTTGTGCTTGTTAATACCAGCCTCTCCCAAGAGCCGTAGCACCGCACAAAGTGTTTTCCCCGAGGCGCTATAGCAGCAATAGTTAGCAAATATTGATTTGAGTATGATGGATTTGAATATAGGGTTTGCTAGAGTATTATATTCTCCAGAAGTGATTCTCTTGAGTGGGCTAGAATATGTAGAAGGACAAAGGAAAACGGGAAGTATTAATGGATAGAGGTAGGTACATACAGGACATCATCTACCACTACGACTGATGATCCCCTAGGCACTAAATTGCGCTCCATTTCAATTCTCTTCTCATTCAAGAGGTCCGGGGTCGCTGCCGAGATATGAGATGGTGCCTTGAGCACGGAGACAGTAGGCGGGGGAAGTTTCCCAGCCTCTCGTATAAGCGCCAAGGGCACATTGACCCGCGAGGCCAAAGCGGACGCGAATATGAACCCTCCGGCTTCGCAAGCTACCACTGCAGAAATGGAGGACCAGATACCTAGGAAGTGCTTTTGAAGTAGAGACGCGCTTAAGGCTAGCCCGCCAGGCCTTTGAGAGATGTCGAGGACGTGCCGGAACTGGATGTCTCGACGTGGAAAGTCAGCGACAGTACGTACAATATCGGCTAGTTTCTGTAGGTCTTTATGGAAGAAGGGAAGAAGGTATTTCGTAGCAATTTTTTTGATCTCTTCGTTTCCACTTGTTTCATGGTAGAATATATGATCAGGTCGATAGTCCAACTCCAGACCATTGTCGTCTTTAAGAGCGTCGTCATTGTAGCCCTGTTTCCCTCCACGAAATAGACGCGTCTCTTCGCTAGCTATGATGCAGACATCAAGTACTCTACTATTTGGTACTAAGTGCGATAAAACGGTAGCGGCCGCCTCTTCTCGAATACCCGTTATGATCAGAACGTCCACATCGCCATTGCTGGATACTACGTTTTGGAAATGTTCCTTTGGTAGTCCAGGTCGTTGTCGTACCTGGCTTTGGAAAAATGCAGTAAGGGATGGCCTGTGTTGTTCTTTATAGGCGCGGTCTGTAAGTAGGCGACTGAGGTCAGCACCGCTCATTGCCGCGTACTCTCGTTTGGCCACATCGCTGATGCTAACTACGCGCCCTGTGAGTCTTGCCTTTTTGAAAACGGAAACCCAGATGCCAGCGCAGTAGTCCTTTCCGGCACAGCTTCGACCGGTCACAAGGATGATGAGCTTCGGTTCCCTTGGCGCTTCTGGGAGCGGGAAGGCATATTTCAGCACGCGGCATGGATCTAGCATGTTTTTGAGGCGGACTAAGCGCTGCTGATTTGGACCAAATGCTTTGGCGGCGAGGCCGGCATCTCGGGGATCTGGTCCCAAATCTGCGCCGTATACACCACTACTCAAAGGCAGTAAGTTATCGACGACGTTATAAACCCAGCGCACGGCACCTCTAGCAGATTCGGTCCCATCTTGATCGCGAGGCCAGACACCAGTAATTACACAGGCGAAGTCCCAGTCACGACAACCGAAAGCAGTGTCCTGAGCTGCAATGTCACAGACCGCTCCGCCGCCATGAAGCAAATGAAGATAGCAAAGTGACGAGGGACGGGTCTCAACAGCCATCAGCAAGCTATCGGCTACTTCTGTAGATCCGATGTTATTCAAGAACAAACATCGTTTGAACGACGAAGTCTTGCCGCCGCCATGGCCACCGTGCATCTTAGACATGTACATCTCTGAGTCGAACAAGCCAACACCGTCCACAAAGTCGACACTATGCTCGGGCCCTAGAATAGAGCCGATGGACAAGTATAGAGGCGAGTTCGTTTCCAAGGAATACTTCGTGGAAGACTCAAACATAGTAACTCCGAGGTGCAATTGGCCTGCCTCCCAATATACATACGCGTCAGCAGAAAGATAACGCGGCAGATCCCCGGTGGCAATTTTGTTAAACTTGCTAAGCATAAGCTGCGCCTCGGAGCCATCGCGTAGGGGGAAGATCCAGTTCCGTATCAAGTACTGTTCAGCTTTGAATGTTTGGAAAGTGACTTGAATGACGATACCGAAGTTGTTACCGGCGCCTTTGATTGCCCATAGTAAGTCGCTCTCATTCTCAGCTAGAACGGCATCAATCGGCAGATATTTGCTTGGTACGTTGCCGACATAGAGTAACTGGCCCGAGTCGACGCTCACTATCACGGCACCAATGATCGAATCGCATGCTAGCCCATGTGACCTGGTTAGATGCCCGATACCGCCCTGTAACCACTGTCCAGCACCTACTGAAGGACGAGCGCCTAGAGGCACTGTGAGGCCCGCGGCCATTGTCTTATGGATGATGTCTCCCGTCTTACAGCCGCCCCCTGCCACCACTAGGGGACCAGGGCAAGAGGTCGCAACCGCATTCCCGTCTTGCTCGTTGATTTCCACAATATGTACTTGATCAAAGGCCTCCATGTCAACCGATACAACATGGGACCGAAGACAGTGGCCGCTATGGCCACCGCCCGCAACAGTCAAGCCGACATTATTCTTTAAAGCCCACCAAACGCAGTTCTGCACTTGTTGAATCTTGGTAGGTCGGACGACCAACGTTGGATGCTGAAGACAAGCCTCTCGATTTTTAAACACCTTTCCCTCCTTCGCCAATGGCACCTCGGTTGCCAATTCCCTTACTGCGGTTGTGTTTCGGGTAAACACGACCATGACGTTCGGCGAACTGAACAATATATGACCCGAATGAGACTTCTCACGGCGGCACAGGGCACGACATACCTCGCGCCATTGGACAAGCACAGCCTCATTCGCATCCACATCCTGAATGCAAAAGCCGGCGATGAATTGAGTAAAACAGTCTATTGCCAGATCATCGTCAGGCACGCTGGCAAGTCCAGTGGGGAAAGATGCTGTTTTATGGCAGACCAGGCCAGGAAGATGTAAAGGCCCTTCGCAATGGAAAACCACAACGACCGCACCAGGTCGTTCATCAAGCATCTTCAGTGCCTCCTCAATGGACTTGTGCTTCGGTTTCATGCCGTATAGGCTATGGCAGAAAAGAATGAGATCGTACTTTTCGTCGAACTTGTATCCCGTACGTATATCTCGTTCCTCGGAGCTTTCTGGTGGGAATCGTACTCGACGAATATCGGGTGGGCTCTCTAGGCCAGGAAATGGGCAATGCGTCCCCGGAGGTAGCCCGCTAATCCATCCATTCAAGCTAGTAGCAAATAAGTCATTTGGCTCAAACGCAGTGTATCTCGCAATACGTATTCTCGTCTCGCTGGGAAGATATGCGAGAACGCTTTTATGACCTGGCCCGATCTCTAGTACTGATAGTTTGGTACGCGATTTGAGAAGTCCCGCTAGCTGGAGGGTCAATTGAGGAATAATGAAGTTTTGGTACGTCGTCCACTCCAGCCCTTGCGACAATGTTTCGAAGCCGGCGTTATACTGTGCATCAGTTAACGGCTGCTTTGGAGACGATGTCGTTCCCGCGACCTTCTGTCTAAGGGCCAACTTCAAAGAGTCTAGAGTAGCCATATCAGTTTTCTCTGAGTATATCCCGTCGCCAAGAGAGCCGTAGGGTTTGATGAGTGGAAGTATGGACTCATAAAATCATATCATATTGCATCTTGCTTTCTGGAGCGGGGGGCAGCAACCTTCCTCTACCTCCGCTTCACAGCACTATCGGAGCGACAAGACACCCCCAAAGGCCTTCTGTAGGAGGGGATATGAAACAGCATGACATCGTCAATAAGGGTACCTGCATAAAAGCCAGTTGGCGAGCAAATAGGCGCGTCCATTTTTTTTTTAGCGAGCTGTCGGATATAATTATTTATAGGGGCAAAAGGCAACGAAAGGAAAAGATGCTATACCGTAAGCTATCATAGGTTGGGTACCTAAATCAAGTACCGCCGAGCACGGACGTGCCTGCGTGCCTGGGCACACATGTAAGTCAGGTACATATGTATGTACCCCCCTCAGGTGCACTGAAGTACCCAGATACATGCAGTGTAACCAAGTCGTCCCCAGAGGGCTGGTATCAGCTTGACTCTTCTACCTGATTCTCTTACTGAAAAGGAACGCACAGCGCTATGACCAAGTGCTCTTAGGTGCGACAAGGGGGGAGGCTTGCGACAGTCAAGCTGATAGGGATTCTCGTCAAAGTCCAAACAATAATGGGAGGTAAACAGACACCAAAAATAGATGTCTTACTATTGAGGAGTTCCAATTCGAGAATCGGGTTCCATGCACTTTTTCTGCATTCGAGCATTAGGAATCTTTGTAGAGGATTTGGTCTGCCCTTATGCAGGTTCCATGACTTCGGGATCCAGGGACGTTCAGTATTTCTTAGGATACACATAGGTACTCGTATGGATGACTTGGACGGTATCTGTTGATCTCTATCCTATCATCAACAGTTCGATAGAGGAGTAGTGCCAATTAGTATTATTAGTTATGTTAAGCGTTTAGTACCATTGTAAGCTTGTACATCGAACAACGCCTTTTGCTCAACAACTTGTATAGGCGCATACATTGTCACATCCCCTCACCCCTAGAGAGTTTTTAGAATAGAGATTTGGATCCAATTCCACCAAAACTAAACCCCAGAGGCAAGATTATTTAGCAGAGAGAATGTAGTCCATGTGTAATAGTCCTTTGCTATATCATACCCTTACCTCCCTTTTAGAAGTTATATATTGTCTAATGGCTACAGAAAAATGAAATGGGATAGTTCGAGCAAGGAAAATATTGAAAACTTATGTAGCAGGTTTGCAATGAGCATAGCCATTGACACAACGAGTCGAATTGAGCCGCCCCTTCTTCTAAACGCCGTCCTACTAAGCGCCGTGGGAGGAGTCCTGGACTATAAACCCAATGAGCAAGCCGAAATACAAGTGGTATAAGTTACTACCACTTATCCGGACAGATTTACTGTAAAGTCGGTGAACCCCTTTCAGAAAACACCATGAGTATGGCGCCGAGGACCTAAGATACCCCCCATTTTCACATGCCATTTCCTTTTCTAGTACTAGATAAGGGACATGGATGGCTGCTAATATATCATGCCACGTGGAATCGGATCATTCCGCAAGCATCCAAAGGCTCAATGTCAGCATACAGAATTAAAGGGGTTCCGCATCCTGCACCACCTGACGCAGAAGATGCAGAAATGTAGGCACATAATGCACAGCAGCTATTATATCGCACGTGGCCGCCTCAATTTGGGTCTTAAAAATACACGAAGCTGAAGCAGCCTTGTTGCTTATAGGGAAAAAGTGCAATCTTTGTTCTGCCGCGTAAGCACATGAAGGATTCAACAATAGGCGACGCCGTGAGCTGAGGGATGAATATAACCCTATATTCAGACTTCTTTCGCCTACCGTGGAATATTCGGTAAGTGCCTGTGCCAAATCCTTCTGCTAAACTTCAATCTACTAACAGCTACAGTGTCTATTCGAGGACATCGAGACTTTGCCTCCGACCAATATAATTCTTGTGCAACCCTTCTCCTTCCAAAGCGGGATTCCGTGCCGGCTGTTGTAGGCTTAGGCACCAGGCAGTAATAAAATTGCCGAGCCCCTCCCCTCCCTCCTTGATCAAGTGACAGGACAATAGGTCGACCGTCGCCGATCATAATACAGGTAAAGACATAGATATAATGCCATCCAATATTGTAGCACTAGATGTTGCATTGCATTCCTCGGCATGCCAGTTAGTTGCCCCTGAGGGTCGGCTTTCCATAGTACCACTTCGAGTTACTTCAACTGTTTTCGACAAGAAAGTGCATTATAGTCAAACTATACACATTGAATAGCAATTCGATAACTAGGGAGAATCACAAGTTCTAAGTCTGAAAAGGGATTCGAAATTCTTAGCCGATATATGTCGCGATGGATAATTGGGTGAGGGTACAACTACTTACCTCACTACCCCTTTTCCGAGTCCTATACAGACGTATGCTGACGATGTAACAAACCGCCTAGGTAGTTACTAAAAAAATCCATATACTATGCACTTTAGTTCCAAAACCCGACTTTTAATTAATTCTCGCTCATTCCTTGCAGACTTGACCCTACCATGTTTTTTTCATGTCCTAGATTGGAAATATGGAAAAGATGGTGGGCCAGATAGTCATGGCCCTCTGTTTGAGTTGTAACTTAGTAGACAGTAAGGTTTTATATTTAGGTAATTTCAACTAGGTACCATAGCTACCCACCTAGGTACAGTCCCCAATACTACCTAGGTATTTGGTAAGTTACAATAAGCGAAGATTCAAGGACTATTAACTATAAAGGCTTCTAGTCATCCCAAGGCGTCTGCCTGTCGGACCTCATCATTCAAGTCTCTATCCGCCAATTATTTTGTTGTAACTGGTTAATTTACACCATGTCTTCATCTCCGGTTGAATTAAATGACTTGCAACCTACCGAATCCACAACCACGACGAGGACCGCCCACATACATACCGACAATGACACAGCAACACTTGCCGAGTCCATTTCTCAGGCAACAGGCGAAACTACTACTACTACATCTCCTTTCAAAAAATTTACAGGGTTATATGCACGCCATTTACCTCAGTATGGCATGCTATGCTTGATGAGTACCCTCACATTATTGGGCTTTTTCGGAGCGCTTGGACATCATCTTTATTACCAAAGTCTCCATGGACATGAGGGTAATGACTCTCAATGGCCAACTAGAATTGGTAACGGACTGTCAATCCTAGTGAAAACCCTTTTTGTTGCCTCGGTCGATATTGCGTATAAGCAATTAGTATGGGTTAGTTTCACATTGCTTCTAACTTCGCATTATAGCCAAATATTCACAACTTTGTAGCTTATCCTGAAAAGAAAAGACCGCGGGTTCACAATATCTACAATTAATGATATATTCTCTGTGAGTGTTCTACTCTTAAATGGTACATAGGTACCCATGATTCAATAGTCCTAATCATTAACATTAAAGGCCGACTATGATCCCTTAGTATACCTTGATAAGTCGTTCTATAAAGAGTCGTACCAAGCCGCCGTTATTGCTGCTTTACTTTGGTTAGCATTGCTTCCAATATACCTCCTTCAGACCTCCAAATAGAGCTAACTCTCGTCAGGGCCATTCCCCTCTGTGCTGTATTCCCCCCTGCTACACTTACCGTCGTGAACCAAGATTTTGTAACCCCAACAACATGCAGCAACATCCCTATGCTCGATTTCACTCGGGAAAATGGATTTGGGCTTGATTCAGACGATCAAGAACGAGCCGGAATGTCGTACTGGGATATCGACAAGGGTTTCTATACATATGCCAGTCCAAGCTCTGAACTCAAACGCATATTTCTATTGACCGCCCAATCTTTCACCGGGCCAGTCAAGCCACCAAACCCTTGTCAGTCATCCAAGTCATGTAGCTATTCTATAGACCTCGCTGCTCCTGTCTACAAGTGCGAGGATCGCCAGGAGTTTGGGGGTGATAAACACTTTAACAGGTCTCAGCTATTACCTACTGGTAACCTATTTTATGCCAGCTATTCTTCTTTCGACGAAGGAGACAGAGGACAGGCTTTGGCATGGAATGCGTCTAATACGTCTAATACATCATCCCAAGACATTGGTGTTTTTACAGAAATTCCCTCGCTGTGGGTTGGTTGGGTCACCCAATCAAACGAATACCAACCCCATATTGCGGAGTGTCTCCTATACAATGCAACAACTTCTTATGAGATCTCCTTCTCCGGAGACCAGTGGACAACGAATAGGACCAGAACCGAATTTATATCTCTACTTCTATCCCCTGGGAACTCCAAGTTTCCGCAAGATGATAACTACCAACAGTTTTCGTAAGGAATAACTTTAGTCTTTCTATTTCCGAAACAGTACGGTGGGCTAACTGCTGAGAAATAGGGGTTACCATGCTGCAGGGTACATCTTCCGTACTTGGCTTTCTGGTACCATCATATCGGATCCCGTAGCAATCTTTATAGATAACACGAATGCGTTACAAAGCAACCTGTTTCGGGATACAATCGGGCTGCCTGTATCAGACGACCTTGCTGGCACCCTTGAGCAGCTCTTTAGAGACTATTTTCTGTCTATGCTGGGAGATACACAACTTCACTCACAGGTCAATTTGACCGTGCCGTGTACCGTCACGTAGGTGGCAATTAGAGCCGAGCCCCTTTAAGCAAACTCAAAATACTAACTTCTATTGTCTTACAGAAATTCGGTCCTCGTATGGCACTATGACCCATTCTGGCTTATATTTTCCTATGCATTAGCATTAGCCACGGCAATCATAATAATCGCTATAGGTGCATTCTGCTTTTACAAAAATGGCTACACCATGGACACCTCCTTTAGCACCCTTGTCGCGACCACTAGGAGCCAAGACGTAGATGACTTGATGGTCGGATACAACTCAGGACAATGGCCAATGCCGGATGATATAGCACAAACTAAACTTCGGCTTTTGGAATCTCTAGATGATAATACCCGACGCCTCAAGTTTGTGTTCGCCTGAGCGTCTGCGATATTAGCAATCCTATGGCGTATCTGTAAGAGACACTTCAATTTTGCAGAGCTTTGGTGTTTTTACCTGATATAGTTTGATAAGACGGGTGGTGGCGCATTGGAGAACGGCGAAGGGATAGAAAGCTTCGTTTGTTTTGCATTATACCCTTTTATTTCATCGGCTTGAGCTATCTCTTCGTGGATCAATATAAAACACTCTCTCGTTTAAATCCCATAGACCACCACCACCTTGTACCATCTGAGCCTTGCTAGATTGCTCCCATCCTTCGTAGCTCATAAGGAGGTATGCGTAATGCGAGGCTGGTGTGGCATGATTCAAGCATTCTGTGTGCTCACCGAAAGCCTTGACAATAACTCTTCGATTGGCTTATACGAGGCTCTTCCGCCAAGTTAGGAAGTCAAAGTAACATTCTTACTTTCAGCTCAAGGTCAGGGCCTGCAGTTCCAGTTCCAGTGCCACCCACTCTTCGGCACAAGGCAACCTGGGTCTTACTCACGTTCCTAATTATGCCCAATCCTTCTGTTAAAACGTGCAGCTGAGACCCGATTGGTGTGAATCCAGGTAAGCTGACTGCTGCATCTTCTTGTGGTAATGGAGATTGCGCCAGCCAATTCAAACAGCTCAGGGTTCAATCCTTTGCGCGCCTGAAGCTTCTATATAAAGATGAGCTTGATTCGCATCTCAAACACCCCGACAAAATGCAAGTAGCAAGTCAATTCTCTGAACAAGAAGTCCTTACATCAATCTTAGTCCAGTCATGATGTACACTAAACTCATCACTCTCCTGGCATCCGCCGGGCTTTGCCAATCCCTAGCCACTCCTAGAACAGCATCATGCTTCCCGTACGGATCAGCCAGCCTTCCCAAGGACCTTTCACCTCCAGCATTATCACGGGAAGATTGGTGGTGTCCAGAGTCCATGGCATACGGCTTCCAAGGATTCTCGTACCCCCTCGAGGATGCGGATTGCTCCGCCTACTCCAACAGCTTTGAGTCAATGAACAAAGACTTTGCGCAGATGAAACAAGATTTTGGCGCGACCATCGTGAGGATGTACTATCCCGTCTGTTTGAACGCGTCGGTATTCGAGAATGCGCTGAAGGCTGGAGTGGCGAACGACATGGCTGTCATTTTCCAGGTCTGGACTGACTTTGGGGAGAGTGTACGTACTTCTTCTCCTACTGTAAAACGTGGATGCATGCGCTAACTTCGACCAGGATCAATGGAAGCAATCGCAGCAAGCTATATATGACGTGCTAGAGTCATCGGAATTTGGCCCAATCGCGCCGTACGTCGTGCACTCCACAGACTTTGGCTCGGAACCTATCACGGACAACATGGACGGCGGTGGGCAACAGTTCATCACGGACCTTGGCGTGTTCAGGAAGAAGTTGAACAGTTATGGAATCCCGGCCGGTATCAGCGAGGAGTGGGACAGGCCAGGGGATATGGTATGTATAGAACTTGGCTGATCAGATTTGATATTTCAATAGTAGCTTCTGATAAAGACTAACACGACCCCCGCGAGTAGAGTACCTCAGACGGCACTAGCCTCGGCGATATTGGCGCCGGTGTCAAGGCGAATAGCGACTACTGCCATGCGCATGTGATGCCATATTATCACGGCGACATGCCAGTATCGCAGACCTGGTCGTACATCGAAGAGCAACTAAACTGGCTCACCAACGTAGTCCAGCTGCCAACCATGATCACCGAGACACAGTGGGCATGGGGCTCCAATACGCACCACCCTGACAAGTCAGACGTAGGTGTTCCACAGTACACCGAGTACTGGAAAAAATACGATGATATGTGTGAGACATTCAAGGAGTTGAACATCGGCTGGTTCCTTCATACTTGGCGTGGCGAAGATACATTTGACATCGTGCATGACAATGGGACCTATGTCATTCCCGACTGGCGACCGCGCACTTGTTAAGAACATGCAAGGATCAGGATGTATATCATTGTCGTTTCCATTCAACGTCAATCATCGCGAAGTTGGAGCAATTATGTATGATTTTAGAAAATTGAAGCGCGGGACGAGATGGAGGGGTTGCCTAGTATAGAGATCTTCAAAGTCTCATTGGCTACGGAGTTAAGATATTCTCCACTATGTTTTTCTATTGCTGGACGAAGGTGCGCATTATACAGTCTGCACTGTATAGCAGAATAGCCCGACAGATAATGACATCAATAACCTATAACTTCTAAATGGAGAAGATTGCAATCTCACTGATATAAAATGTCGGGTAATTGATTTTGGGAATTTTATTTGGATAACAATTGATTCATGAAAAATAAAGGAAGAAAGAAAGACAAGAAAAAAAGGGGAATTGTCATGGATATAATGTACCTAATCTTTCACGTGACTTCTATAGGTCCTCTAAATAGATCTAAACTCGTCCCCGCATTGTTCCTTTTAATTCTTTCCTCTTGTCAAAACGACAGCCAACAGTTCAATCCTCAAAGCAAAATGCAATGCTTGAAAACGAGGCGAAAAGACAGCAGCCGTCTTCCTAGGTCTAGCCTTTCCAATGCCACGTCTATGCAGAAAGGTAAGTGATGGCCAATCAAGCAGCGTCTCGGTAGACTCTTCAGTGTTTGGTGGCCGCAGGTGGTTCTCCGCAGACTTCAACGATTGGTCGAGAAGTCTCCTAACCGCCAACCAGCAAAAGGGCCACCACCAATGATACACAAGCGCGCGTCTGCATTGCCAATTTACCGAAACACAAGATGAAGGGACTTAGCAATCCTCGAAGCGCTTGACCAACCTTTCTTCAAGCCCAATCTACATGCGATACAATGTATTGCTTACTATTTTATCCGATGAAGCTCCATGCAAGTGGCCGAAGCTGCCTTGTCCAATCCAGTGTTATTGGATAATTCGTCCCGAGTAGTCTGGTCCTATGGATGGGCCTCAATTTTACCTTACGAGCTATTCAACGTGCCATCTTGGCCGAAACTCCAGCGAAACCCGGTCCTTCAGCGTCATGGCTGTGGACCTCATGGTGACAATTGCTAGATGCGCGCAATCAGCTCGTTCATAGCTTTCCTACAAGATGGGAGCTTCCCCCCAACTCTTCCAGGTGATGATCTTCGAATTTGGTGATCCTTCTAGTTTTCGCCGGTCGTCTTCTTGAAGTTGCGGCTCTTTATTTTCCACTAATTTTCTTTGTCCTCCATTGTATCGATTGTCAATCATCCTCTTGTCCCGTCTTGTCATCTCACGCTGTTGCTATTGTTCGATTCTGAAGGATACTCGGCGCTTCTTTAAGACTTCTTCACTCTTTATCATCCTCGCAGAATAATATGAAGTGTAGTGTTTCTCTGCCTGCGGCATCATAACCTACCTTCACTCGTTTCCGTCTTTCCTTTTCTTAATAGATTTCCTTTCGTTCTCTATACCGAAAAAATTCATCAAATTCCCAATGCTCATTTTAGTTTTATTCTCACACCTGCTATTATTCTCCGAGGCCTCGGCGGCAGGTCCGCTGAGGCGGAGAGAGAGGTACGTCCTCGATGGAATAGAGCGAGTTGACGATGGCCGACTAATTCGTTATAGATTAAGATGGCGCGATACGGTAGGAACATCTGTAGTGTATAGGTTCGCCAACACTTCGAGCATAGCTTCTACCTCATCGACGACTTTGACAGATGAGGCCTCTTCATCAACACAATCTCCATCTCAGCAGTTATCAACATTTTCAACAACAGACGTTCCTTTAACATCATCATCATCAATCGTGGTCACTTCAAGTACCACCGATACCTCAGCACTTGCGGAGTCAACCTCTACTTCTACTTTAGTATCTCAATCGTTTACCCTTATCGAGAGTAATACCATTCCCACCGTTAGCATCTTTCCATCTTCTACTGTGCTTGTTGGGGCATCAGTTGGTTCAAATGCGACCGCTTTGAGCTCAACCGTAGCCGCTTCGTCGTCTAGCTCACTGGAAGGCTCATCAACAGTTTCAACTGCACTATCTATGTCGACGTCTTTGGATTTGCCCCTTACACCATCATCTTCAATTCTGTCGAACGTTGAGTCCCAATCGACCTCAACCTCAAGTGCGAGCCAGTCGACACTCAGTAGTTCTACCTTGACTTCGGGGTCTACCTCTTCATCTGCTACTTCAAGTGCAGAAGGTGCCGGTTCTTCTACGTTGACCAGTACGAAAGTCAATGACCCAGTCACTTCTTCCAGCTCCAGTGTTGCTACACCTACTTCGTCAACATCAGCACCGTTCGCTTCGGTCGTCAAGTCATCTTACACATCTCACTCAGTGTCAGCGACAGGATCTATGAATGCTGGAGTACCAACTGCCATCACTTCCGTTCCGGCCTCGTCAGCAACCGTATCGCCAGATGTGCTTGCTAGCAATCTAGCTAATGCTAAGAAGTACAACGAAATTTTCGCTGGATTGACTGAACAGTCCGCATGTGCTGCGGGTCAAGTTGCTTGCGTCAACGGGAACATCGGCGAATGTTCTGATGCGGGCACATTCAATATCATTCCTTGCGCTACCGATCTTACCTGCTATGCCTTGCCCATGGACACAGTTTCTGGTGTTCAGATTGGTTGTTGGGATAATGCCACAGTTACCAAAGCTTTAGGTGGTGATGTACCCTCTGAAACAAGCTCGGCTTCTATCAGCTCGTCTACGTCTACAGCATCTCAAACACCCGAAGGGTCTCTAATTACGGTGACCATCACACCAACGTTTACGGAGACTGCCCAAACCACTCTGACGATGGACTCTTCAACCACAATTGCTTCATCCCCTCCTGCGAAAACAGTGACGGTCACCGTCGTGCCTAGTACGTTTAGCACAGTCACTCGGTCTACAAGCTCAACCCCCCAAATAGTCACGGAAACCGTTACTATGACCCCATCCAGCTCAGAAGCCTCATCTTCATCTACTGAAGCACCCCAGCTACCACCCACGAGCACATCCTCCAAAGTTCATTCCACTTCAACCGACTCGGGTCTCCACGTCATCCCCATCGAGACAGATGATCCCATCAGCCCAGATGATGATGATGACGACGATGATTCGGAGGACATCCCGGCGGCTATCACGAGCGCCGCTGCCAATCTTATAGGGTTCGGTGCTTCAGCCCCAGCTACTGTTACTGTGACGGAAAAGGAGATAGTGACGACAACTACAACCGCGACCGACCTAGCTACAGTCACCGCCACCGTGAGAAGCTAAGCCAGCGACGAGTGCGATATTTGGGATACCATTTGCTGTTTTACAACATTACTTAGCGGGGAGTTTAGGATAGGGATATTGGCCATCGTGTTATTCTTGATTTATTAGGTTTAGGTTGTATATGCAGGAAAAGATAATACCCTTCTACTAATGGACAATTTCAACTTTACTACTACATTTTAATAACATAGATTTACTTTCTACTTTCCTCTTCTTAAGGGCCCAGGCAACCCAAGTGAGTTTCAACCACGACGCCATTCCTATCGATGGTTCTTTGATGCTGTATTATTTAGTGATAACATCGTAGCGACTTCACACGAAAGCGCGCCGAGTGAAAACGTCATGTTGCTTACGTCGCATCGATCCGATGCAGGAAATACTTCCTATGCCCGACGATTGCCGTATCCTATGTAAAGCTGCCATGATTGGTCTCACTGTCCATGAATGGAGAAGCGGGGTTGGTGCGCGTATAGAAGATCAATGGCGCAATACTCCCGACAGCTATTCCAATTACTCGTATAGGAAGGTATGGATATAAGATTGATATATCATGAAGTCATTCAAGCGCCAAATGCATTTTTTTCTCCTTTCTTCTATTTCTAACCCAGCATCTTAGTTCAAGTCCAGTGGTAGAAATCGTCTAAGCCGCCAAGATGGTATCCCGTCCACTCCCAACAAGAACGTCATACAAACACGACAGCAACAGCAGCACATTACCAAAAGACCAAACAGAAGAAGAAAAACGCCTAACCGAAAAGTTCGCAACACACAGACGTCTAGTCCCCCTAGTCTCACAAAACGACGACGTGCTATTCCTAAACGCCGCGTCAGCACCTCCATCCAACCTAATCGTGCACGAGGCCATCACGAAGTACTCCGCGTCGGCGCTGTACTCGGACTACCCGCACCCCCAATGGCGCGAAACCCGCGAAGAAGCACGAGCGCTGATCGCGCGCCTCATCAACGCCGAGACACCGGAGACCATCGCATTCACGCGCGACACGACGGAGGGCCTGGGCAGCGTCATCCGCAGCCTGAGGTTCGAGCGCGGCGATAACGTCGTCGTCGTCGACACCGAGCACCCGAACCAGGTGTACGCGTGGCTCGCGCTGCGCGACGCGGGGCTCGAGGTGCGCTTCGTGCCTACCATCGCGCAGGCTGAGGAAGTCGGGTTCATCGATGCTGTTGATGCGGATACGCTGCGGCCTTACGTCGACAAACGCACGCGCGCTATCGGGCTTAGCAGCGTGTCCTTTGATAGCGGACAGCGCAACGATGTCGCCGGGATCAGCGCCGCGTTTCGGCCCGCTGGGATCCACATCCTGATCGACGCCGCGCAGCACGTGGCTAACGCGCAGCTCGACGTCCAGGCCGACGGCGTCTCGGCTGCCGTGTTCACGCTGCACAAGGCGATGAACTGCCCCACGGGGATCGGCGCGCTGTATGTGGCGCCCGAGGCGCACGCGGATCTGGTGTCAGTGCCGCCGATTGTGAGTATGCAGGGCGTGAGGAATATGAGCGAGAACCTAGTCGTGAAGCCCGACGAGCCGGTGGAGTATTATACTGACGCGCGACGGTTCGAGCACGCTAATATGAGTCTGGTCGGAGTTGTAGCCGCGGCTGCGTTTGCGAGGGTTTTTATTGAGGTGCTGGGCCCCGCGGATGTCGAGGCTTGGTTGTATTACCTGACGGAGCTGTTGAGGGCGGAGTGTGAGAGGTTAGGGGTTAGAGTGCTGGGGCCTAGGGAGAAGAGTCGGAGGGCGCCGCATATTGTGATTTTAGACTTGGATACAAAGGTTTGGGCGGCGCATCTTAGGGATTATGGGAGGGTGCGGTATACGGTTAATCGTCTGGGGTTTCGGATTTCGTTTGGGTTCTTTAATTCCGTGGAGGATGTGAAGAGGTTTGTACGGGTGCTGGAGTTGGGGATCGCGAGAGGGTTAGTGGTTTGACTGTTGGTCGACTATACGATAACGCGGAGAGCTAATCACTCTTTCCCATCTAAAACCCATATTCAATTACACAATTACATGGCTGTGAGTAGCTAAGGTAAAAAGATACCGAGGCAATTTAACAGATATCCATCAGAGTACAATGCTTCAATGAATGTCGTTCGCTTCCAGTCGTCAAGGTTCGCGTCATGCGATACGCATACCTCTTCCCTCCTTGCACATGACCAATCGTCTACCTTGTAGAAAAGTCCACAACGAGAATATGGCAGCAGCCTTTTCGTTTCTTCATTTCCGGTGAAACCTGTCAGGCGATCAAAACATTCGTCGTTATCGTCTTCAAGCCCTTGCCGGAGAACCTCCAAGTTGAAGCGAGAGGACAACCATGGATCAGTCTCCTTTAAACGACGATAAGTGAGGAGCTCGGCTTGCACAGCCGCCCAAAGTCTTCCGAGCTGGTGATTCCCGCAGTACACGAATAATTTCCCCAGGTCATACTCAGCCCCATGAATCTCATGCAAACAACTCGAAGACATTGCATCCTCGGAAATCGATTCATCTTCAGGGACCATTCCGTGATCAAAGACTATTCCGTTATCAGAAACTGGTTTGCTTTGCCGCTCGGCGATATCACGCTTTAGGATGGCAAAAAGGACTTTCCAGCCCAGATCAATATCTGGTCCCCAACTTGCTCCCTCCAAAGATATTCTTAATGCTAGTTCAGCTGCATTCATGGACGAGTGTTGGCACTCATCTCTGAGGTCCCACCCTAATATGGCGGGAATGGAAACTTCATACGTAGCGCAAGGGTCCGCACGATACGTCAAGAGGCATACCAAACAGGATATCATACCAAAGAGGGTCTCACCAGGGAACCCATCGTTAGCAAGGTAGAATGCTGTCAGTAGTAGGGAGTGAAGAGGTCCCAGTTTGAGCTCCAATCCGCAATGGGTGCACCGTTGTATGAACAATCCGCTGGGTGTGTTGATGTCTGGGAGCTTGGATGCCCCGAAGATCGTTGAAATAGTATGGCATACAGTTTGAATAGATGTGTGGCAAAACATATGCTTCCACTGCTGTGGGATGGACGCCTTGCCCAATGCATGCCATTGGCGAACACCCGGAGAGTCCGCATCAAATCTTCCGCAGGGGTCAATATCCTCGCCGGTAGAATGAATAGGCGTGTTGTTTACGATCCGTGAAGACAGTGAGCTATGGGATCGTAAAATGGTGACAAAGAGTGTGTCTAACACAGTATGTCCCGAGTTATTGACGTAATTGAGACCGACTGAATTCTTATTGGACAAGCGATCTACTAGGATGCGCATGATTAGGCAACATGTCTTGGAGCCATCCAGGAACTTCGCTGCGAGATGAAATGGGAAGATTTTGGAAATTACACCCGTTCTATTTCTTAACGAGATGTCACCCAAATTGTCTTTCACGGCGTCAATGTTATGCGACATGATAGCAAAGCCTAGGGCCTCGACCTGCATTTCTTCTGGGGACTTTGTAATCGCCTCCGAGATCGGTTTGAAGCCCAAGGGAAGTTGCTCGCTTTGAATAGCGCTGAATGAGTTTCGTTGAAATCCCTGATTGATGATTGCTGCAAGATTTTGATGTGGCTCAGGCCACGGAGTCCATGTGGATTCGTCGTCGATATCGAAATGTTGCTCAGTATCCTCGGGGACAACCGGTGGAGGGGAGGGGATGGGCTCGTAGTTTATAGCATCCTCGTAATGTATGGACCATCTGCAGAGATTTGATGGAATGCTTGAGGGTGATATATTCGCAGATAGTGAAGGTGAGTTGAAGGCTATGCCTTGAACTTCATGTTCGTCTCGCGTTGACGAGGCCGTATGTTTGCCTAAACTTTTGAGGCGTATCATCGAGGTAGTCCAATTCCGAGGTCCACGGTTCCAATACTTGGCCGTCATAAAGGAATACATCCAAAAGTCATGAAGCCATGTTAATGCAAGTCTAAGTTTTTCATCAGCATCCATGTTAATTAAACAACATTAGGAAGGAGACTCACACTCTCTCTTCTTCATTCAATTGTGTCAACAAATCGCGTTCTCTTCCCTCCATGAACAGTGTGGCTCTATCCAACAATAACTTCTTCTGCACCATTTGCATAGTGGGTGACATGTCGTTATTCATCGTAGATGATATGGTGTCCGGTGGGCTTTTCACAAGTAGGTATTGTGGAGTTACTGGACCAACACTGGATGGTGAAGAGTGGTCAAGTCTATACACGCCATGGACTAGCGCAGTGTACGGGAGGTCGAATTGAAAGAACCTGTAGGAATTAAAGATTAGTTAAGACTTCATCTACAGACTCCAGTTACTTCAACGTACGTGCCAGGGCGCCAAGTAAAAGACGCGCTTCGTCGAATACTGTCGTTTATGTGTCGTTTGAGTTGCTTCTTATCGACAGCTTTTTTGAAGTTACCTTGGTCAAGCGTCACATCGGAAGTGCTTACTCCCTCCCGTGAACGGCGCTTCCCGAGAGCACTGATGACGGCGGTCTTCTCCTCGGTGGTAATTCGCTTCTTAATCTCCCATTTCTTGAAATGGTATGAGTATTGGCGAGGTCTAGATCAACAAGGTCAATCACTGACTGTCCAAAAAAAAAGAAAAAAAAAAGGGGGATGTGGACAGGATACTAACTGGGCATCGAAGCTGTATTCATCTTTCATCCGCTTCACAAGCTGTTTCATCCGGCTGTTTTCTTCCATGTAGATTCGAATGATAGTAGATTTGAGAAACTCCCATCTTTCGTCATACGAAACATGTAGGAATTTTTCATCGGATTGTTCGGCATCTGAAGCTATTGGGCGGTCCATGGTGATTGTCGAGTAGAAGTAAAGGAAGAATTGTTGGAATATCTCTAGGAATGGTGGGAAAATGGCTTTTTACCCCACCGAGTCCTCTCCCCTCGACGGTAAGGGTACGGGAAAGGTACATGGGTAGGCAACCCTCAGCCTGCATGAAAATCAGCCGCGTTGATCAGTCAGAATCTTCCAATAAGCTTATGAGCAAATCTTTACTATCCAATGGGCGTGTTCCTTATCAGCCACCGTCCCACACCAGTTCTGATAGGGTGGTATCCGGCTCAGATTCATAACGCAGTTTCTCAGATCGCGGACGAGGTAAGCTTATCATGCAGCTGACATTTGCAGGCCTTAAAAAGCTATTAAAGTTCTTGTTATACGAGGATTAGCGCTAAGAAGTTGTTAGCTAACCTATGCGGTTATAGCTGGTAATTAAAATAAAATATTAAGATATTATTAATACATATAAATTAAAAAGATAACGTTTACATATATAAGTTACATTAATATAAAAATATTTAAAAAATTTAATGTATTTTATATTATTAAATTTAAGCATAAATAAATTTAAAGATTTTTATTTAAATTATAAAAAAAATTAAAAACCTTAAAACTTATAAAAATTATTAAATAAATTTAAATATATATTTTAA
>KZ111570.1:0-96810 GCA_002120315.1 Hypoxylon sp. CI-4A
ATTATAATTAACGATTAAAATAAAATATTAAAATATTATTAATATATATAAATTAAAAAAATAACGTTTATATATATAAATTATATTAATATAAAAATATTTAAAAAGTTTAATATATTTTATATTATTAAATTTAAATATAAATAAGTTTAAAAATTTTTATTTAAATTAAAAAAAAATTAAAAACTTTAAAATTTATAAAAATTATTAAATAAATTTAAATATATATTTTAAGCTTAAATTTTTTATTATATTAAGTAAAAAAAAAATAATCTGATTTAATAGCTTTTATTTCGAAAGTTAAAATTAATACCCTTATTATTATATCTTATATCCTAATAATAGCGTTATTAAAACTTAATGAAAGCATATAACTAACGGGATAATAAGCAACTATAGAAACTTCACCATGATGGTCCCGAGCGTCATTTTAAGCACATGAGCTCCTGACAGACCAATCCCACCGAAAGGAATGTGTCGTCCGCATTCCCCATTAGATTATTCTGTATTATATCCCGTGTACCGAGGCTGTACTTTTTTCACTGTGCTAGGTGGCCGACCTTGTACCGGATACCTTCGAACGGCAGCGTACAGTCGATTCAGTTCCAGAGAGAGCTCGAGTTTGTAGTTGCTAGTAATCTTAGCAGTATCATCGCCGGCCCAGGTATCTACGAGGTGCTTAAAAATAGTCCCTTGTGAATGCAGGGTACGGCACCGGCGCACCTACGACTGAGAACGAGCTTTCTGGACTCATGTAGTAGCTCGACTCGCTCGTCGACAGAGTAGAGTCTGCTATGGGGCCCTCCGATAAGGCTACTACTGCAATTTTCCCTGGGTTCCCAGAGAAAATCAGACGTGAAATTGTACTGACAACCTTGGCTTCGATGTCATCTACCCCCACAGGCTTAATGCTTATATATCAGGATAGAGTCCCTAAGAAGGGGATGGCCCGGGCTTGCTTCTCCAACCAGGTACGATGTTGTGTTTGACAGCATCGCTAAGCCAAACGATATCATCATCTCCGGCTCGAACCCCGGACGTGGATCTTCGCGTGAGTAAGCCACCACCGCAATTCTTGAGCGTACCCTTACGCGAGGGACGGGTGGGATCTTAGCATGAGATGTTAGACAGAGCTTCGTCGAGGTGACAGGGCTCCGGAGGCGAGACGTAGACGGGACAAGTCGGCGAGCTGCTGGCAAATGTGCAAGGGAACATTGCTGTGGGAGGGCTCGAGGTTCGGGTGAAGATTCAGCTTGCTAAAATGGCATGATCGCCGGATATGTACCTGGATAGAGAAGATAATGTTTCGGGTACTTTCTTATGCTAGATCCCTAAAGTTTATTTGGTGAAATTGATGATTAAATACTAAAAGCTGAATTTGAGCTCGATTGCGGGCTTAGGAACATCAGATGTGATTAGGTCATCTTGTACACTTATGTCGCTTGTGTGATGAATGTGCTTTGAAAATGAGGGACTAGATCTATTGTTGATATTAATTTGAATTAAATCGAAAACTCAAATTTGTCTTGTTTTTCTATCAATATCTTTCGCAATTGCTATACCAAATCTCCTTGTTGGTTTGTTGACAATAGAGTTTTTAGTAGGATCAACGTGGTGGCACCTCTCGCGCTGTTTTGATATCAGGGGGGCTTTAATTGGTATAATAAATCTACTATAAGGAAAGCGACCCTTGAGAAAACAACCGGATGGAATGGAATGTCTAAGATCAAGAGATTGACCAATTTAAATTCTTGGACAAAATTCACAGATACGCTGAACATTGTAACCCTCCTATACACGGTAGCAGAGTCTTAGAAATGCATGCATTCCACGTGTAGTCTCTCTCACCTGCGTAAGCGAGGCCAGTCACTTGGCGTTTTGAGAAACGGTTAAGCGGCACTAGGAATACACTGAGGCTATCTCAGACGTGAGCAGTAATGTCATCCTATATGATGCGACTGGGAAGAAGCACCTACCGATGGGAAGGCTGTTAGTTCCATGGAGAGAAAAAAAAAATAGATACTACGCCTACTAGCATACATAGTACACCATGTAAGGGAACATCGTCGGCCTAGTAGGAATTGTCAAGTTTAAGAACTTGAAAACAACTTCGGCGAAACTATATCGTGTCAGCGAAGATCACCCCCGCAAATTAAACCGGACAGGCCGCGTAGTACACCGTGGCGCGGATATCGGCATGGTCTGCACAAAAGTAAAGAAGGCCGACTCCTGACTTGAGAGGAACCACGATGTTGCCTGGTGTTGTTGGTTCCGTCGTCCCGATCTGCTGGTTGTTCCAGGGCACGAAAGAAGATCCGCGGGGCAAGAAATACTATTATTATTACTATTGTCGTACTACTAGTTGGTAGTGTTGTATTTGCATGCAGAGTAATTCAAACCGGAAGGGATCAGCTGAAAGGAATGGGCGGAAAGGTTTTAATCCATGGAGCTCCGGGACAGATCGATGCTGCGATAATCCAACCAGGAAGTGACTAGGGAAGTGAGAAAAAAATAATAATAAAAAATAGCGGCATGGCGCAGGTGGCTACGAATCACACCAGCTGTTAGGATGTTGTTCTACCTGTCTGCGTGTAACAAGTGTGATTCTGTACCGTGCCGTGTTGCGTCGTAGGTGCATGCAGGATAGAAAATAAATGATGCTCATAAACTTGGAAAAATCCTACAAACCATTTATTAGAATAGAAAATCAAGATTCGCATGTCTGTCACTGGACAGTCAACCTAAAAACGGCAGCTACTTCTTTGCATACGAACAACGCCTAGCCAGAATGCGTATAGTATCATCTTGTACCTTGCCTTGTCTATGTATGTAGGTAGATAGAAGGGGGTACTTGCATACTTACATGCACCTGCTCTAATGTTGTTCACCGTACATAGAGGGGAAAGAGGGAAAAAAAAAAAAAGAGGCTGTCTGAATCTGTGTAGCAATCGCTGAGACGGGTCTTCCAATTGGCTGACACCACAAGCTAGCAAATTCGTAGGTGGTAACATCCCTGACACATTACGTCGTTTGGGGCCACCTAAGGGCCACGAATCTGGGACAGTCCTTGCAAGTGGAGGCATCCAGTGGAGGTAGCCCAGCTCGTAACTTCAGAGCTGGGACCACTTAAACTTTGAGAAACAGGGCTATGCGTGTCTTTCCTAATTCCATTCCAGATCCTAACCTAAGCTTATTCTATCATTCTAAACTATCGCCAACTTCTTCTGCTTCTTCACTTTCTTGTGACCCGACGGCCCTTTTTTTCCTCTTTTCTTTTTCCCTCTTCCTTTTTTCTTTTCCCTCCTTCTCCTTTGCGTCTTAATCAGTACATTTAGTATGGCACTTGTCAATTGGAAGTAGCCTTGCGTACTATCAAAAGCTTACCTCCTAACTTACCTACCTATCTTACCTACCTATCTTAGCTTACCCGCTTGCCCTTACGTCTTCTTCCTGAACTAATAACCTCCTAGAGTCACTAGTATCCTTCTTAGTTACCTAGGTAATAGGTATATACTTTTTTCGGATAATCTATACCAATCGATATTCCGTGTCACTCGCCTAGTGTCCCCCCCTCGAAGTTCGCTTTCAGAAAGCACTACACTCCTTTGACCTATTCGATTTCTTTACCAAACTTCCTTGCTACACCAGACCTAGGAGTCTAGCAAATTTGATCATACATGCCACGAAATATAACAACCGATTCTTTGACCTCCCCCCGCGTTTGAGCTGCTTCAGCAGCCTCGGTAGCACTAAAAGTCGCCATGGCCACGGAACGGGAAGCTAGCGAGCTCAAGCAGCAAGGGGCCCTAGAAGCTTCTCGCGACCCCGAAATAAACGTCACTTCTGATGATGCCCAGAGGAAATTAGTCGAGGAGAGCAAAAATGCGGGCGTAGCTGCTTTCACTTTCAACCCGGATGCGAGTCCGGAGGAGAAAAGGGCCCAAGCCAAAGCGGTATGTTTTCTGCGCCGATCCTCCTTTTGAGATGCGCTGACCGACATGTTCCTCCTCTCTAGGCCGTACCTGACGAGCTCCGCCGTTCGCGAAAACCAAAAGGCGTAGCTATTGCCACCGATGTTGACGATGGTAGCAAAGCTGCTTACGATCTTCCCACCCCCTCAAAAGCCGGGGCGATCGAACTTCCCAAAGACAAAGATGGGAGAGTAATTACGGATGGGAATACCGTTGAGGAGGAGGAAGACCTGGCCGCCAAGGTTGGATGGACACAACAGTTCGGCTGGCCCGTCGACAGTGTTACGGAGGGTGAGAGTCTGTTGGATCATTCCACTTGGCTAGAGGAAAAGGTTCCCGACCAGTACTTTGGAGGTGAGTCGCCTTATTTCAGTGTGATACTTGGAGGGGATTCGCTAATGCCAGATTGCTCTATAGAATGGTACCATAATGCTGGTGTCATTATCTTCGCTTGCCTCTCCTCATGGATAGTTGCTGTACTAGGCGGTGGTCTGGGTTGGGTCATGATCATCATGGTTGCCTGCTCTACTTACTATCGCACATCAATTAGACGAGTCCGAAGGAATTTCCGTGACGACATAACCCGCGAAATGGCAATCAAGAAGTTGGAGACAGACCACGAATCTCTCGAGTGGATCAACTCGTTCTTGGTTAAATTCTGGCCCATCTATCAGCCAGTTCTCGCCCAGACCGTTATCAACGCCGTCGACCAAGTCCTTAGCTCTGCTACTCCTTCTTTCCTCGACAGTCTACGGCTGAAGACATTCACACTAGGGTCTAAACCCCCGAGGATGGAGCATGTCAAAACTTACCCCAAAGCGGAGGACGATACCATCATTATGGATTGGAAATTTAGCTTCACTCCAAATGATACGGAGGATATGACTTATCGCCAACTTAAGAATAAGATCAACCCCAAGGTCGTGCTTGAAATTCGCATTGGCAAAGCCATGATCAGCAAGGGTCTCGATGTCATCGTAGAGAATATGTCCTTTTCCGGCATTATGCGCGTGAAGCTCAAGCTCCAGTTTCCGTTCCCTCATATTGAGAAGGCTGAGATATGCTTCCTCGAACGCCCGGAGATTGACTATGCTTGCAAACCCCTGGGTGGCGAGACGTTTGGTTTTGATATCAACTTCATCCCCTTTTTGGAAGGTTTCATCCAGGATCAGATCCACGGAAATTTAGCCCCGATGATGTACGCCCCGAATGTCTTCCCCATCGAAGTCGCGAAGATGCTAGCTGGTTCGCCCGTCGACCAGGCTATTGGTGTGGTCGCCGTTACGATCCATAGTGCTCAAGGCCTCAAGAACCCTGACAATTTTGCCGGTAATCCCGATCCGTATGCAGTCGTCACCTTGAACAAGCGCGCCCCTCTGGCTCAAACCAAGGTTGTCAAGGATACCCCTAACCCTAGGTGGGGCGAGACGCACTATGTCATTATCACCTCGTTCAACGACTCGCTCGATCTCATCGTGTACGACTATAACGATTTCCGCAAGGACAAGGAGCTCGGCGTTGCATCTTTCCCGCTTGAGCGAGTGGAGGAGCTTGGTGTGTACGAGAATGAGCGTTTGGAAGTTGTGGCACATGGAAAGGCTCGCGGTGTAGTCAACGCTGATGTCCGATTCTTCCCAGTTCTAGAGGCCACCGAGCACGACGGCACAGAAGAACCACCACCGGAATCTAATACGGGTATTCTACGGTACACTATTGAACAAGCCAAAGATCTCGATGGCACGAAGAGCTTGGTTGGCCTGCTCAACCCGTATGCCGTTCTATTACTCAACAGCAAAGAAGTACACCAGACTAAGAAACTCAAACGTACCAACAACCCGATCTGGGATAATGGATCCAAAGAGATTCTCATTACGGATCGGAAGAACGCCAGGCTGGGTCTTGCTATCAAGGATGATCGCGATCTTGCCGGCGACCAGCTCATTGGTACGTACCAGATCAAGCTAGATGATATGCTTGAGATGATGGAGAAGGGCCACGACTGGTACAACTTGGCAGGTGCCAAAACTGGACGAGCGAAACTCACTGCTCAGTGGAAGCCCGTCGCATTATCCGGTGATTTAGCAGGCACTGGCGGTTATCAAACCCCTATAGGTGTTATGCGTCTCCATTTCAAGGGCGCCCGCGATCTCCGAAACTTTGAAACCATGGGAAAATCCGATCCTTACGTTCGCGTACTCCTGTCCGGCATCGAGAAGGGTCGGACAGTTACACATCGTAACACCTTAAATCCGGAGTGGGACGAAGTGATCTACGTGCCGATGCACTCAAATAGGGACCGTCTATCGCTTGAAGTCATGGATTCTGAGAAAATGGGCAAGGATCGTAGCCTGGGCTTGGTCGAGGTCTTCGCCGGCGACTATATTACGCAAGACGACAATGGCGAATATCCTATCCATGATGCGAAGAAGGTACAAGAGGGCGGTCTCCGATTGCATGGGAAAGGCATCGCCAAAGGAACACTAAGCTACACTGTTTCGTTCTATCCATGCCTGAACGTTGCAGACCCCGAAGACGAGGAAGAGGAAGAAGCGAAGGATACAGAAACTAGCTCGGAAGCACCGAAACAGTCACTCGATGTTCCTCGATCATCGGAAGCTGGTAAGATATCAACCCTTGAAAGAAAGGAGAGTACCAGGGAACCAATTACGCCAACCTCACCGACGGTCCCCCTATCTCCGGTCTCTCCTAGGTCAACAACATCCGGACGAAAATCTCGTGAAGCTCCAAGGGAGCGACCAAAGGTTCATCTTACTCCACAAGAGCTACTCAAATATGAATCCGGATTCTTAATATTCAAGCTTATGGAGGCGGAAATGCCGAAGAGCGGAACCCATCTTGAGATCTATGTCGACGACATGTTATACCCCTCTTACATATCAGGAACGGCCAAGAGCAAGGTTTTCAAATTTGACGAGATCGGCGACTGCTTTATCCGTGAGCTTGATTTCTCTCGATTAACTCTCAAGGTGAGAGAGAAACGTGAGAAGCCAGGCGAAGAGCGCGACGAAGATCATACCGTAGCTCGTTTGACAGGAAATACGCTAGATACCCTCAAACAATGTCTTGTAAGTTGTCATACAAAAAGTTGGGCAAGTCTTCGTGTTAACTGACGGTTCTAGAACAATCCGACGGTCTTGAGGCTCAAGGACGAAGAGAACAGGACAGCCACGATCAAGGTCAGCCTGAAATACATCCCTGTTCAGATGGCACTGGACCCCAGCGAGAGCATTAACAACATGGGTAACCTTCGTGTCGATGTACTGGATGCTGCAGACTTGCCGCCGGCCGACTCGAACGGCAAGAGTGACCCCTATTGCAAGTTTGAGCTCAACGGCCAAGACGTTTTCAAGACCAAGACCCAAAAGAAGACACTCAACCCCGTTTGGAATGAGTTCTTCGAGGTTGCAATACCATCTCGAACCGCCGCCAAATTTAACCTCAAAGTCTACGATTACGACTTTGCAGACAAGCCCGACTTCTTGGGTGGAGCCGATATTAATCTCGAGCAGCTTGATCCGTTCAAGGCTAAGGAACTTAGGTTGCTTTTAGACGGAAAATCCGGGTCCATTAGATTACGTCTGCTCTTCAGACCCGACTATGTGACGCGTTCCCGACTCGGCACTGGTACCTTCTCGGGTACGTTCGGTGGTCCTGGTAGGATCGTGACCGGTGTCGTCGGCGCTCCTGTCAAAGGGGGTGTTGCAGTTGCTGGTGTTGTTGGGCACGGAGTCGGCAAAGGTGCCAGTTTCATCAAGCGTGGATTCCGAGGCAAGAAGGACGAAGATGGGAACGGTCTGGTCCTGGAACCTACCAATTCGGAAGTTCCTACAATCATAACGAACGGCCCAGACGCCCCGGCACCTGGTCCTGGCCTCAGAAGGTCGACAGGCTTGAGTGTCGATGGTGAAACAGCTCAACGTCCTGTTACACCGAACGGCAACGGCGCCAAGAATCACGGACGGAATCCCAGCTTGGGTGGAGTCTCTATCCACAGTTTGGCGCCAGGTAGTGCCGGTGCCGGAACGGCTACCTTCACAGTTGTCTCCGCGTCAGGATATCCTGCATCTTCAGATATTTATGTTCTAATCAGGCAACTGTCGCCCAAGGAAAGGACCGTCGGCAAGACTAAACATCACGACTCGCCTGATGTGGTACGGTTTGACGAGACGTTTAAGCATACCTGCACCGCCGACACACAGTTCCGTGTCGAAGTCAAGAACCATCACACCTTTGGAAGTGACGATGATCTAGGTGAAGCGCTGTATTTCATAGACGAGAGCGGCAGCGGCGAAAAGGAGATCAAGGTTGGTACGGGAACCGTGGTCCTGAAAAGCACATTCGTAGACAACAACACAGAAAGCCCAAGCCCAAGAAGCGGGAACAGTGGTATACGAAGGAGTTTCTTGAGCAAAAAGGAAACCAGACCAAGCCGAGAAGGCACACCCATATAGTCTCATCACGTTGAGTACCTGACCTAAGATTTAGTGTATTATTGGGCGCCTGGAGGGATGCGAGGGCTAACTGGTTAACGGTCCTCTGCTAGGAGTTTTTTATTATCCAAAAAAAAAAATAGATTTTATTAATTATGACAAGGTTTTAGCCCAGGTATCTACCAATAGTAATGATAAATATTCTAAAAAGTGGTTAATGTCTGAGCCCTATGAATCTCATCTATCTAGAATTGCAGAGAGCCACGGGGAGTAACAGATGCAGCCTCCAATGACAGGCAGCACAGCATAGTCCCATGGAATTCAATAGCTTCGGTCAAGGTGCAAGAGCTTCTACCCTTAATCTTCGCTTGCTAAGTTAAGGTATCAGGACAATTACCGATGCACGGTCCCCGATAGAAGACTCGTGCAATGTAGCATAAGTGTTCCTCATGCCTCAATGACGATCTCTGAGGCAATAGTCTCTTCGAGTATGTACCAGTTGTAATATCGTCGTTAACACTCAATTATTAGCAACTTTATGAATAACTATGGAGTAGGGTAAAACTATTAGGGTGCTATACTATAGAGATGACCTCTTTCTATAGTGTTAGGTTGATTCAGGGACCATAACGCTCCCTACCTAGGTAGGTTGGTAATGAGACCAAGTTTCTGTCTTTGTTAAGGCAAGTTAAGGACATTGTCGTCGACTCTAATAGGGGCTTCACGTAATATCCTTAGGCTTCTACTCACTACCTAAGACATCAATGGCCTTCAAGTTTCGAAGTCGTCCGAAACGTTCAATGAGGTTGCAAGGGATTCGCTACAGCTTCTGAGAGGCCCTCGAGGGAGTATAAATAGGGGCTCCAAGATCCTCAACAGCACAACATGTCGGTTCACATCAAGCAAACAACCCACCACACCATTATCTTTATTGATTAAAAAATCAAGGCTAAAGCTGAAGTTTCAGGCGTATCCTTTGAAAGACTTTGTTCTGACAAACCCAAACGTACGAATTAAGGATATTATAAAGTACGAAGTTAGATAAAGAATAATTTATAGAGAAAGGCGGGTATATTTGAAGATTCCAAGTAAGAATCCTAGACTAACCAATCCAAAGTTGCATCAGGTACGGAGGGCCGATAAAACATGCCTCAAACGAGCGACGCGAAGAAGCATGGGTCTCTATACCAATACGCGCCCTTCGAGCCTTTTGACCACCCCGAACTATTACCTAAATCGCATCCAGCCCGCGATCTGATGAACTTCACCGTCGCCGCATTTCACCGAGAGGACGAGAATCTAAGCGACCGACAGATTGCAGCTCGCAAATCCTTCGCCACCAGGGTCAAAGACCGGGAAGAGTCATATGGGGACAAGCTTGAGACCCTCACGCCTCTGAAGCACTGCAAGGACGACCTCCAGCATCTTTTCGACCAACTGGATGAATTTTTCTTCTTCAACAGGCTTGGAGCCCATGTTTCCCTTAAGGGTGGCCTGGACGTTGTAGGAAAAGATCCACTGGAGATAGACAAGCGACTCGAGGGAGAGACGTACTCTGTCAAGGCGCGCGGCCGCGAGTACACGCAAATCAACATCAATCTCGGGACAGATGCGAAGCTGTACGAGATGAGTGCCATCATCGGCCAGCTCATGCACGAGATGGTCCACGCCTACTACGGGGTGTTTGCGTGCGACTGCGAGGACTGCAGCTCTAACCAAACCATCAAATTAGGAGTCAAAGATGATTGGCACGGACCATTGTTCCTGCAGCTTCACCGCCTCATCCTGACGGAGCTGAGAAGATGGGGAAAGAAATTCAACCTTCCTGGACTCGCATCGCTGCTTGCTGACGACTGCCCAGAGGACAAGATCAGCCAGGGCGCCAAGGAACGCGCCGACGCCGCCATCAAGAAAGGGAGAGTATTAGAAAATCCACAGCTCAAAAACCTTCATACGCTCACTTCACCCCGTGTGCTTGTTGCTTTCACCGTGGATCGCCGGAGGGTGAGGGTCCATCCGTCGCTCGTGGCCAAGCAGCTCGCAAAGGAGGAAGTGCTCCGGCAAAGACTGAAACGCGTCGCACAGCTGGAAGAAGAAGCCGCGGCAAAGGAAACCGCACGTTCGGCGCAGGCTGAGACTGAGACTGAGACTGAGGTCGATCTCTAGCCAGCAAATTCACTCTATGGCTACTGCTTAAACTCATCTCGGTTAAACCAACTAGTGAGTGGTCTCTTGGCCATAGATACAGGTGACTGGGACTCGGACTTGTTATTGAAAGCAATAGTATAGGTGGAAAATGCGCTTGGATATGCCAGAGTTTCGTAAAGATAGATAAGACGGCCTTAGTTTGAGGACATTGATGAAATTATAGATTTAATATCCACTAACAGAGTTAATCTAATGCTTTACGTATTTCTGCTTCGTCTCAACCAAACACTAGCATCTCGTCTCGTTGAAATCAATAGGCAGTAGTGATCACGAGCCAAACGTCTCGAACCTTGTATGAGAGTAAGGGATAGTCTGGAGTATCTCTGTAAGCTTGTGATGGGAATACTAGGTAGGTGGTTCTCGAGCGCAGAACATGCGTCTATAAGTAGTAAGACTATTCTCTCTCAACCGAAATCCTCTTTTCGTCCTCAGACACCATCAACTCCGGTCTTACAAACACCAACACACAAACTCAACAACCAACAGCATCCATAATGAAGGTTACCTCTGCCCTCCTGAGCCTTGCTGGCATTGCTGGCCTTGCCAGCGCTACCGACGTTCCCAACTTGGGCAACGGCAGTAAGTCAACCTTCCACCACGTACCACCGTCGCCTCCCTTGAAAAAAAAAAAAACCACCCATCCCCTTTCCTCTATTCTGTCACTCCTCACTTCACTTCTACCAACCATTATACGAACACCCATCAGACTAACGTTCCCAGTGTACACCGTGCCCCTAGTAAACGGCACCCTAGACTTCGCCAACGCGATCAAGGACCCGTGGGACATCAACAACAACAACGAGTCCCAGCAGCAGCAGCGCAAGCGCACCACGGCGCCTCTGGCGCCAGGAGTCTGCGACGCGCAGTTCCCGACGCGCCGGACGATCTGCCGGGCGCGCACGTTTCCTCGGGAGGACTACCTGCGGGCGTACGCCAAGTACCTGGACTGGATCGAGACGGGGCCGGACGAGGGGTGGCTGCCGAGCCGGTCGTGCAAGACGCTGCTCTGGGGCGCGGCGGGCGTGACGGCGTGCTCGACCGGCGGCCGCAACCCGACGTGCCGCGACGAGCTCGCCGAGGCCATGCGCGAGCTCGACCTGTACTGCGACCTCGACCAGGGCGGCGACATCTACATCAAGCGCTGGCTCAAGCGCTACTCCCGCCACCACGTCCGCGACGGGCCCGAGACCTCCATCAACGGCCCCGGCGGCGGCAACCCCGCCACCGCCGCCGTTGTCAAGACCCTCGACATCTACGCCGGCGGCGACGGACATGGCGAGCTTGGCTTCCCTCCCGCGCAGGAGTAGAGTACTCTGCTTATGTATCATATGCAAGTATAATAATATGTCCTGGGCACACGCACTATCTACTCTCTCTCACAAGGGGGGCTAGCTAGGTACCTAGCTTAGGGTCTGTTCTTATTTGTATGCTTCTCAACTCGTGGATTTCGGTGTTAATAAGGGTAGGGAAGGAGGGGGGTCTCGTCATTCATTCACTACATGTAGCTTGCCACAGTCATGGAAAGGAGTATCAGCCAAAAAGATCGAATCTACAGGCTGGTGATAGGTGCCGTACATGGCAAACTTAACTCTGCGGGTGGCGGGGTTTCCATAGTCCTTGCCTTGCCCATGGGTGAGGAGATAGTTCAGTTGGTGTTGTAATAGTTCATGAAAGTTGGAAATCTAATAAAATGGTTAGTCTTACTTGACTTCTACTATTTTAGCTTTTCTGGGATGGAATGGTCCCCTTTGGCGTCGGATGAAACTTGTGTGCTTATTTCTCACCAAGACTCCAACCCCCTATTTTCCAGTTTCAGACCCGAGAACGGACGTTTATGTCGGCGTATTTTTTCCGTGCCTTGTTCCAACTCAACAACCTTACAGTAGCCAAGAAGGCAAAGGTCTTGCTCTCACCACATATGCGCACGGTTCTGGTCAACAATAATTAAAATCTTGATTATACTCTATCAAGTATATGCAAGAATAATGCTCCAAGCCTGTATGTCATGCCATGCCATGCCTTTCTATGCGCTTCTCTTCTGTCGAGGTATGTATGCCCTATCTATCAACTCGACAAGTCTACCTTGGCCAACTGGACAACCGGTAGATGCGCCATATGTATCTTGGCACTCCCGAACGGCACAAGTCGTGCGCTAAAGGGTCTTCCAGTAATCTTTGGTTTTAGAGGAGGATCCGCTGCGGTATCATACTCGAGTGGCCAGTCGATCTCCACCGCGGCTACGCGAAGCTCAACGGGCGGTGCACCAAGATCCCAGATAGGATTCGATAGCGTCGATACATCTGCTTGCACCATCTTGATCTGTGATGTGTCTATGGCAACATTCCATATACCTTCCGGCTCGATATGATGATCGTGTGTATGAGTCGTAGTGCTTGCGATTGGCATTTCATCGCCGCTGAACGCAACCGGGTTTACTTCCGTTACGTTGGCATCAATATAGAGACTGTAAAGTAGTGGGCCATAGTAAATTGCAGCGGTGTTGTTGGCTCTTGTGACCACACGCGGCTCTGTGCTGAAGGAAACAGAAACGGAGCTTGAGCCTCCACCAAGCTCAATTTTCTGGAGCCCCTGGCTTGATGCAGAGACCTGGGTCGATTTGCCAGACGGCCCGACTATGGTGCTCGACCCATCCGCCCAGCCCGGAATTCGAATGTAGAAAGTGAAGTCGGAATCAGCTTCAATTGAATACTTGATGCTCATTCCAAAGGGATAATTGGTGTCTGCCTGGATAGTCACTTCATTGTCACCTAACGAAGTAGTGACGGACCCAGGGATAAGTAGAGTGTGCGCGATCCCTCCGTCTTCGGTAAGTGTGAAAGAATTTGCAAGGAATTTTGGATATGCCTGGCCATGATTAACAGTACAACACGGCTATCCAGGTTAGCATATAATCATGGTCAACTTAGCGAAGGACGAGTGTAACTAACATAGTTCGGCTCCAGACCAAAGACGTTGCCTTGTGAATTAACATTAACCCACATACCAGGAGATACCGATAAATTACGCGACCAGGGCTATCGATCCGACGTTAATTTAATCACGCATGGTTGGGGAGTAGCCAACTTACTTGGTTCTCCTGTTGCACATATTGATGGGACCACCAATCTGGGAAGATCGATCCGGGTACAGCGTTGAATGCAACCAGCTCTGTCCAGTCTGCTAGATCATTGTCGCCGAGATATTGATGGATGTAGGCCATGGAGAAAGTCAGCTCTGCAGCAGTACACAGTTCTGCCCCTCTGATTGGGTTAAGATCAGTAACGAATTCATCCCCGATGATGGTTCCGGCTAAAGACTTGTGATATTGCGCTAACAAATCTACCGCCGTTCTAGTCTGCGTCTTCAGTGCTTCGTCGTGGCTCATTCGATATATTGCTAGAGGGTGTCGTAGACCTAATTGCATTAGTGAGTTAGTCTTTCATTAGAGATGCTGACATACCTTCCGCCATATTAACGCCATGATTAAACAGATCTTTGTAAGGTGTGTCTCTAGGCGTGTATGTGACCTCTGGGTATACTCCTTTTACCCAGTAGGTTCTCCAGTCGCTATCGGCTTGCACGCCTCCTTCGATCATGAGTTCCATGGTCTCCCATATTATCTGCGAATTATTCCGTGGATATTGCTCATATAGCCACTGCAGTGGGATATGCATCTCATGGGCTCGCATAGCTCCGAAGCCGTCTCCATCAAAATCTTGGCCATCTTTTTCTATCAGCCCATTGAAATCGTCCTTCAGCATACTGTGGGCGAGTTGAATGTATCGATGCATGGCATCTACAATTCGGTCGGTTTGTGAAGAGTCCGCTTGAGCGTATTGCTACGGTAGTTAGCCAAGCCTGGTAACAAACCCTTAGAAGAGCGACAAGTAAACAGCCCCAGATAGTGCATACCATCAGTCCTATCAAGAAATAGCATCGAGCCCATAAGCCTCGGTTTTGGGGGTCTGTCTCGGGTCCAAGCCAGCCATCAGCCTGTTGGTGCTTAAGGACATAGTCCATAAAAGAATATACCTGGCTCTTTAGTCTCGAGTCATCCAACCCGAAGGCAAGAGGTACGAGACCGTTGAACCAGTATGGCGCAGATTCATGAAGGTTGGAATACTCGGATGAGCCCCCTATCCACATGGAGTCATGAACATAGCGGTAAAAGTCGAATAAGCTACCGGCAAGCCCATTGGCCTCTAATTCCAACTCATCTTTGAACCATCCTCTCGGCTTGATCGAGCCAAGAGGCAGAGACTGGTATACTGGTTGTATAACTGCATTATGGTTTAGTAATGCATGCTAATACTAAGCTAACGAGCAAACCTACGGTCAGGGTCATCTCTTCGTAGATGTTTCCCTCGGGATGGTTCCTGAGGTAATGTGAGACCGGAGATGAAAAAGAGCGAGGCGACAAACGCCTTCGCTATGATCGAGGCAACCATCGGTGCTGGTGTGCTTGAGATAGCATGGGCACCTGCAGTCAGGAGTGAAGGGAAATAAGTGTATACACAACGGCAATAATAGTAACTAATAAATGACCAAGAAGTCAGGAAAGAAGCTAAGATACGGCCCGAGATCGAAGACAGGCGATAATGACGGGGAATGCAGCGTAAATAAAAAGCAAAGGAATGCAGGGCGAAGGTCCACACAAGTAACAATTATAAGATTTATTCCCATCCCTCCGCATGGAAGGACGGACTCGAGCTGGCTTCCCCATGGCTGTATTCTATGTATGCAGGAAATCCACATCAGGTTGCATGTATGTACTCTGCTTTCGTTGTTTCCTTGCTGACAAGCACGGCGCGTGCAGGGTGACAGTCTTGATAAGGCTTTGTTGGTAAGTATCACGGGCCAAAAATGCGCATTCTCCAAATAAAACCGAAGAAGAAAAAGGCTTGCAGATGCAGCTTACAGGCTTCCCCTCAGCGGCCGTTCGGGCCCTTGGCGCGTACGCCCGTGATGGAGTCACGCAGCAAGGAATAGTTTTTTCTTTAAGACTCCGATTGCCTTTTCTATGCTCGTGATTGGACCCAGGTTTGCATGTCAAAGAGATTGATATACAATGACCTGCTAATGGTTTCTCTCTAATCGTACTATTTCCCCTGAAGATCTTTCCGACATCTTGGTCGTACGCACTCGACAAGGCGATACCATCACGCTGGTTCCCGGTATTTCCGTTCGTATATTTAAGATTGGATGATTTATCATGTGACACAGTTTTGCATATACAGATCATTGTTTCTCCAAACTTGACCATGTACATCGTATATCGTATTGTCCGTCGGACTTTATGAAAGATGTATTCATCATGTTGGATCGGTATGTCGAAAGAAAACAACGGTGACCCCACGTCTTCTTCCCCACACGATACCTTCTCTCCATAGAGCGGTCAAGGGCGGGTCCGGGGGTGCTAGGGGGTATGTCATAGGCTAGCATTGGGGATCTCACGCAACTCCCAGCACTGGACTCCTGGATTGGCTTACAAGTTTATATCTCTGGATAATTTATATGGAGATTGGGGATGAAAACGATCCCAACACTTACATACGATCCAGCTCATCTAGGACTTTTCACGCCATGCAACCTGAGGGCTTTGACATACTTGCAAACTACTACCTCTGCGAGAGGTGTGTAGGTCCGATTGGTACGGCGTTGCGTCTTGGTACTACATGGCCAATCCTATGTTAAAACTTGTAGGCGCCGTGGTGCCGCCCCCCTTCAAGATTTCCTTTCCTACCGACATCCAAGAAAATATACCGCTCAACAAGCAAATAAATAGAAAAACAAGCCACATGCCCCTCCACTCATCATCATCACAAATCTCACCTGCCTTCCTAGGGAATATGAATCGGCCCAGACCCAAGAAAATTTTGTTGGAGTTGTTGCTCGGTATTGTGTCGTACGCTTACAGTATCTCGGCACTTCCCTTTTGAGTTCTCGCGTCAGCTTCCTTGACCTACACGTGCTTCTACACACCATCTCATAAGCGAGATCTAATTTCTTGGGTGGATTATCTACATATTACTATCAAATCGTGACCACATCACGAGTCATAGGGGAGTAGCGTTGACAGCTATTACAGCCCTATCCGCTCTCGGTCTTGTCTGTCACGAGTTTGTGGGGAACCATGTCTGTCTACGATTTTGAATGCATGAGCTCAGGGGCAAGCGATGCACAGCTAGTCTTGGCGCCATCAAATACATCCTTCGGCGCAGCTTCAATATCTTCGGTAATGACTAACCAACGAATGGGCTCAGCCATGACCCGGATATCTTTGTAAGCTTTCTGAAGGCATGCTGGGTTGGGGACTATTGTACGACAGCCAAGTTACATGTAAATTACCAATGTACCAGACACTTAGTGAAGTAGCTACAAAATACCAACCAAGACTTAATCTTGCGTGGTTGTTGACCTAGGTACATATGCATCTACTTAATAATAGCACAATTTCTTTAACAGGGAATAACCTTCATAGGACAGAAGTTCGCAAATAGTTGCACTCGAGGTTCTGTTCAACCTCAAGGGTGACTGTGGGATTTAATGCGATGCCAATACCTCGTCGAATACATCTCCTTACCGACATCACACAGCCCTTCTTGATTCGACGGTGGAATTGGATGGCTTGCAGATCATCAGATCGATAGGATTATTCATCCTGCCGTCAATTTTTGGCTTTTAGATGTAACACTGGTAGACGGTCTGTATCGTAAAGCCTCAGCTTCCTGTGTCTGTCACGCATAATGGGAACTGATCCGGGTCCTGAAGTGTGGCATGAAGTTTCGGCAGCATAGCTCTACTTCATACTGATATTCATTGATGTCCACGAGGACTGCTAGGCCAGAGCCGAACCTGATGTCTTAGACATTGCTCTGGTCAATCGTCGGATATTACTTTATAACTGGGCTTATCTATTCCTGTGTCTATAAACATAGACGATGAAGACTGGTACTGATCGGCGGACGCAGCTAAGCCTCGTCGCGCGCCGCCGCCACCGTTATAACCGAGGGTGTGGGAACCTAAGAGGTAGACGAATGGAAAAGTTTGTCGAAAGCATTGCAGACCTCTTCGTGACAACATTTCGACATCAATATCCGAAGACCGTCTATGCAACAGTACGATTTTAACGAGCGAATGCCAATATACCGGAGACATGGCACACGATGTATGTCCGGGCATTTAAATGTGTTTATAGTCGAAAACGAAAAGGGGGGAAGCGCTGAGATGGAAGCCCCACACAAGCTTAAGGAGCTACCTATCCGTCGAAAAGAAGCTTGGACCCGACTTTTAAAAGCTATCAACCCCCCATATCTTCGGGCTACTATTTAGCTTGGCACTCATCAAGGACCCCTGCACGGGTAGTTCAACAACCAGTAATAACGGTTCATCTTATCGCTGGATGAGAAGCTGGAATTACGTCAGGTAACTGATAAATGAGAATGATACCTCGTAGCTACTTTCATCAGTCACAGCTGAGTTGATGGTTGGGCGAGGGAAGTTGGGATGAATTGCCTTATGTAGTCGAGTCATAATGAGATGTATTCTAGAAGGTTACCTATGTGGTGTACCTCATTGGTCATTAAAACAGCCTCGATTGCGGTTCCGATGCAATGGTGGCTGGATGTCGCGATCCTGATATGATATCTCACCCGGAGCTGACAACTAGATCTGTTAGGCTGTGGACCTAGACTTAGACATGGACGGGTATTGGCATTGATACGGATAGGGCGTAGTGACAAGGACAAGGGAATATAAATAGGAAAAAGGAAAAGTAAACGGAGAAGGAGTTGCGGCTATCTGCAGCGAAGATTAATGTAAAGAGCATGGTGTGTACCTCGATCCCTACCGACAGACATATCCGACGTCCTTCCTATTTCTTTTTCTCCAACTTCAACATAAAAAGTACATAATTCAGGTATGTAATTCCTCAACACATCTATTGAAAATAGCAAATCGGACATTATATCTTGTCTCGTATATCCCGCAATCACCTTCCTAGTAATTATGCGTGTGTTGCGACGGAAGACGTGATATGAATGGGCTGAAGCTTTCTCTTTAACAATCGAAACTTCGCCCAGTCCACAATCCAGCCAAGAAAAGCTACATTTTGCACCAAGATTTCTGTGTCGCATAGCTGAGAGTACCTATATTACACAGATCGCATAAGATGACCACACCCGAGGTATCCCACGGCCGAGGCGGGGCCGGCAACATCAACCCCGACGACACCAAATACGTCGACGGCGAGATCGTGCGCCAAGGCGAGGAAGGCAGCCACGGCGACGGCGCATTCAGCACAGGACGAGGAGGTATGTTTCTTTACTTGGATGTTACTTCTTTCGCATGCCTCGCTCGCAATTTTACCAGAGCGCCCATCGCACAATCACCCATCTCCTTGCAACTTGGCAGCTAACGCAAGCGCAAACACGCAGGCGCAGCCAACATCGCCGACCCCAACAAGCCAGCCTCCATCGTGCGCGCGGACCGCCAGGTAGTCCCCGAGGAAGCGACGCGGCCGTCGACCGACAACGAGAGCTTCCACGTGGGCCGCGGCGGCGCCGCCAACGTGCACCTGTCCGCGGAGGACCAGCAGAAGAAGCAGCAGGAGCACCACGACAAGCACCACCACAAGGTGCTCGACGGGCCGACCACGCCCGGATCCAAGCACAACCAGGGGCTGGCGGACAAGCTGAAGCACAAGATCTTCGGGGTGTTTAAGAAGTGAATAATTACATAACCCAAGGTAGAGGGAAGGGAAGAAGGAAGGAAGGGGACGCTCTTGTTCTCTCGGGCGCGCGAGATGATAGTGAAGGGGGGAGGGGAGAAAAGATGCGATGCGTTTTATCTTTCGACGGGATGGTAAAAATACCTAGGTAGGAGAGGAAAGGAAAAGGGGAAAGAAGAAGAAAAAGGAGAAGAAGTCGGCATCCTGCTCTAGCTTAATATACCAACTAACTACCTAGCCACAACCAAAAAGGGCTGTTGGTCATGTTTTCGTTTTTTTTTTTTTCAATTCCGATGATATCCTTCTCATCACCTTACTGCATTCTAGTCTCCCGTCCCTAGCTCTCGCCGTGGTCGAATATTATTACTATGGGGACTTGTGTCTACGATTCTGAACTTGGGCCGTGTATCATACCAAATGGCTGGGCGAGCGTCGCAATATTTGATAAGTATATACAATTTGTGAATTTGAGCCCTATGGTAATGCTTATTTTTTCAGGTATCGCAATATATACAGTTATATCATGAGAGTATTTCGGTAAACCCAAGCTCTTTCTCTCCCATATTCAGCCTGTCTCAGTCTAAAGAGGAATTTTGTTTATTTCAAGGCGTTGACGACGGCAGTGTAGGCGGGCTTGGGGTTGAAGCCGCTGTCGAACAGCAGGGGGTTAGTGCTAGCTCTCCAGGAGTCCTATTAATGTTTTTGTCAGCACGCATCTTCAAGCAGTCTCATTGACTGTGTAAGGAAACAGTGGTTCTTACGGAATCCCGGACACCCCAAACGGTAATACCAACACACTTGGGCTCGTCGAGGCAGGCCTTGGTGACCTGGGAGTAGTCGTTGGCGGGCGCGGTCTGGATGTCGACCTCGGTGAAGGCAACCTCCTTGACACCAGTAGCAGCAAGAGCCTTGATGGTGGCAGCGGCTTGAGAAGCAAGACCGCTGGTCAGGTGAGCTTGAGAGCCGATACCGTCGATGGGGACACCGGCTTCGATCCACTTCTTGACGTGGTTGATCATACCAGTCGTGGTCTTGGCGCTGTATCGTATGTCAGTAATTCCTCATCGGTGTAGGATCTCGGAAGTGCAATTTTAGGCAATTTTGGATGGGGTTTTTGGGCAGAGCAAGACTACGCGCTCAAATCCAGGGGCAAGGGTGGGCTCGAAAAAGAAACTAAATAAGGAGCTCGTACTAGTTTGGCTGGTCAAGGTTGTAGTCGTTGATGTACAAGACGGCATCGGGGTCGGCCTTTCGGGCAGCCTCGAAAGCAATGCGAACGAAGTCCTCGCCTAGGACCTGGGAGAAGACCGACTGGCGGAGGGAACCATCTTCGTTGAAGATTTCGTTAACGACATCCTATTTGCGAATTAGCTCCTATCTTTCCAAGCAGTATCGTGCGGCGCGTTGTGACGAACCCAGGCACGGATCTTGCCCTTGTACCGTGTCACAAGGGTGGTTACGTGGTTCTCGAGGACCTGGGTCAACTTCGTCTTGTCCCTGATGTTCGAGACCCAGCCGGGCAGCTGCGAGTGCCAGCAGAGGGTGTGTCCACGGATTGTCTTGTTGTTTGCGACGGCCCAGTCGACGAGGTAATCTCCTCCGGCAAAGTTGAAATTTCCCTCAGACGACTCAGTGGTGTCCCATTTCATGCTGTTCTCGGGGGTCACCTGGCCGAAGTCTGCCTTGATAATATCGGCGGACTTGCCGGTTGACAGTCGGTTCTGATCGGCGCAAGTTCCGTAGTAAAGCTTGCCCTTGGCCTTGATCAGCTCATCAATGCTGTCGGCTGCCTGTCGTCCGGCAAGCTCAGCTGGTGCAGCCCAAGCGGCAAGAGGGGCCAGCATATACAAGAGAGTCGACTTCATGGTTACCGGTATTGTCGATAGGGTCGGGTTTTTGGTGTAGAACAGAGATGAAAGATAAAAATGGCGTGCGAGCTATACCTCTCAACCTTTATAGTTGCTGGTCTCAACCCAGCGGAAGATAGTACCCGTGGTAGACACGGCTAGACTGTGGTTTCACGGTCATCAGCCTTGGTCGCGGCAAAATAGAATAGCATGGCGATTAATTCCTATCCGGGAATATCGCCTATCTAAACCACGTTCCTATTCTCCCCCTGAATTATTAAAATAACATTGAGGGGAAGCCGGTGACAGCGGGCCGTGATGTTAATAAGAACCATCGAGAATCGTTAACAAACCGATCATATTGGTATTATTATTCCGACAAAAGAGCCCAGCCGGCTCCGCCAAAGGGGGAACCGTGGGGTGCATTACCCCATAATAGCCTAAAACCAAGGTTGGTACCGAGTTTATACATGTTCGATATATGGTGTTTGGGCTGCTTGACATATTTATAGGCGTTCGGATTCCAGGATTCCGAGGCAAGAATTGATATATTCTCGAATTATGCATACGAGCTTTTTTCTCGTTACCCCTTTTCCCAGCTTTCAAGACTTACTTGCGAACATGTAATGTGATATTAAAGGCGTAGAATACTATCTACCATAGTTGATATTAGAAATACCTTTGTGAAAAAAGAAGCTTTCTGATTGACGACTTAATTGACGAAGACATCAAGTCTAATGGAGCAAATCGTCTTGATATATAAACACGTCGTATTCGTTTAATGTATAACTTCCGCCTCATACACGTGGTTTAGACAGTTGCTATTAATTGAGATGATGGGGGCATCCCACATTGGGTACAGGCTAAAGGAGGCTACCATAGGTATAATCAGGATCAGTGGTCTTGCGAGAGGATTGGTGGAAAATCTAGACGTGTAGGAGTCGCTAATCTATTTCTTCATTGCTTGCTTATACTAGAGTTAATGTTAGTTGAAGTTGGTGATTATTCATCCATTGCTTCTGGATATAATATTAGTAGCTCTCGAAGTAGACCTAGCAAGACCTAGCACTAGTAGGTAGAAGAAGGTTGGGGTTCTTACTAGATTCGAGGAAGTGGGACGGATCTAGTTAATCGGGCTTCGCTCTTATGCACTACACATCGAACTGGCATCAAGTAAGCTACAAGAAGTTTAGTCTCGCTTTACCTTACCTGCTTTGGGGGACTTAGTTTGGCGTCTGTCAGGGACTATTCCTTGATGCAGACACTATCATGCAAGAAATGAGACATCTGGACTTACGAAGAATGGGCGGCTAAGCTATCCACTTGTTAGTCAAAATATGTCGAGACGAAGAAACATTTCGGATGCTGCTGTCTCCCAACTGAACCACGTCGTACGAAGCTATCCGGAGTTCAGTTTCGTTATTTTTTATATGGAAACTTTTGGGAACTTACCCTTTACTGGCTCCCACTCGTGTCTTTATAGACGTTTAATTAATCGGCTACGGCGGTGGAATAGAAGCTTTTGGTCGTGTTTCTCTCTAGATTCCACGATCGTCCCATGGGGTTTAGCGACGATCAGCCTGGCTTCCCGATGCCCCGCAACGTCATGGCATGCAGCTCGTGAACCATCAGGCCATCGAACGAGGGGTAACAAGTTGGAAGGGGTCTAGTTTGAGGTAAGGTAATAGGTTTGTTAGGCTTGTAGGTGAGGTGAAGTGAAGTACAGCTGGTATTAGGGATCCGTTTTTTTTCTTTGTGCGAAAGACAAAGTCATCTGCAACCTCTTCTCCCTCGTTATTTCAGCCATCGTTGTTTCAATTCCAGCCGTGGCAGCTCTGATCGTTTTGTTCCAAAGCCATCAACACGAATATGCAACTCGCTGAATGTTAAAAAGGTTCAGTCGCATTCTCAGGTTTGGTTCGATATACCTGCATTGAACATGATAGCGACCGAGTGAGTCGGTTCGTCAAACAGATCTTGCGCATTTATAGGTCCAACTGGCGAAGAGGGGAAGAGGAGAATTCGCTAGACCGCATGATATTTTTTTTTCGACCGGTCAGGTGTCACAAGGAAAAAAGACACGGCCAAATACAGAAGTCAAGTGTTAACCGGCGAGACAAAGACAGCCTTCTAATAATTAATTGATCCATTGGAAGTTTCGACCAGAGCCCGGTTGGGCACCTAAAGCTGCAAGTAACCAGTGTTTCTCGCAGGTACCCGTGAGTCTCTCTCCCAACAGGGAATTACCTTAGGGACTTGGACCGCTAATTTTTAAGGTTTAGGCTGACCGACTTTAGGGATCCCACCTGCACCTACAGGCACGTAACAGAGACCCCTACATTTAGGTACCTAGGTACCAGGTAACAGCAGGCAACATTAGAGCTTGGGGGTATGACACAACCAAGCTTTAGCTACCTGGGTTATTTGGTCACGCCGTTAACTCCGTACCTACCTACCTGGTAAAATCAAAGTTTCCCCCAATAATGGTTCCTCGGAACGAAGAGCAGCTACGACAGCGGCCGGCTTTAGCTCCAAACCGATTACTCTCAGTCCAGTCCATCGTCTCTAAATATTCCCTCCGCTCACATTCTTCTTCCTTCGAAGCAGACGATGAACGATCAACCTCTACTGAGTCGGGCAGAATGACACCCACACCCAGCATAGAAAATGGCACTCCTGCCGGTCGTTATCCCGGTGAAGACACCCGTCCGACCAGCCAAAAGGAGCTTGCTGGCTGGTACATGTATGGCTTCGCTGCTGAGACGTACATAATATGCGGTGAGTTCTCATTCCTTTCCCACTGTCAATGCTTCTGCGAGAAACAATGCTGATAACCACCAGCTGTCTGTGAGTAACCCGTTTGCATCCTTTGCCCTAGATACCTACGTGCAGCCCAGAATTCGATTATTACACCATCGAAACATTTAGACGTAGTCTATTACGAATGAATATATTTCTTTCCACTTCAACCCGAGCTTACCTATCTACCGCGAATAGCTTCCTTCATCCCGATCCTTTTAGAGAGCCTAGCAAGAGAAAATGGAGTGCTCTTGTCCGACCGCGAGACGCCCTGTGGCGACAGCTCGAACGGCCAATGTATCGTGAACGTAATCGGCATCGAAATCAACACGGCTAGCTTCGCTATGTACACGTTCAGTATAAGTGTCCTCCTCCAAGCACTACTAGTAGTCAGCATCAGTTGTGCGGCCGACCACGGCAACTATCGGAAGCGGCTATTGTTGACATTTGCATGGACCGGAAGCTTTTGCGCCATGTGCTTCATCTTCATAACCAAGGAGACATATATACTGGGTTCTCTGCTGGCTGTTATTTCTAATACGTCAGTCGGAGCCACCTTCGTCCTCCTCAACTCCTTCCTCCCTCTCCTCGTCCGTCATCACCCGAAGTTACAAGAGTCCATAGCCGACATAGCCGACGATGTCGACCTACAATCGGATACGGCGGTTGAGTCCCAGTCTCGGTCAACATCGCCAACCCTCGCCGAGGACCCGCTAAACAGCTCAACAGCCCCCTTGCTTCCGCGAAATGATACTGATTCCGAAGTTCACGACTTGCGCCGGGTACCGACTCACGAGGAGCTGACTTCTATTGAGCTTCAACTATCGACACAGATATCTGCAAAAGGAATTGGGATAGGCTATGGTGCTGCTTTGTTCGTACAATGCGCGTCCATCGTGATCTTGGTGGGAATGGGTAGCTCTACTTGGTCCCAACGAGTGGTACTCTTTTGTATTGGAGCTTGGTGGACTATCTTCACGATACCAGCCGCCACATGGCTCAGGTCCAGACCTGGGCCACCTCTTCCTCAAAGTCGCCATCAAGGCTATCGTGCTTGGATATCCTACGTTGCTTTCTCCTGGAGGAATCTATTTCGGACCATCAAATTAGCACGTCGCCTGATCGATATCATATTGTTCTTGGCTAGCTGGTTCCTGATTTCAGATGCCATCGCGACGACATCCTCGACAGCGATTTTGTTTGCGAAGACACAGCTTGGTATGAGGCCATGGGCGCTCGGGATGATTAGCGTCATATCCACAACAACAGGAGTTTTGGGTGCATTCAGTTGGTCTTTCATCTCGAGACATTTCAAATTGAAACCTCACCAGACCGTGCTAAGCTGTATCGCCCTTTTCGAGCTCATCCCCCTTTATGGCCTCTTGGGGTATCTACCCTTTATCCAAGAATGGGGGGTATTCGGGCTTCAACGGCCGTGGGAAATGTACCCGCTGGCTGCAGTTTACGGCATCGTGCTCGGTGGACTTAGTTCGTACTGCCGGTCACTGTTTGGTGAACTAATCCCTCCCGGATCTGAAGCAGCATTCTATGCCCTGTACGCCATCACCGACAAAGGTTCGAGTATATTCGGACCTGTTATAGTCGGGGCGATCATCGACGCAACTGGAGAGATTAGACCGGCATTCTGGTTCCTAGCTGCACTGGTCGGCATTCCCGCCCCGATCATCTACTTTGTCAACGTTGAGCGCGGAAAAATCGAAGGAGAAAAATTGGCCGAAGTCATTGAGGGATTCAAGAATGCTGAAGACTTGGAAAGAAGCGCTTCCAGAGATGACCTCGAAGATCAGAGCTTCATCTCTTCTTACAATGACACTTACAACGGAAGCAACGGGGAAGTCAACGGCCATACAAGGTCATAATCTTTGCGAAATTTACCCGTCTATGTAAACGGATTAATTGCATATCTTCATGTCTAGGTACCTACCTACCTCCCATCTTGCATGGCGTCGGCGTTAACTATAGCGGACTTATTCATTCTTAGGGATTGCTTGGATAGAAGTTGCTGTCAAATACCCCCTTTATTTAATTATTGATATCTATCTGATTATAGTCAAATTAAATATTAGATCATTTTGGCTTATGGCTTATCTAGCAAAATGCTCAACAATATGTTGATGCGCAAATTGCATATGGTTTATATGTCAGTTCACATGCTGCCCATGTGGATGACACTAGACGATGTACTATGTACAACCATATGAACGGACCAAGATTTGATACTGAAGCCACACAGCTCAAGATGTCGAATAGTTCATTATCCCTTTAATCCATTTCATACCTACCTACACAATTAGGTGTTGATTAAAGACAGGTAACGACGGGAAGGATATAGTGTAACTTACCTAAGCCATCTAGAGAGATAGTAATAACTGGCCAGTAATACGTGCAAGAAGGCTTATGATCGACACAGCCTAAGAAGCAGCAGCTACCTACCCATGGCAACGCATGCACTAGAGCTAACCAATTACTGGGTAGGTAAGCTACAGGAATCATACCGAACCGGGACTAGGGCACGCTGAAGCTCTTGCAGCTAGGACTCTCCTCTCCACTTAGTCATTCCAGCAGTCCAGTTCCTCCTCTTCGGTCTTCTCTACATAGTATATCGAACCTAGGCAATAGCTCGAAGCGCAAGTTCCAAGCGCTGTTGGTGCTTCTGCTTCTTCGGTGGTTGGTTATTAAAGTCGGGCAATACATATTTTAGAACTTTGTAACTTTATCACCAATAATTTTAGTCATTATTTTCCCTATACTTTCTTTTTTTCTTCTTATCTCTTTCTATCTATCTTATTATAGCTTCGGGTTAATTTCAACAATTCCCTATTAGGACGGTAACGTCTTCGAGACATCTGCATCTTATCTTGCCGTACGCAATCTACATACTGTATCTGCATAGCTCTTCGTGATTCAATTGCTGGATCTGCAACGCTATACTACCTAACCTAACTACCAACTGCCTTGACCTGTTAGGATCTCGACGGGTTTAATAACAGACGCGCCAAGCAGCCAGATATTTCCCCCCCCCTTCCCCGCCACATCCGTTTCCGGCTTACGATTCCCTCAATCGCATCCACCAACGAAGCTCATCTAAGGTCGCGAGCTCCTCGTCAGCAGCCACGGGAATAACATCTGTTTCGATTGGGCCTAGCTTGATTTGCCTCCTCCTATCTGCTCCCGCACGATAGCTCCTGTTTGTGCATGGCTAAATCCGTGTTGATTGCGCGACGAACCAAACAGCTTTTTCCCAACTCTCCCCTCACGCGCGACCAACCTCCCTATAGATTTATATCCTCCCATTGATCAATAATAAGAGTTCGCGCCTGACTCCACGTTCGATCCATATTCCATCGCGTCTTCACAATCATGGCGACTGGCCGCACAGCGACAGCACGTAAACGCCAACGCCCCGAGTTAGTAGAGGAGAGCCAGGCAGAATGTCCTTTCAGCGTCATCCACCCCAACCCGGACGAGAAGGAAAAGAAGACGAAGCGCAGGCGACAAGAGTCGGAAGATCACCCCCATCCCAAGGTCTTGCTTCAAACTTCGCCCTTCCCGCCCATGGGCAAGTTTAAGGATCCCAATAATACAATGGATAGGCATTATCAGGTGCAACCTTACCAGAAGTGGGTGGATATGACGCGATACAATAGCTTTGTTCGTAAGTGTCCCGTTCGCCCTTTGTATAGTAGCGCGCTGGACTCACGACATGGCGTTAGTCAACGGTGTTAAGTATTGGAGCGAGGGCTTCATATTCGTTGCTAATAGCTCGACGATCGAACGTCAGAAGAACCCCGGCGAACCCGTACAACCCAAAAAGAAGTCGGACGATGACTGGGTTGCGAGGATCCTCGAGATCCGGGCGAGCGATGAACATCACGTATATGCACGCGTTTATTGGATGTACTGGCCAGACGAGCTTCCGGCCGGTACGCAAGATGGGAAGAAGTTTATCCAAGGAAGACAGTGGTATCACGGCGCAAACGAATTGATTGCATCTAATCATAGTACGTCTTCGCCCATTCTCATTTGCTCGTGGTCCTCTAACAAGCATTAGTGGACGTGATCAATGTAGTTAGCGTAACAGCGCAGGCAACCGTTAACCAGTGGGATGAGACCAACGAAGAAGAAGTACAGCAAGCACTATATTGGCGACAGGCTTTTGACGTCCGTAGCATGGAACTTTCCGTAAGTTATGGCTCTTACTTTCTGTCATCCTCGGCTAACCCGACGTAGTCTGCAGAGCTGCGCTGCAAGTGTAACCGCCCCGAGAACCCGGATAAAAAACTATTAGGCTGCTCGAACGATGATTGCAACAAATGGCTCCACGACGAGTGCCTAATCCACGAAGCGCTCTTGAAGACGTACAAGCGCCTAGGAACCGACAAACCTCACAAGGTCACACTGGTGAAGGAGGAGGCTGGCGAGAGTGCGCAACGACCCCTTAGTCCGAGTGAGAGTGGAGCAGCACAAACGGCCGAGCAGTCGATTGACGTTAAGCCGGAAGAGCAACAGACGACCAAACTTACCAGCATCGAGGACAGCCTTCCTGCTATCAAGGCCGAATCGAGCGTTGCCGTTGCCAGCACAGAGCAGAAGCGAAGAGGACGGCCCCGTAGGTCGGGGCTCAACGAAGCAGCGTCAAGAACCTACGAAGGACTATTCGAGGCCGTTATCCAGGCCGAGCTCAGCCCACCGGTGCTTGAAATCACCGACCTTCGAGAAAATGTGACGGGCGGGGACAAATCGTGGACCGAACCACTTCTCTGCCTCATCTGTGGCCAGGAGCTCCAGTAGCCGTCACGCCGATACATCGTATTTCCGTTACAAGACAAAGCGGGCTGGATTTTGCCCGCTGAGTATATAGTAGTGTTGTTTATGGCTTCACAGTCGTTTGTTATCCTTCCCGCTAGGCGTTTTAGGGAGCAATTTGTTGATATCCTGCATCTTCTGCGGGGCGACTGCTTTTATTTATCTTTTAAGAATATGGGTCGTGAGCTGTGTTAGCTGAAGTAGTATGAAGTGGGAAAACAAGATAAATGGATGAAATGTGGCGAGGGTTGGGAGGTCGACACGGTGGTTGTAGGGGAACAAAAAAAACTCGAATAGCATCCCATCAAATCTCCCTTTGATAATGGGTAGGATGGCACTCGTGGTGACTTCCAGAATTGGATCTGTACATAGTATTACCTAAAAGTCATCATCCATATTCTGATAGTAAGAATGACAGGAAAGATAATCCTAGTCTGGGTCATCGTTGAAATCGTCACTGGTTCTATGGACGTATACCTTACCAGGCAGCCAGGGAGACCGACATCAAACGGTAACACTATGTTAAGAATAGGTCTGAAGTGGTAAGGACTAAGAACTTATATGGAAAGTCTTCCGAACGCTAGTAGGTCGACAATATCTCAGTTAGTATAACCGCTCCGTTTATTTAGTTTAGAATGTAAACAAACCGAATATGAAACCCGTGACCACCATGAACATTTGATTTAGTTCTTGTTTGTAAGGTGTAAAAGATAAAAGAGAGGTTACCTAATCCAAAGCTGAAGCTTCTAACTTTTAAGAGCCTAGAGCCAACAAAGCTCTAGCTGATTGTTGCCTCTTCATCTAACACTGGAAGCTGCACCAAGCTGAGAGGTACCTACCCCGTAAGGCAAACACCCCACTTTTCAGACCAACCCCACCATCGAACGAAACGTTTGGGTCTTTAGACTTACAGATGTTCCCCCTCCAACATCTAAAAAGACTATCTATCTCAAACACTCCTAATACTTTGATCGGCTGTATTGACCGTCTGTGGCATCTCTATATCGAAAATACTCAAGACGATACTTTACCAGCTGCTCAACCCTCCCAACCAGTTACCACCATGGCGTCTGTCGACCCCTTCGACTCGGCCCTGTATGTATATACCTACACCCGTCCCACTGGCACCTAACCTCCTTTGTTACCTTTCTCCCTACACGGAATAATAATGAACATGGAGATGTACACCTATTATATATGATGAGAATAATATAACTAATTCCCAATAACTACAACAGCGACCTCCTCCGCCGCCTAAACCCCAAATACACATCCTCCCACCTAAACTCGCTAATCCAGCTGGCGCCCGACCTAACAGAGGACCTACTCTCCTCCGTCGACCAACCGCTGAGCATCCGAAGATGTCAGCAGACGGGCCGCGACTACCTGCTGTGCGACTACAACCGCGACGGCGACAGCTACCGGTCGCCCTGGAGCAACGAGTTCGATCCCCCGCTTGATAGTGGTGCCGCTGCTTCGGCCAGTCTGCCGTCTGAGAAGGTGCGCAAGATGGAGGTTCGAGCCAACGAGGCGTTTGATGTCTACCGCGACTTGTATTACGAGGGCGGTGTGAGTAGTGTGTATTTCTGGAATCTGGACGATGGGTTTGCTGGGGTGGTACTTTTGAAAAAGGGTAAGTTCGTACATTCTGCTACTTTTCATTCCGCCGTGGTTTTAGGGGGGTGAGGATACATGCATCACGTTTAGTTGCTGCTCACCGCTCTTATTTTTTATGTTTTACTTGAATGAACTTCGGCTGGCTGCCGAGATAACAACGGACACCATGCCGTTTCTGGGTTGTCAGGGCACTGTGGCAGCTCACGTTACCCTTGGTTCGAGACATTGGATTTGAGATATAGTGAAAAGGAAGAGGGGGTACACGACTATACTCAAATCGGAGGGTACAGATCTTGCATCTCACATCTGAGACCTTGAGGTTGTGCTTACGAATCACGGGAGAGGATAAACGACGTAATGTCATCGGCGATATATTTACGTCCCCGTAAACAAGGAATGAGATTTCCATGGGCTAACCTGTACCTGCGTTAGAGGCCAAACCCGGTAGTGCCAGCGAAGGTACCTGGGATTCGATCCATGTGTTCGAAGCCATCGATCGGGCGCGTTTCACTCAGTACAATCTCACATCTACCGTCATCCTGTCCCTGTCTACGAACTCGAACAGCCTTGGAGACATGGATCTGTCAGGCAATATGACCCGTCAGATCGAGCTCGAACTGCCGGCCGAGAGCGATGAGCAACAAATTGCTAACATCGGGAAGCTCGTAGAGGACATGGAGCTTAAGATGCGGAATTTGCTGCAGGAGGTCTACTTCGGCAAGGCCAAGGATGTAGTCGGGGACCTGAGGAGCGTGGGAAGCTTGAGCGAGGGTGCGAGAGACAGAGAGGCGCAGAAAGAGCTGATTGGAAGCATGATGAAATGAGAGGTGACATCGAACCACTGAGATGGTAGTTTACAGTGTAAAGGATACGACGACAGGGGAAGGGAGATATTTTCCATCCAGCCAGAGTCAAACCTGATGAAGTCTTTGGGGCGGCAAGCATGAGAGTGATACGATGATAACAGAAAGTTGCACAGCAGCGACAGATCGGAACGACGAGCGAGTCGTAGAGTCTCGGGTACTATGTCTGGGATCTCGATGGTAGTAGCTTGGTGTACAGTTCCAGGGGAAAGCATGTTAGAGTACTGTAGACCTGAGGTTTTTGCTTGTTGGGCATACACACAGCAGACATGTCCACGCAAACATTTCTCCGAATGGTTTCTATCAGAACAAGAAGATACCTACACACAAGACCCCGTAAGATTCTTGATCGTACGATCTCCCTTCCGGCTTCAGCACGGGAGTAGATATTTAATAATAACTCGTTCGGTATAGGGGTCTCCATAGGAGGAGGAGGAGGTACGAAGATCAATCGGACCCATAGTAGGTTAAGAACTAGATATGCAACTCGGTGCTACTTTCAAACCCTCCAAATCTTGTTTTTCGTATGGATACCTACCTGTGAGGTAATGTAGATATGTATGTATGTGTAATGCCATGTCGAATATTAAGTAAGTGAGATTGGCAGATGGGAAAGTTGCCTTCCTGATTTGAGTGAGACGGAAATTCGATCAGCTATTACCTACCTACCTAGCTACGTAGCTACATGCTTTCATCCCCCCCTGTTTCTCGGATGCTGGTTCCGGGCTGCGGGACGCGTTGTGTTGAGTTGGAGACTCGAGACAAACATTCGGTACGAAAGAGAGACGAAAGAAAGGGAAAAAAAGGAAAAAAAAGTACCAAGCCAGAAAGTTCGGTAGGTAACATGGTAGTCATAGGTGCGCGTGGGACGGAATATGCGTGTCTAAGATTAAGATACACACTTGCATAGGGGGGGGACGGTTGATCATCTTTAGGGTAGAAGATTTCCCGCCGTTGCATGTTATCCTTTTTTTTTTTTTCCTCAACTGTTTCATGGACGAATGTCGTGACATTTTAATAAGTCTGGAGTGATATTGAATGTGGTCCCTTCATCAATGACTTGCATACCTAGCCTGGTTGGTGAGCCCGTGTGTCGTCTCCATTGCGGATGGTGGATATATACAGTACATTCAAAATCGGTCTGGCCTTATGGAATGGAATCATGGAAGAGCGAATGGCAAAATAAAGATAGGGGTTCAAATTTAGATGATTTTTTTTGTCTCTTTCTCTGTTTTATCCCCTGGCTACCCGGACGGCATGGAATGGCAGGTCGTTGTGTTTTGGTAGGGGAGGAGAGTATGCGATGGAACATTACCACGTTTCTACATCGTTGACGGACGGGCTGACGGGTAGTAGATAGGTTATTGGGGTTGTTTCGTATATCCCTGGAAAAAGGGGAGAAGGAATATTATAGCGTTGTTCTAGAGCGGCGATCTTCGGCTTCCAGAATGAGCTCGGACCTTTGGGGGGGGGGGGGGGGNNATTTTTTCTGTCTTTTCTTTCTACCTATGTACCTGTGTTTTAGATAGATGTCGCGTGGCTAGCTAACTGACCGCATATCTAGTGTCTAAGCGGGACGTAAGGGTGGGTGGTTGTCTGTTGAAGATTGGATAAGGGTAATCTTAGGACGATCCTATCAAAGAGGCCAGCTGCGCAAAAGAGTTGAGTATGAATACTCTGGCCTCAAGAAAAAGGAGAAAATTTTAGGTAGGTAGGTAGATCTAGACTCGGGCGGGTGCATCAAGGCCCCGCGATCAGAGCCGCTACGAACGACTAAGAAAACCCCGTCCGGGCGTTATAAGACAGCCGGAGAGGTTTATGGATACAATATCTCGTTCCGTCCCGCCGAATACTGCACCTAAGCAAGTACCTAATTTCATGGTTCATGGTACAAGTAGTCAGCTGCTAAGATTAGCAACTGTTTCGTGAGTCTAATATCTTCTAATGCAACTGTTCAAAAGCCGAGCGTCGCTGTGAGAGAGAGAGAGAGAGAGAGAGAGAGAGAGAGAGAGAGAGTAAAAAGACGTATGCGCGTATATATGTAGATATGTACTACGAAAAAAAAAGGGAATCATAATAATAATGATGCATCTCTACCGAGATCATCCTAATACATACCTATGTATCCGCTACGGTGGCCGGGGGACTCCATCCGCTGCAGGTATGGATTTTCAAAGGAACAATTGTCTTTCTCATGTATGTAGGTACAACATTCGCGCATGTCGGAAATTGAAGGTACCTGGCATGTCTTGCGTTGCGCTTCTCCTGCATATCGGTAGGTCTTTTTGAATAGCCTGTGGTTTCTGAGACTCTAGGTGCATATAGGTATACTATGTTAGATACATGTACGGTTTGCTCGGCAAGGAAAGTCGAAATCAAAAGAAAGAAAAAAGGCAAACAAAACAGGTTACGGTTGTGTTAGGTGGTTTTTTACGACGCCTTACATCAAATGTTAAAAATGATGCACACCTGCATAATGGAATGTTTCTAGAAGGACGTTCCCGCGTCCATTCTCCGGCTCTGGGTCCAGTGTATGTCAGTAAGGATTGGCTGGAGCGAGAGTGCAATCCCGGGACCTTCTAATAAGGGGTCATCGCGTGTCGAGGGTCGCAGCATGGCACAGATGTCAGAGGCTTGGGTAGCCCACTGACTGACGAGATTCCTTGTAAGCAGCCTTTTTAGTTGCTGCACGGTCCAGCGACTAACATTGAAGCGTTGGGACTACCTACATAGGCGGACATGCATATACTACTGTACGTGCAGCTGGGCTGGGCTGGTACGGATGGGCACGCAACGGAATATCATTTTACTTGATTCGGCGGCGGCAGGCTTTCTGTGCAGAGGAGAATTCGTGATTCGACGATGGGGGGGATGGGGTGGGCCACTGGGCGATCAGCGCAGCAGCAAATAAGCCACTGGGTCTGGACATACATTAATTAGGTACATATTTGTATTTTTTTAATGAAGGCTTACATAGTACACGACAGACAGGACGGTTTCGGTACTCTGCTAGAACGATCCTGGAATATTCGGATGAGAATTCTAGTGCTTATGATGAGCCCTGGGGGAGGGTGGTGTCATCTGCGCGCCGTGGTTGGTAATACGACACAACGCGCATTTTTTTGGACAAAAGTACGTAACGTGAATCATTAATATGATGAGAGAGAGATCCCTTAAAGCGGGATGGATGGCTAAGGAACTGGATATCGTGGGTTTCGCGTGGGTCCCCCTCCTGGTACTTTATCTAAAAAATCCTGTGGGTTTGAAAGCACGGAGACTTGAAGCGGAAACTATCTGATACAGAGAAGGATCCGAAAAAAAAATAAAGTCTGGGGGACGTTCGGAGTTAGGACGATGATGATGATGATAATAGATCAGACGAAAGTCGATCCTGAGAAGAGCCTCCTCCTCCTTCTCCTCCTTCTCCTCCTTTTCCTCCTTTACCAATATAATGCATTACATTTCAAAAATGTCGAAACCCCCCCTGCTTGTGAGAGTGGGTATGACGCTTAAAATGCCAACCGTTTGACATGAGGCCCATCCCGTCCGACAAGGCCTAGATGGTAAAAGACCTCAATTGATGGTGAGATTGGGATTGGGGTCTTCGGAAATAGTTGCTATATTTTGTGTATCCGTGAGCAATATACAGACTGGAATGTAGGCAGCGCAGTATCGATGCAGGTCGGAAATATAGCCCATGAGGATGGAACCCAATTGTCTGTCGGCTGTGTCGCAACTTAAAATACTTTTTGCATTGGAGTTTTAGTAAAAGTTGTATAAGTCTCTTGGCGAAACGCAGCGTGTAAGCCGTGATAGGTAACAGTAGAAGGAAGTAATTAGAAGCATCATCCGTTTTTGCCGTGTCTGCTACTGTATATCACCTCCAACTGCACTGCAATGCAATGCATTGACGAGATATCGTAGAGTTGGATATAAGTGTATTTTATGTGTTTCAGATTTAGTAGTTTGGGAACCGATCTAGCGTTTTGCCTCAGCCAGTTTTGGACTTTTCAGCTATGGTCTAACATTGATAGAATGCCTAGAGCCTTGTTGCTGTAATACTGTATTGTAACCAAGAACTTTTTTGTCTCAATAATTCTCTCTTGAGCTCTTTTTTTCCACTTGTAAAATTAATGCTTCCACTTTTCGTCATCTAGGTAGGTAGATAAGTGTACATTGATATGCCTAACATGAATATACGTAGATGTGTAATCCATGTGGAGGGAAAATGGAAATATCCCCAATTCCCGGTTCTTTCTCTTCCTCCTCTTATCATTCTTTTCTTACTGGACCTTCTCGCTTTTCCACCTGCAGAAACATAGCAATAATAATACCTAGTCTGAGACCAAGGTCTCATCGATTAATAATATCATGTCAACATAGACGTCTTTTTGACACCCTTTGAGTTACATCGCATAGTTGCTACATGTATGCTATTATTGTACACTACGTGCGTTACGAGGCGGTGGCCGTCCCAACCTGCAACATTATGGAGGTACGTAGTGTTAGGTATGTAAAGTGTGCCCTACGCCACCCTACCTTCTTTTTCATGTTTATGTACATGTAGATGTATGTAAGTAAGTTCAAGATTCGGATCGATGGGAAAGAAGTCTTAGACCATTCATCATCAAGTATCTCGGCGCACTGCCCAACTTCCCATCTCTCCTTCTCTTCCATCTACCCCCGCTACAGTAACTGTATGTACCTCACCAACCCTTCCCCAAAGACCTACAGATTTCCGTATTCCGCAATGTGGGCACCAGGGGGTCGCAGCCAGGTGCCTTCTTAGCGGTTACCACAATCACTGGGTGCATAAATGAACCACAAGGAGCAGTCCGCTGGGTCTCCACAATCTTTCTCCTGATGCTCCATCGACCATACCCATCCGCCTGCGCTACTTGGGTCTGGCGGCGGTGGCGGCCTCCCCCCAGCGTACCGATCTACAGTACAGCAGGTTACATATTCTCTCTTGCTTTTTTTTTCTCCTTCCCGCTAGACCTAAACATCCTTCAAATGCTCGTACGTACATGATAATAAACCAAGCCTCCCCTGCGTCACATTGCACATACGGCTACGGTACATTATTTTATTTCGTTTTATTTTTTCGACTCTAAACTGTTAAAAAGTTGGGGTTCCACTAGACGTCCAAAAAAGTATCGAGACGAAGTGAATGTAATCAGATTCCTTCTGACTGACTGAGCACCCTACCACATATTGGTTTTCTATCCCGTCTACATATAGGGCTGGCACTTCTCTCTTCCTCGCTTGAACTGGATCCGCCCTTCGCCCCCCCTAAACCAACGAAATGAACCAATATTACTAGCTTCGGGCAGCTGACACAATCTTCGACGGATATACCCCTTGCTCCACATCGATAATACAGGCATTCCCTTGGGTCTTTAGTACATAATTGCTGTTGTCGGTGCTTTCACTGGTAGCTTATTCCAGTTCAGCTCTTGCGTCGTCTCCAGTACCGGAACGTAACCCAACAATAATAGCCTTGTCTTTTTTTTCGAGCCTATCTTGCATCGCGATCGCGACCCCTCGAACTTCGAGCCCCGCGCCTGTGTTGCGCTTCTTCTTCCCATCCTCTGTCTCTCGATCTTCTCTCCTAACTATCTGCAACCTTACATTGGGTTGCAAAGCGACGCGCACACAATGGCTTTAGAAAAACCGTCAGTACTCATCATTGGCGGTTTGGGTTATATCGGTCGATTTTTGGCTCGATATATACATGAAAACGAACTCGCATCCGAAATCCGCCTAGTGGATAAGGTATTGCCGCAACTCGCATGGCTGCCACCTGAGTTCGAGGCAGCGTGCTCCTCAGACAAATTTATCCAGGCAGACGCGAGTAAAGAACGTATGTCTCAAAACAAGCTTTCCGCCCGAGTTCTCTCCCTGGCAGGCAGATGGTCTTTCTTTTTTGACTCAGGCTGACACGCATTTCTCTCTTTTTGCAGAGGCCTTGGCGCGAATATTTGACCGAGCGGACGGGAAGCAATGGGATTACGTGTTCAACTGCGGCGGCGAGACGAGATACTCCCAGGAGGATGAAGTATACAAGGTTCGATCTCTAGGCCTATCGTTGGCGATCGGCAAGGAGGCGGCGAAGCGAAAGATCAGATGCTTTGTGGAGCTGAGCACGGGCATGGTATATAAGCCGAATTCGTCACCGAGCAAAGAGAGCGACAAGCTCAAACCCTGGAGCAAGATCGCCGTGTTCAAGTTGCAGGCGGAGGAGGAGCTGGCCAAGATTGAAGGGTAAGTCGAAAACTCCGGTCACCCTTTTTTTCGCAAGTGAAGCGAGATGGATGGAATAGTAGCCTGACCAACGGTATCTTTCATCTTGTACAGATTAAATCTTGTTATCGTGCGCCTACCTCATGTTTACGGCCCGTATGCATCTCAGTGGGTAGCGACGGCTTTGTGCATGGCGCGCGTTTATCAAGCCCTTGGCGAAGAGATGAAATTCCTGTGGTCCAAAGACTTGCGCACGAACACCGCCCACATCGACGATGTTACACGCGCTCTGTGGGCCGTAGCCGCGTGGTACGACGCGGGCAAAGCCAATTGGGACGAGAAGAGCATGGGTGCGGTGCCGACGTTCAACGTCGTCGACAAGGGCACAACCACGCAGGGAATATTGGCCGACATCATCGGGGAGGTGTTCGGGATCGAGACGGGATTTCAAGGTCAATTGCTGAGCAATCTCGCTCGTCTCAACATGGACAGCGTCGTCGACGACGTTAACGATGATGTTCTTGGCCCCTGGGCTGATCTTCTCTCCGAGGCCGGGATCACGAGACCGGGCCCTCTAACTCCTTTTATGGAAAAGGAATTGCTGAAGGATACGGATCTCAGCATGGACGGCAGCCGACTCGAGTCCGTCGTCGGGTTCCAGTACCAAAAGCCAGTTATCACCAAGGATTTGGTCGAGGAGGTGATCGAAAGCTACAAGAAGATGAAGTGGTGGCCTTGAAGACCTAGAAGCGAGCATTTTTGGTGACATTTGAGTTTTTTTTCGACATACCCCAAAAGACGACTTGCCTCTTTCTCCTCCCCTTCTTCTCATCTCAGGGGCGAGTGTGTCCGCGTGTGTATAAGGCAGCTAAAGGATGACGAAGAAGATGGGTGATGTCCGAAATCTTTCCAGGCCTGGGAGAGAAGTAACTGGGGTTTTTTTCTTTCCTCCAGTGATGACTCCATGATAACGGGTCGATGACAAGATTTGGGATTTACAGGGCGATGGTAGGCTGTCTGTCGTCTTCAAAAAATTTCCGGTGTACAAGGGAGCGGAAGACAAAGAAACGGTGACCACATTTGTATGAGTAGGATATCCCCCCCTTTTTTTTGGTCTTTTGGTGTGTTCTTGTTTTTTTCCCTTCTTCCCCCTTCGTCGAGTCAACATGCATGTATAAAAACTCTCAGGTGTTCTAGGTTCAGTTTTACATAGTCCTAGAACCGTAATTATTCTAATAGAGCACAACTGCTAGAGCTAGCTCAGCTTGTCCTCTTTTCTCACATGCCGTCAACTCTAAAGGGCTAAATTGGAGGAAATGTATCAGGTAACGTTCCAAGCCACGTAAGTGCACACAGTATTTTACCTCTGTTGGTTACCTACTGCATGGTCTCTGTTACATCACATGAAAGCTAGATGGCCGGATCGAGGGTAGTAGAACTATGTAGATATGTATCTAAGCGCCGAGAATGTTTAGGTGTATAGTACTACTACTCCGACACCTTGGGCTCGGGATTGCTTTCTCTAGTATTTTGTTTCTGGTACAATGGTGAAATACCTAACTGTCTATAGTAGGTAGACTTGGGAAATGGGTGTTGTGAATTTTGGTCTAAGATCCGACGTCGTCATGTCGATAATGCTATGATCCCAGTTCAGCGCTGATATTAATTGGGATGCGCATCATAGCCACACAGGGTGCACACATATACTAAGGGGTAAGATAATATCATATGAGGATTGTCGGAATGGAATTACAAGCCTTGTCTGTTACGCGTCAACTTACGCTGTAGATTCACGAATCGATTGATGGATCGATGTTTGGATTGAGATAAGGAAATGAAACCTTAGGTTGTCATCCTAGAACATGAGGCTATCAGAGTCGTAGTGTAATAATAATACTCTTTTTAAACGAGAAGGATATTGCGTATGCGTGTAACTTGTAGCTGACAAGGTGTGTTTGACGGCGGCTTTGGCATCTACGTTGGTGGCTTTTTACTTTACTGTACGCCCGCCAGCCATCAACTCAGCCATCCCGCCAGCCCGCGCCCGCCCTGAAGCCAAGTCCGTACTAGTGAGGTACCCCGCATACAGAAGTTCAGAAGTGCACGCTCCTCGCATACCCGATTGGGAAGTGAACCCCTCCAAAGAAATGGTCATGTTCATGTTGCGTCTAAACCCAGTTAGGTAACTCATGGTGTCATGCCTCGGGTCGTCCCATGGTTTTGCATTGGGCTTCGCGACGAAGAAACATCTGATTGCATATAACAGTAAGCGAGGAACTTATAATTGATTCACGACCATTAAAGAATATATCGACTGAATTGTTAACATCTTTAAACTTCTCTTCATAACTTTACATATACGAATGCTGCTATAGAGTTTTGATACAACCGAGTACCCCTCATCAAAAAGCTGAGGTTCCCCACGTACTTAGATTGCATTCCCCCCCTTACATCAGTCAATATCACTAGTTCAGGTACACTGCAGAGATCAGAGACACAAAGGGGAGAAACATGGCGGCGCCAGCAACAAAGACAATTGGAGATCTGAACGGGACATGGGTTCTCGTAAGTGACCCCCAACAAGCAAAAGCAAAAATGACACACACACACACATACACACACACACACACACACACATCCTCAGATGTAGTCAGTACCTACCTACCCAAAGTACCTACCTACTAACAAAACGGCAGAACAAAAGCCTCTCGGATAGCGTAGAGCCCGGCCTAGCACTCCAAGGCATAGGCTGGCTGATCCGCAAGGCGGTCAACAGCACGACGGTGACGCTCCAAGTCAAGCAGTACCGCGGGGTCCCCACGCCAGCCGAGGGCGCGGGCGGCGAGGTCGTGACGCGCATCGACATCCAGCAGATCGCGTCGGCGGGCGTCAAGGGCACGACGGAGAACCGGTGTCTGGACTTCGTGTTCCGCGAGCACAGCGACTGGCTGTTCGGCCACGTGCGCGGCCGCAGCCGCTGGATCGGCGCCGAGGAGCTGCGCGCGCTCGCGTCGTCCGAGGACGGCGAGGCGCGCAAGGGCAGCTGGGTGGACAGCGACTTCATCGCGCGCGACTGGCTCGAGGCCGACGCCGAGAAGGGCGGCCCCGACGGCGAGACGCACATCCTGAACCACGTCGAGAGCTTGGATAACGGGTGGACGGCCACCCAGGTCTGGGGGTTCCAGGATGTCGGCGGCGAGAGACGGTACGTCCGCAATATAGTTATCGGGAAGGAGGGCAAGTTTGCCGAGTTTAAGATGATTTACGATTGGTCGCCTGAGTGAGTGGGCTTTTAGGCATACCTGGATAGATGGTATTGGTTAAGGTTGCTTTTTTTCACTCTGATTTGCGGCGGAGTGGAATAATCGAATTAATTGAGCGACATAACATCATGGATTCAAGATATTATAGGGGATTGGATACCCCAAGGTAACCTATATTTTCATCCAGTATAGGATTCGAGCTCATTCGAATTATTTCATTCGCTGTTGAAAAAAAAGCCTCTATAGCCTTACTAAGCCGAAGTGTTGAACCCCTAACACCAGAACTATTCCATTGTCGTTCTGAGCTTAGTTTGATAAATAGCACCGTCTTTATAACACCATTTACCCATGAATACCTCCTCCCTAGTTGAAAATATCTCCGTTCGGAAATTTCTTGCAATGTCTATTCGCCACGCAATTCCACGAGCACCATCCCTTACGCCGGCCGCCTCTTGACGAACTCCTCCAAATCGGTCTTGGTAGCCACGCCAAGCACGAACCGTCTATCTTCGTCCGTCACCACGGCAAACTCCTGCTTCTGGCCACCGCCCTCGAAAAACTCCTCCAGCTCTTCCAGGGGCGTGGCCATGGTGATGACCTTGTACTTCTTGCCCTTGCGCTCGAACCGCGCCATGGCTTTGGACAGCCGATCCTCGGGCTTCACCTTGCCCGTGTCGAGCTGTGCCTGCAGCGCCGGTATCGCGATGTATCCCAGCAGCGCGCGCGTCTCCGAGTCCACGATCGTCAGGTGCGTGTAGTCCCGCTCGAAGGCCGAGATCAGGGCTAGTGAGATGGGATCCGACGGGTTCAGGGAGAGGGCTGCGGGGGGCTCGAGGTCTTGGACTGTTGCCTGTGCGTTGAGTTCTTGTTAGTTTCTAGGTATGTGTCTTTCCATGTAGTTGCCTCATGTCCAGGTATGAATGTTTGTCTCATGACTCGACTGGATAGTTGGGACCTCTTACTCCTCTATACCGCGCTGACCATTTCGAGACAAAAGGAGTGCCACCTAAAGGAGATGGTCCGATGTGCGCGGAAGACTTGATCGTTTGCGCCATATCCGTAGTGATTGTACGTCGATGCGCTACGAGGTTGATATCAAAAAGTGCTAATGCTGTCTGTATCTAAGCAGCTAGCTTTCGGCGGAGGAGATAAGTATGCGATCGGATTTAACGACTCTTATTTCTTTTTTTCAGGGGCGATGTCGCCGGTCGATTTTCGTATCGTTGAAGATCGCTTCGCAGGATGAATTACAACTTTAGCTGTGCTGAAGTTAAGAATAGAATACATGTATGAGTCTTGGTCTTGGTGGATTGGTGGAGTAAAATGACGGAAGATCTCGTAGAGCTGTCATTTTAGGCGGGGCACTTTTTGACAAAGCCCCCACTACGCTTAGAGCCGCTCTTTCAGCTCATTTTAAGACTATGGAATGCCTTGTAGAAAACAAGAGACTAGATTGAGAAAAGATGGGAGTCTTAAGAGGTAGTAGTATAAGATATACATTATATTTCTATGTGTTTTATATGATAAAATCACTATTCGTGACACATATGATTTAAACAAGAGAGAGAAACTGGTTTCAAGCTAGAATATGCCTCACAGCGCTAAGTTACAGGGCATTGTCAGCACTACCAAGGTCCCTAACAGATATCCGAATGGCCCACTAAATCGCTCTCCAACGTCACTCATTGGCGAAAGCTCCCATGTCCCATGGTTCCTTCCAGGGGGGTTGCGGCGGAAGGATAACACTATGTTCCTGCGGTTAAGAGGAAAGGACCTATTGGTCGTCTGGCTATTAAAAACCTTATCGCCGGAGCTTCCATCTCTTCTCCTCCTCTTTCCTCTTCCCTGATTCAACTTTTCAGCCTCTAGGCGAACCTCTCTCCCCTCCGTGTTATTGTTGTTGTATTATCTTCCGCGGCGCGTTGCTTCTTATTGCGACGGCGTAGTAGATATCGAAGTTCTCATAATTGCGATCGATTCGAATTGGCAGGACCATAGCTGTGTAATATAGGAAAACAGTATGTGACCCATCTTATCTCCGTCCTAATGTCCATGGGATGATATTTTACTCATTGAGCTGTATCGAAGTTTGAAACGATAGACTTGGATATAGTAAACCTCAATGCGAACATTGTTGCTGTGATATACCTACGTACCACAATAATACTGACGTCAGAGCAACAGGTTCAATTAGCCACCATGTCTTGGTTATACCCCAATCAACATGTGCTTCATCAGTCCTTCGGCTCGCCGTTGAGCTCACAATCGCGGACTGTTCCGGCAGCCAAGCCCACCCCGTACCAAGCCCGTCCGGATCTCTATGCGGCTTACTCGGTCGTTGACGACGCGAAGAGCAAGGCACAGAAGCTCAGTTCCGAAGCCCAGGCTGAGTTCAACAAGGCTAGCGGCAAAGTGGCCGAATCGAGTTCCGGCAAAATGGAGCTCTACACACCTACCTTCTATGCCGCGGCCACATTTGGTGGTCTTCTCGCCTGTGTAAGTAAATAAACCACTAAGTTTGAGAATAGCCTCTCATGTGAAATACCAGGGTGTAACCCACACTGCCGTAACTCCTCTTGATCTTGTCAAGTGCCGTCGTCAGGTCGATTCGAAGCTATACAAGGGTAACTTTCAAGCTTGGGGCATAATCTTCCGCCAAGAAGGTTTCCGGGGTGTCTTCACCGGCTGGAGCCCCACGCTCTTCGGATACTCGGCGCAGGGAGCGTTCAAGTACGGCTGGTACGAGTACTTCAAGAAGAAGTACTCTGACCTCGCTGGTCCGGAGAATGCATACAAGTACAAGACGGTGCTGTACCTGACGGCTTCGGCATCTGCCGAATTCCTTGCTGATCTCGCGCTGTGTCCGTTCGAAGCTGTCAAGGTCCGTATGCAGACGACGATCCCACCGCCGTACAAGGGCACATTCGATGGCATCAGCAAGATCACGGCATCTGAGGGCGTCGGTGGCCTCTACAAGGGTCTGTACCCTCTATGGGGTCGACAGATCCCTTACACCATGATGAAGTTCGCATCCTTCGAGACGATTGTCGAGAAGATCTACGAGCAACTCCCTGGCAAGAAGAGTGATTATGGCGGGGGCGCACAAACCGCCGTTTCCTTCACCGGTGGATACTTGGCCGGTATTCTTTGCGCCATCGTGTCGCACCCTGCTGATGTTCTTGTCAGCAAGCTGAACGCCAACCGCAAGCCCGGCGAGGGCTTCGGTGCTGCTGTAGGCCGCAACTACCGTGAGATCGGATTTGGTGGTCTGTGGAACGGTCTACCCGTCAGAATTGTCATGATCGGCACTCTTACTGGATTGCAGTGGATGATTTATGTAAGTCCTCCTTATCCTCTTTCCCTTCATATGACGCCCCACCAACGAAAATTCTCTGCTGTTTGCTTATACCCGGATACTAACGACGCAATAGGACAACTTCAAGATGTTCATGGGTTTCCCGACAACAGGTGGATCTGCTCCTCCCGAGGAGAAGAAATAGAAGGTGACAGTAATGGTATGAGTAGAATAAGGCGGCTACTTCTTCAGTAGATGCATGCTATCTAGACCAACCGCTCGACCCGATTTCTTCATTGCACATTTCGATATATCTCAGCCAATTTGATTTAGGGTCGGGTTTGGGTTTGGGTTCGGGGCGTTTCTGATGATTGACTGTCATACGTACCTGGGTACATAGTTGTTTTCATCTTCCAGCAAGTTTCCAATTCATATTGCATACCATCTTAGTATCATTCCGACTTGGCGGGTACCATAATCCAGCCCATCCCCAAGTCAATGTTAAATTTGTATTATAGAAAAGATAATCGTGTACTCCACTCCCAGTCCAAATAAAACCATCCTTACCAGACGTAGGACAAAATAAACACATTCTATTGGTACATTTCAGCAACCCGCAAGGCTACACCCGGATTATCTGATTGTTAGATACATAGTACCTGCTGAAGTGCATGCGGCGCTAATCGAAGGGAAGAAGCGAGCGTACCGTACGATACCTACATGCATGGGCTCGGTCATCGGCGAAGTGGAGTAAGTAAGTAGGTAGGTACCTAGACAGGCATGTACTCAGCTGCGCGAGAAATCGGGTTGATTCTGGTTTTCAAGAACCTTGGAAGAAGAAAAAAAACCGCAACCCGTAATCAAGTAACAAAGACTTTTAGGGTCGCAACGCAACGCGGATAACACACGAGGCCATGTAACCCCAAGAGGGCAGGCATCGGTTCCTTCTAGAAAACGCCTTACGAAAGCGAAGAGTTTGATGGGATGATAAAAACCTGCAGGCCTGCCACATGGGCGTATACATACATAGGCCGGTGATGGGCTTGTACTACGGTCAATATGTATACTAGCTTGGTATGTAGGTATGTAAGAAGCGGATTTCGGGTCACGCCACACCTCTCGCATGCCGTCATCGCGCGTTTCTGCAGGACAAGCAAAATCTGGGATGTTAGGTAGGTGTGTAATATTGGAGAGGTGCGTCTGTGTGTGTGCACCTTGCGCCCGTGATGGGTTTGCTCGTTGGTTGTCTCCCGAATGCAGGGCGGCGCTTCTTCGGTTCTGGTTCTGTCTTTGTGCAGATCGTTCTGGATATCATGCGCAAGGGACAACAACAGCTCTAAATCGGTTGCGGCTTTTCAAGCCCTCCCTCCCGATGCTGGGCTGGGCTGGTGTTTATCTATTTACTGTGATGCCATACCGTTTCTAAATGCGAAGGAGGGGGGGAGAAAAGTATGGCAGTTTGGCTAGCTACGAAGACGTATTGTATGCATGCTACTGGTCAAACAGGATAGTTCTGTACGCTCGTGGCTGCGTGGTTATATAGTCGTAGTCGTCGTCGTCTTCTCTGTTCATAGGTACAACAATAGTGTAATCCAGATGAGAAATTCAGCCGAAAGCGTTCGTCAGCTTTTCCGGGTGGCTGATTGCCATTCGAGGATAGTTGCAGAAAAGCCTATCTAGGGTCACAAAGGGCGAGGCGCGAGGATCGTTGGGCATCGTCAAGCAGATTGGTTGGTTTATTTAGTATGGGTTTGCCCTGTCCGTCACCACCGTTTCTTGTAGCGGATACCAACCCCACAAAGTTCGACAGACCAAATCGTGTTTGGGCTTAGTTCTGGCGCGCGAAGCTAAGGCGAGCGAGCAAGGAACCGATGCCTTGCGGAGAAGAAGCCCGATGTGATCTGCGGCAGCGAGACGCGTGTTACCGTCTCACAGAACCAGTGCCATGATGATGACGCCGGCGGGGTGGCACTGCAGCATCGTCGCACATCATATCGTAGCGGCATTGCCGTCTTTGGTTTCCAACAATGATATGTACATATTCCCTTCCCATTTTTCGATGCCCGTTCGTCACAGACGCTCAACCATGGGAGAGCTCTGTGAGCGATGGAACCTGTGGCCCTGTATCCGTAGCACTGGGACCGGTCACCCGTAGTAGCGTCCCGGTGATCACCTGCCTCTTCCAGTTTAGAGCGCTTTGAATAACGGTCCTTGGCCTATGTATTGCATGTAGGTACTTGGGGGCGTGGCAAGTGGAGTTGGTGAGACATCAATTGCTTGATCCCCCACTTCGACGATCTATGTATGCTCTATGCTGCTGCTTGCTTGCCCATTGCAACATGGAACTTTCAAGAGATGGTTAGTATTTCAAGGTAGTACGATGCAGAAAGTCCCGACTGCTACATAGAAGAGTAACGTTGAGTAAGAAATTATCGATCTGTAAAATGAAAAATGACACTGGAAATAGCGGGACTAGTAAGTCAAAACGAGTTAAGTCAACAAGAAATCAGGAATATTGGAGATATCTTCATTAAATCCTCGCAGCCTCGGTATGTGATAATCGGAACCCAAGCTTTCATCACATCATACCTATTCTCGAAAATTACCCGCGAGGTAATATGTGTCGAATCCAAGAAAGGGGGATGATCAGGATTTTAAGCTGGCACTTACAAGCGCAGCTTGCATCCGACAAACTTATCCAGTCTTCCAGCGAATCTAAATTAGATGAATCTGCAAACTCAAGTCGAAAAAAAAACCATGCTGCAGGTGACGATCTACTAGTCACGATGAGTGGACGATAATCTTAGCAGCCTCAAGTTACACGGCGCGCTTAATAAAGGGTTGAATAAATAACCCTTGAAGATAAAAGTCACGCCGCTTTAAGGAGGGAGCTCCCAGTTGAATGGGTCGAATATTGCATAAGCAAAACGGTTATTTATTTGACGGTTGAATTTATGGTAGGAATCCGTTAGGGTGCGTATGATTGGTGCAGCAGTATTTCTACCTATTTCTTCCCCGCGCAAAATAACCTAAGCTTTTTATATACTAATATTTTGCCAACTACAATAAGTTGAAACCATCTTTCAGCCTGTTGTTCTGTCTAACTTTGTAGTGTAAGCAGCCCGGGCTGGTAAGGAAGTTGACCGTATTCACCACCAGAATTCTTTGATCGTCCCTGGTAGAGCAACTGCAAGTTGCACGGATCAATCGTCTTCGTCTGGTCAGCATTGGCGCGAACCAGATCGCCGTGGCTGATGTCGTTGGTCCATGAAGCATCTGTATTTGCTTTACCGGCAAAAGGCTTGCTTTCGCTTGTGGCCTGTGCTGTCCACTCGCCATCCAAGCTGGTGGCCGTGAACGAGCGGAAGTATCGTCCGTTGGACCCAATCGACTCGACAATCATGAGGTACTGGTTTTGGCCCTGAACAGTGTAAACCTCGACTGCTTCGAACAGGTTATTGGTTGTGTCGCTCATGATTACGGTAGATGTTCTGCCGAAATCGCCCGGAAACTTATCGATGGGCATGCTTGCCCGATAGATTTTGCCGTTGTCCCCCGCAAAGAACAAGTACATGTTCTTGTCATCACCGATGACCGTCTGGTCGATGCAGCCGGTGCTAGAGCCAGAGATGGATCCGGAGAACAGCGGCTGCACAGCTGACCATGAGTTCGCGTCGGTAGGATCCGTTGACGTCCGGTAGGAGAACGAGGTAGAACCCCACTGGTAGGCGAGCACCCAGATATCCTTCGGGGCAAAGTAGAAGAGCGTTGGAGCTACTGCGGCAAAGCTCATTGTGTTCTGGGTCGCCGTAGCCATGTCAGTCCAGTTGGAAAAGAGGTCGAAATGCATCGAACCCCAGCCCGACCCTGTGTTGTGCGTCGTGGCGTACACGAGATGTTGGTCCTTGTAGACGACGTTGGTGAAGTCCTTGAGGGACACCCATCCTGATTTTGGAGCCGCCAATGCATCAGTGGAAGTCCATTGATAAGTCGACGGAAGAGCGCATGACTGCGCTGCAACACCTGCTGCTGACGCTAGCAACATCAGACTATCAACAGTTTTTATGAGTCTCATGGTGAAGTCTTTTTTTCTTTGCTGGAATATGTGAGAAGACCGGGGCTGCCCGTTTCAAGTTCACGAACTAGGAGTCTTTGCCTTTGGATTTATATATCTAGAGGTGGCCGACTCAATAAGAGCCGTATGGTTTATATGGCCATTGCCATTTACCGTCAACTCATTTCTCAATGATATTAACAGCTTGACCGATTCTTCCATCAATAGAAGATGAGCGAACAGCAATGCGCTCCAATAGCCATCGCAGTCATACGGTCCCAATTAGGTTATTTTGCATCACGGTGGGTGCCCCCGAACATGATCCTATACTAATTATAAAGCGAACCTCAAGAAATAATATCCGTACCAAGCTTGCTATTGGAACGCTTCTACAGATTATCCCGGATAGCAACTCTGATAAATTAAATCTGGACTGCCTGACTGCCAACGCTGCATCACACCGTACGTGTCAAATTGTTCACCTTGCTCTACAACCACTATGCAACCCGCATTTTTGCATTAGTATTGATTGATGCCATCGTCGTTAAGCAAGACTGGGGACCAACATCAACCCCAAGAGTCTTAAGCAATCATATGTATTGCCGTAACCATACCATGACTGGTGCGCTTAGAATGCCAAAGCAATGCTCAATTGAAACTGCAGAGAGGGATCTTGGCAACATTTGATCCGATGAAAAAACTACATCTTGGTAGGCTAGGATAATTCGGGCCGCAACCGCTTTCACGACGGAACATGAAGGATAATCTAGAACATGTCTGATCATCGTCGTTTTGACTGTGATATGGCAACGCCACGTTTATTTGAGACAATTCCCCTCATCACAAAGATAAGCTATCATTCCTTACTGATGATATTTTTTTTATGTTGTTTTACCCACACTGATATTTTTCTGACACTTGGAACTTCTAATAACCGGTTATCGGGACGAAGATGAATCTGTCACCCACTAACAACAATCTTTCATGGGTTTGGGGGGAGACATTCTAAAAAGTCCACCGCAGAAAACAAATCAACTTCTCATAGGAGCTGATGGAAACTTGTTTAAAATACTCCTTTGTTCGCTGGCAGCATACGAGTGTTAACTTTAGATAAGTATCGACTCTTCGTCTGAGCTATGTCTTCAAGTGAAAGTTATTCCTTTTGGTTTCCATATGAGTCTAGTTGAATCATACATATGTAACTCTAAATTGTTTTTTCTTCTTCTGTTAACTCAATGTCTTACAGACTACTGGCGATGCAGATACATGTGGACGGTTATTAATAAGTTGCCAATAGGAATCTGCCGAAGAATTAAAGCGTCCCAATCACCGTTTTGTACAGCTCTCATAAGGTTAAATCACGTGGTAACGATAATGAACTGAACGTATTAAAAGCGGCATTCGCGGACAAACCCTGGGAAGAACCGCTCGCTCGGCCGGTGGGGAGGGATGGCTGGGTTGTTGGTCCGAAAGAGCGCTAGCACAGGTACCTGGCTATGTCCTAAGGTACTGTACCTCAGCGCTATTACCCCATCTTTTTAGTTCTCCAGGCTTTTTTCCAGTGCTAAAATCAAAGGTGCTGGGGGCCCGTCAGCGGCATGACCAACCCGGTCATACTTCCGGCTCCTTCCAAGACGAAGCATCCCCGACCGATCGAATCCTCCATCGAGCCAGCCAGCAACAAGTCACTCGCTTCCTTCTTCCATTCTTCGCTGGCGATTGTTTTTAACAACTTTACGCACACAAGTCTCTCCGACCAGGTCATATCATTTGTCATCTTACTCAATTTTCATCAGCTGAGATTTTAGCTTTTAGGGGTAACATCTATGCCGATTACAAAGAACGTTGCCGGCCCATCTAAAAGACGATCGTATATTTGTTGCCGAAGTTGTTCGATTGACGATATCTTGCCGAACATACCTCTCACTTCCCGAAACGACGCATACTCGCAACCAATTTTGAGCATAGAATATACGGCCCAGAGTGCGCCAACGTGCATCATATTGTAGATTATCTAATATTTCCAATATTTTATCCATTGTTCATTGCCGAGAGCATCAGTATTCTTCGAATGACTGTCGCCACCAAGTCCTTCCGCTCTTGCTGACCCTCCGCCGCGCTCTGACGCTGGCCTGTCTCGACCGAACTCGTGCATTCCTTGCGATTCGCCTATTCATATAATTACCATGGCGAGCTTTCTGAACAAATGGAAACCCGGCGGTGCCGTAAGTTATTGCACCCTATCTCCAGACTCAAAACAGCCCACCTACTTCACACGTAGTATCTCATCTCGGCAGTCTCGAGTACGAGTGAACAACGAAACCTTGAAATATGACTGACGAGATACAAGGCCACCACGAGTTCGGCAGGCAAAGACGCGCAAAAGAAAAAAGAAGAGGCTATGCCAGAGGCCACTCCGTTAGAAAAGATGCTTCAGACCACCGGCGCACTTCGGCAAGACGGAAGCGACAAGTTTTTTGGAATGGAGAATGTAAGTTCTCCCCCCCCCCCCCGCGAATGTCCCTGAATACCTAGCTATGTCGTAGAAGAAGATGCTGATTCCAATTGCGCAGTTTGGTAACACATGGTAAAATAATCGCTCGGTTTCTGTTATACAAGAGTTGTAGTCTGACTTCAGTGTAGCTATTGCAACTCCATCGTCCAAGCCCTTTACTATACCGTACCATTCCGAGAACAAGTCCTTAATTTTCCACCGCTATCACCGTCAGCGACTCCGAATGGCAATCGACCTAGGGTTAACGTCCAAATAAGAGCGCCGGCTTCTAACGGAAGCGCACATGGGGGAGCCAATGGAAACAAGAAAAACATAAGTGCAGCAGATGCGATAGAGAAAAGAAAACAGATCAACGCGGGTCAGACCCAACCAATACGGCCAGAGGACAAACCCGACACCCCGGAGTATAAGAAAAAGCAAGCGATGCTTAAGGGACCCATAATAGAGTTGGCGCAGGAAAGCCACGAGACATTCGGCATGGACGAGTGCACGTTCACAGGTCTCAGAGACATCTTCATGACTCTCGTCGATAGTACTGTGCGCACGGGGGTTCTCAGCCCGCAGCGTTTTCTCGAAATCTTCAAGCGCGACAACGAGATGTTTCGAAACTCGATGCACCAGGACGCCCACGAGTTTTACGGACTTGTTCTCAATGACATCATATCGAATGTCGAAAGTACTGCTAAGCGATTAATGAATGAGCATGCCCTTGGTGGAGATGGTGTGGAAGAATCGCTAAAGGCTGCGTTAGGAGCTGTTGCTAAGACTACCTCGAACGGTACGAACTCTCCAGGAACTGGTTGGGTGCATGATATCTTCGAGGGTGTACTAACGTCGGAAACGAAATGTCTTACTTGCGAGACCGCCTCCCGGCGCGATGAGACTTTTTTGGACCTGTCGATTGATTTGGAGGAGCATTCCTCAGTAACCGCATGCTTGCAGAAGTTTTCGGCGGAGGAGATGCTTTGCGAGAGGAACAAGTTCCACTGTGATCACTGCGGTGGGTTGCAAGAAGCTGAGAAGCGCATGAAGATTAAGCGATTACCTAGGGTATTGGCGCTACACCTGAAAAGGTTCAAGTATACGGAAGACTATAGCCGATTGCAGAAGCTATTTCATCGCGTGGTGTATCCGTATCAGTTGAGGATGTTCAATACGACCGAGGACGCCGAAGATCCGGATCGATTGTACGAGCTATATGCGGTCGTTATTCACATTGGCGGAAATGCGTACCATGGACATTACGTATCAGTTATAAAGACGGAGGATCGAGGTTGGCTTTTGTTCGATGACGAGATGGTAGAGCCTGTTGACAAGCACTACGTGCGGAATTTCTTCGGGGATAAGCCGGGTATGGCATGCGCGTACGTGCTGTTCTACCAAGAAACGACATTTGAAAAAATGCGAGCCGAGCAGGAAGCGGAGGGTCTCGAGGAGGTTAGGATAGCGAGTGAGAAGGCTGGTGTTGCGCAAGAAGATGGTCAACCGAATGGTCAAGTCCCGGGATTAACAAGGCAATTAACCCAGCCATCCCGGCCACACGATGAACCCGAAGGATTAACCAATCTGGATCATGCTGCCACGGCACCGGACATGATGACAGATCCAGCAGCTCCTTCGCCGGTATTGCCCCCTCAACTAGATGGCGCCGTGCCGCCTGTTCCCCCGCTCCCCGCGAGAGTAAATACGATCAAAGGAGAGTCGAGGTCAAAAGAAGAAAAGAGTCGGGAGAAGAAAGAAGCCAAAGCTCAAGAAAAGGCACGGAGGGTAGCCGAGAAGGAAGAGCTCAAAGCTAAGGAGAAACAGCGTAAAGAGTCGGAAGTACGGCTGCGCGAGGCTCGCAAAGCTGAGCAAGATGACTTAAAGAAAGCCCTCGAGGCAAGTAAGAAGATAGCCGACGAAGAGGATGCTAAGCGCACAGAGGCAGAAGATAGCGTCCCGTCACTGCAAAGGGCGCATAGAGGTAGCAAGTCTATGTCTAGGAAGAGCTTCGCTTTCCTCAACAAAGACAAGGCAAAACGAGACAGTGGAGAGGTTCCTGAAAACGGACAAAACGGCGGCAGCTCAACACACAGTCACGACAAGCCAGAGTCGCAATCTAAACTTAGGAAGAGCTTCAGCTTTAGCCTTGGGAGGAAGAAGAGCCATACTAATCTCTCTTAAGCTTCTCAATAGTTGGGAGTTTAAGTAAGGGGTGGGTTCTTTTTTCGAAGGGATGATCACCTCGCGCCCTGGCATATATGGAGTTCCGGAAGCATGGATCAAAAGGAATTGCAACTTATTGAGCATGCATGTAATAAGGCAAATGCTGAAGCTAGAGCTCTGTTGGTCACGAAAGTCGCCATGGCTTGCAATTGATTCTTTGCGATGACATAGAACAGGCATTCTACGTGGTGCTGGGTACTGTGTACAATAAAGCCATCCGTAGGCGTAAGAGCTGACGTCTCCTGGCAGTAGCATGGGAGGCGAAGAGAAAAAGAGAAGAAACAACTTGATCATCACCTCACTGAGCCAAATCTCGACGTGACTGTTAGAACGGCGCGTTGCTACCTAGGTACTTTGTCGATTCCTACCACGGCGATGCCTCTCGCTCTCCTGGTTTTTTATGATATTCCGCAAGACCCAAAGTGCATGTACACCTACACCCAAACGCCTGGATTAAAATGAATGCATGCTTGTCCTTATATCCTCATCATTTTGTCGTGATGCGTCTCTGCTCCTTTTAGCCCAAAACCAGCTCGTAGAGTATTATTAACGTATTAATCGCTATCAACGGAACTGCATCAACTCGTCAGCTCTGATTTCATTTTTCCTGGCGCAGCGGTGTAATAGCTCCCAGTTTATAGGAGGGGAAGAAGGAGGGGACACGTACTCCTCATCAACGTCCGTACACTGGCAATCAAGTTGACGACCTTTGCCTTTATGCTCTGGGAATCGGGACCGGCGCCGAATGCGGGATCGTAGGAGGCAGACGAGAGATTAACTGGTGGTGTAAGAAAGAGTCGCATTAGTATTTTGTTTCGTGGCGTTATAAGAAGAAGAAGAAAAAGCTAAGTCAGGTTTGATCGGGGCGCATACTGCGTGCTAGGAAGCGGTCTTCGGACAGAATCGCGATTGCGTTGACAAGGAGAACGGAGACTGGCGATATGGATTAGCTATTGTCTCATAAAATAGTAATAATAGAGGCCGGTTTTTTACCATAGAGAAGATTCCCTAGGAGTAGCATTTTGACTAGCTGAAGTCGGAGGACATGTGAGGATTCGGCTTGAAAGTAGGCAAGTAGGTATGGACTCGGAGGCGCGCAAGTGTCGAACGGTTAAGAGTGATGCACAGTTCTGTATGGTGGTATCCAAGGTCGAACTAGGACAGGTGTCAACGGTGTGGCTGTCAGTCTAATCAGATGTGGCGGTGCATTTAACACATATGTATCAGCCACTTTTAGTACTTCGAATAAATCTGTACGTTTCAATCATTCGCAACAGCTTGAGACTGAGTTCATTATGTTACCCATTGGAGATAGATGTTATGTAAATTGCAGTTTTGCGGCAGCAGGTCTGTAATAAACTCGCAATCGGTGCCATAATAATCGTCCGTATCATTCATTGAAGGTTATTAAAATATCAATTGGCCTCCCTACACACGAATACACACCATTCGACGCTTCACCCCGAGGTCTTGAACTGAATGACCTAAATGGCGGCTTTTGGTATGCCATTGATGTACTATATCAAATTCAATTGGATTGTTGGCTAATTATTACCAAAGACATAGCCCTTTCACTGGCAATACCAGCCTTGATTATAATACATCTCTTGGTAGCACCGTACACCAAGGTGGAAGAGTCTTTCAACATACAAGCAACACATGACATCCTCGTCTATGGGACACCTACCAAGGACGTTTACCAAAAGTTATCGTCTCAATATGATCATTTCGATTTTCCTGGTGCTGTTCCCCGGACCTTTGTTGGCTCGGTTCTCTTGGCCGGAATCACCCAGCCCATCATCGCCTTGGTCGGTTTCCAGTATGCGCAACTCATCGTGAGAGGCGCCCTAGGGCTCTTTAATGCCTCGGCGCTGTTGGTGTTTAAGACGAATGTGGAACGAGCCTTTGGAAAGTCGACTGCGAGATGGTATGCGTTGCTGCAACTTAGCCAATTCCATGTTCTCTTCTACGCATCTAGAACATTGCCCAATATGTTTGCTTTCGGCTTGAGTAAGTTCTTATGTTTTCGACTTAATATTTCTAAGAAAATACGGGCTAACTTTTCGTAGCGACATTGGCATTTTCGCAATTGTTAGAAGAGCCTGATGCGAAAGTACGGGTTTGGCGCTATAAAATGGCCATTGCGAATCTAACCATGGCCACCGCTGTGTTCCGAGCTGAGCTGGCTATTCTCCTCATCACTGTCACGCTCTATGGCCTAGTCCGCTCTCATATCTCCTTGCGCCAGATCATCCCCGCCTTCCTTGTCTTTTTCGCCTTTTCTCTGTTGTTTTCGATACCGGTTGACTCTTATTTCTGGCAGAAGCCGCTGTGGCCGGAGCTATGGGGCTTCTACTACAACGCCGTCCTGGGATCTTCCTCAGAATGGGGGGTTTCACCTTGGTACTACTACTTTACATCTGCCATACCTAAGATCCTTATGAACCCCTTGAGTACCGCTGTTCTCATCCCCTACGCGCTCTGGAATCCCGGAACGAGAAAGCAGGCTCAGCCGTTAGTAACAACTAGCCTCCTATTTGTCGCGATATACTCTCTGCAACCACACAAGGAAGCACGTTTCATATTCTACGTTGCACCACCGTTGACAGCAACGGCAGCTCTGGGGGCAAATTACATATTCACACGGCGCGACAAATCTGTTGTCTTCCTACTTGCTTCCGTTGCCGTTGCCGGCTCGGTACTTGTTTCTTTTAGCCTCAGTACCGTCATGCTTGTCATATCCTCCCTCAATTATCCGGGGGGTGAGGCCCTCTCGGAGCTCCGTAACCTGGTTACCTCATCTTCTTCTCTCGACCTCCAAACTGTCATGGTCCACACCGACGTCTTGTCGTGTATGACGGGAGTAACGCTCTTTGGGCAACATCCTTACCCTCCGAATGATCCGCGCCCGGCAAATGAGATCACGTTTAACTATGACAAAACGGAAGACGAGAATACGCTGCTGAACCCGTTATTCTGGGAGAAGTTCGACTACGTGCTCGCTGAGGACCCGACAAAAGTGATAGGTCCGTGGGAAACGGTCGGAGTGGTGGAGGGCTTTGCCGGTGTTGAAGTAATCAAACCAAGCACCAGTCCAAAGGGCGATATTGAGAGTGGCCAAGACAAAGTTTTCGGCAGAGGATCTCTCGTGAGAAAGGCGAAAGATTTCACCAGAGGGCTCACCGGTGGTTGGTGGATTGGCCCAAAGATGGAGCCGAAGATCCATCTGCTGAAGAAATTGCGGGAGGGTGAGGCTAGGCGAGCTGTGACAGAATAATGGACATGTTCACCACCTAGGTAGATAGGCTTGAAAAGACCAATGTCGATTGCCGAAGTATGGTATTCCATTCCCCGATATGGCTTCACGGCCCGTAACCACATTACACCGGTACACCGGACGAGAGAAAATGTGGATAGGGTCCGGTGAGACCGAAAGCCCGTCTCTCGTTGGTGTGCTCGTTGGCGGAGCCGACGGGACGCTACTATAATATGCAGGCTTCTATGACAGACTTGTCCAGATTGGTTGCATCATTTACGTTCATTGCGCGCCCGCCTCAACACATCCAATCTGGCTGGTCAGCCCAGCACCATCTGATCTACCATCTCACACAGCCCTCCCCCAAATTCTTAATCTGCGATGCGATGCTACCCCACGTACCTAGCCTTGCTGCAAAAAAACTGTCTAATTCCAGGTGCTCGCTTGAGTAGATGGGTAGTAGCCAGCCTTACCCCATGCAATATACCGACGTTGGGGGGTTAGACATGGGATTTTCTGTTGCTGCTATAAATGGCTGGATGGCTGGCTGGCGTTGAATTTTCGACTGGCGAGGCTCGTGTTGTACATCGATAGTAGGTAATGAAGTATTTTAGGTGTGGTCGAGGCACTGCGCCCGGCAAAGCCTCTGAATAGTACGTAGTCCCTTGTGTTTTTTTAGTAAATTCGTGATTGAAAGTAATTAGAATTAAGTTTTTCATGCCATGCGTAGATGGGTCTCTGATATCCGCATGCGAGTAAGTAGCGGAGTTATTAGTAATGATGGGTCGTGGAATACATACTATGTAGAGCTCTACATGGGCAATAGGCTATCTCGTTGTGTCTGGAGAACTAGGGGGTAAATGGTGGACATTACTCTATAGTCGTTCAGTTAGGGGCCGAGACAAAGAGAGCAATCCAGACCAGCGGCTATGCGCGTCTATGCTAGGAACTAACTAACCATTCGGTTCGTATACATTGGTCTATTTTCCGCCCTGCGCCTTGCATCGTGCATATATTGTAGCTTCGGAGCTTCATGTTGATATTGGCTTCGCGTGCGTGGATGCATCCTTGACGGCGCCCTTTTTTTTCTACTCTCTTTCTCGGTGGCACCAACTGTAGGCGGAGTTTGGAAACGTATCACTTTTAGTACCTAATGATGTATGTATGTATGTATGTAGAAACGAGAAATACCTATCTATGATTAGATCTCAACTCCGGTTCGTTGCTCGTGATACGGTACAAAGGTACTTATTATTATACTGTAAGTGCTTCAATTCAATTGATTGATTGATGATTGATATTCGTACGGGCGCCAAGAAACATCGCACATGCAGTTGAGAATCAAGCAGGAACAGGGGTTTCCTTGCGCTATGATAGGCGGGTGCCACAATTGCGATTGGGGGTCTAGTAAAGGGTCCAATGTCAGGGCCTAAATTCAATTCGTCTTTTCCACATTTTGAATCCACTGACCGATGTACAAGGTTATGTAGTGGGTACCTGTATAATTGATTTTATGGATTTGGATTTTGCATGCATCACCCGTGTATACACGTCAATTCAAGTCCAACGGAACGGGATTGAATAATGATTCTCATGATTTATGCCAACAATACCAGATTAGGTATTGCTGAGTGACTCCTATTGGGTCAACAACAATTTTGCACAACTCACTAGGTTTGTTGCTGTTGTTGCATAGGTACGAATTTGTACATATGTCACCTTAAAAAAATGCGGGCATCGAGTTTGGATAAAGGTACCTAAAGTTCCAGCTTCTGTACCTGAAACTGGGAGATCTGCACGACCATTTCATATCTCCTGCGACTCGCAACCCTTCCAATCCAAAAAATAAAACAAGAAAGTTAAACCGCCGGGTGACACACGACCACCCTCATTCATCCAATTTCCATTTTCTTACCTTACAAAGCCCATATTGATTTTTTCCCCCTTCTTACCTTTTCTAATCATCTTACATCGAGTAAATTGTTTGCATCCAAATTGTAATCCAACATTACGCCACCTGCTTTTCGGTAGTTGGATGTGGGTAACAAGCAATTGGGCTAATAAAGAGTTGCTGGTGTTTGGATCCGTGATCGTGTGTATCATTCCCTTTACGCTACTCGACCCCCCTTGGTGGACGACGATCCCAGCCAAACTAAATAACAAGCACAATCTCGCTATCGAGTTGCCCGACGGGTGGACACAGCTGCGCACAAGTAAACAACACAAACAGTTCCACGGCAACTCCTGATCAATCCGCCCGATCTTAATTCTGAGCTTTGCTTCAGCCCAACTCGACCATTTCTGGTTTTACTTTCGACTTTCGACCTTCAACCGTGCACGCGACAGCAACGAGGCATTGGCGTCTTTCTAATTATTAATTCTTTTTCTGGCATCCCATTGATGCCAGCTATATCTTCCCAGTCCCTTTAACAAAGCGCTTAGCTAGCTAGCTCTAGACCGCTAGAAGTCGTGGCATAGCACAGCACGGCACGGCACAGCAACAGATTGATGGTTCCTCAAGACACATGTTGTTGTACCCCGCCAATTCTCGGACGACGATGGAGAACGACGCACCTACCGAGAGCGGTCGACGGCGAGACCGTTTTATGGGGAAGCTATTCGGTGGTCAGAATAGGGAGAGAAAGATGACCAACGAACAGAGTGCAAATGAGATCTCCAACTTCCTTGGTCACTCCGATCGATTGATGGTCACCCACCCGCTTCCTCCTCCTCCGGCCACCGCTCCGAGGGGTCCACCGACACTCGCCCTTGATACGTCCAAGGTCAGCCGATTTCCGCAAGCTCTAGATGTCGAGAATGGATCCCAACATAGCCTCTCTCAACGCGCAAGATCACATAGCCCTCCCCGACCGAGGAAGAAGAAGGCAAAGACCGTTCGTTTCTCAGATAGCTACCCGGAGATAATTGGCGAAGGTGGCGATGAGTGTGAGGCTGCGGTTGCTGAGATTGGCAAGAGAAAAAGATCCAAATCTGTCCCTCTTTCGGCGCCAATTCCGCCTACGAGAGAAGGACACCAGTATGCTAGACAAGTCGGGGCCTTCCAAGAAATACAAAAGACCGAAGAAGGTTTTGTGCCTGGTCCGATACGCAGGACGCAGACAGGTTTCAGCACAATTTCAGATTCGCGATTGGATGAACCAAGACCTCCTCCCAGGTCCCCCGATCCTCCGAAGCCCCGTACTCTTCCCGCAGGAGAAACTGCCCCGTCCCGCTTCTTGGATACACTGGGCCGAAAAGATGATAACCGTCGCTCTTTCATTGAGATTCATCAACAGGAGCAGCGGCAGGCTGAAGGCATAGCATTTGCGGAAGCAATGAGATCTGCTAGCGCCAACTCCCACCACGAGTGGGATGACCTGAACTCGTCTCCCGAGCCGGTTCGGAACACTCCACCTCGACAGAAACAATTTATAGTTCCATCGATGCAGGAACCGACACCGCCTCCGGAAAGGTCTATGTCTTACCGGCAACAATCTACAGCTCTGTCACTTCAGGATTCTGTCTCCTCCGTATTACGGACCCAGTCTACTAGATCCCCCTTAAGACCCTCGCCCATCCAACAAGGTCCGATAAAAAGCCCTTCTTTCAGATCACCGCTCCCCCCTCCTTACGAGGAATTACCCCCAATTCCTACCCCGTACACTAGATCACCATTGCCGGCTTTACCTCCCCAGGATGCATTACCGGATTTCGATATGGTACCTGTCATGTCACAGCGACCCGAATCACCTGATGATTCACGTATAACGACTAAAGATACCGGTGATAGCCCCTCGTCATTATATTCTAACTCTGTTCACTCGACTTCGGACATCTCTCACAAAGACACGCCAGTAACTCAGAATCCCGCTCCGCGTGGGTTCCCTCCTTCTCCAGAGAAGACTACTAGAAGCCTCCACGATGTAGTGGTTTCGGCTGGCGCTAACAGTAATGATGATGCGTTCGAATTATTCATTGCCCGTACGAAACAATTATACGAGTTGTTCCGCCTACACGCGGAGCAATATAGACCATTGGGCACCTCTCGGCCTGAGGATATGTGCCGAGCCGCGATATGGTGGTTCTTGAAGGGAAGAACGGCGTTGGAGACAATTATTAGGAGTCGTCCAGCAGACCCGGAAGAGCCTCGACTGCTTATGGCCAGGTATCAAGCTTACACAGACTTAGCAAAGGGGCACTGGCTGTTGGAGGTGGCACTTCCTGAGATCGCCGCGGGTCGATACAGCCCTGCGGAAGGCGAGATAGGCGAAGTCAGAAAAGTCTTGACTCACAATCTAAAGAAGCTGTCCGGCTCTATGAAGCGAAATGGTTTCTTGCCACCCGAGGAGCCTTTTCTCCCGCAGACAATGGACAAGTCCATATGGATAGAGTATCCATCAGTTAGTGGCGATATAATTGCTCTTCTAAACGGAATAGCGGGATCGGCTCTTACTATTTCACGGCAGTCAACCCACTCTATGGGGGCGTTAGAGGCTCTACCCATTGGTGACACGACCAGTTACTTTAATTATGGCAGGGTGGTAGCAAACGTATACCTGATGGAGCAGGGTATGGAGTCAAGACAGACTTGCTTCCCATGCATGTTGTCGATTGTTCGATCCCAGACAGAACCACATCTAAACTTCATCATCGCTAGCCAGAACGGGTCCGTTTCGTTGCGAGTGCAAGCAGACAAGAATGCGGGACCAACATGGCAAGATATCAAGTGGAGACCAGAAGCGTGTCGACTAGATATCAAGCTACCTCGGGGGTTTATGCTTGCGATCGAGTGCTCACAACAAGACTACAAAATGCTCTGGAGCATGTACGATTTTAGTTCCAAGGTCCAAGCGTATCTGTACCAACAAAAAGACGAAGAGGCCAAGTATACAACTACACTTCGTGGTTTCCATTATTTCGATTCGAACCCACAAGGAAGAAAATTCCCCCAGGAGCCCGTTGGTCAATGCCAAATAGGCTTGTATGAGAAGCTGCTGAAGGAAAGTAGCCCTACAGGACCTAGGACGTTTCACCGAGGCTTCAGGCTTGCTGTCGTGACTGGGCCAAGAATCCGGACGCTTAGCGGAGTAACGCATTTCTTCACGCCCCAACTCCCCATCAACTTCGCTATGTTGCGTGGTGATCAGCGCGCGCCTGTCCTGCAGTTGGATTTTAATGATGGAAAGAGCAAGGGAAGAATGCTATTAACGTTCAACGATGATCAGGAGCGTGAGATGATGTTAAAGATGATCTCAGGAACGTACATCAACAAAGACGAGGAGATCATGGCAGAAGTTCCCTTAGAAGGCATGAACATGTCTGACGGCTTCAATGATTCGAAGGGAGGTCTCCCAGCTGTACAGCGGCTGCCTTGGCAGCGGGCACGCGTGATAAACGATAAGCACTTCGAATTCCCGCCTACAGTCTTGGCAGAAAAGCTAAGAGTTGAGATCGAATCGTTGGACAAGGGCGGAGTTGGTGTGGTCAGCACCATCACAGACCGAATCAACGTTGGACAGGGAGAGCTGAGGCTTAGACTTGGGACGAAAGATATCCTAACGTTGCAAGTCTTGCGACAGCCGCAGGTCGACTTGACTGTTTCTATATTAGAAACACACGTACCACGAGAATCGCGCCACGAATTTCAGAGCCTGCAAAATACCATCCAGCGCGCCCAGACAGTCCGGACGTACCGATTTCCAAGCTTCCGGGATCTACACGCTTTCCAGGGAGGAATTACGGGGTACTCTGTACTCTTCGACGGTATTGCCTCAAGCCTGAACATCTCGCGTCGAAGAATGGTGGTGCCCATCCACAAGAAGTGGGAAGCCGGCACTACGCGAGTTCAGGTGGTACAGCAGGATAAGACGGTGCAATTGCTGGCATTCTTCGAAGACTGGCATCACGGACAATGCATGGGCTTCGTGCTCAAGGGCACAGATGTATTCGAGTCATTCAACCGAAACGGAAAGGCAGGCTTGAAGCTGGCCGAAGCCAAGTTTCCACTCCCGAGAGTGACTCAAGAAAACGGCGCTGATATTGATGATACGGCATTTTTGTGTCTGGACATGCCCGATTTCGCTGGCGAACATGATGACATAACGATATTATTCGATGACAACATGGGTACGTTTTTTTGTTGCAAATTCCTCATGTTCTTGCTATGGAGTTCGAGACTAACAACCCCCTAGAGAGAGATAGGCTCTGTTCGGTTCTACCCGCACCAGTCAAAGGGTCGCGATTAAGTAGGGCAAAATGAGAAGGGGGCGCCACGATTTGAATGAGGACATGATTCGTGCAGATGGTTCGCTAACAGGATTTCGCACCTGATGAAAGCATTGCAATCTGCACAGCAATGCTATATTAAAGATACCCTAAGAGGTTTATTCTGGTAAGAAATGGGCGTCATAAGTCCCCAAAGTTCAGGGCTAGATGATTCTCGAGAAGCACAAAAAAACGATTGCCCAGCCTGGTGAGCAATTCTTTTGCAGATAGTTTAGAAGGCCGGCTGAGCTTCGATAGGTAGCAAGCAGTATAATACCTAAATTACAACGAAGTCAACGAATGCATAATATTCTACATTCAGGTGCCTAATATTGCGCAAAGAAAATAGCATGCACAACGCGCAATTTGACATACGTCATCGAACCCCCCTGATTCCTCGTGGCCCGGGCCCGATGTCCCCCCTTTTAGAGCATTTTACTAAAGGCTTTGCCTCACAAGGACTCTAATCTACCTACGTAACAGCGCTAATGCTCAAGGTCATTCGGATAGTAACATAAATTGGCATCCGTAAAAGTCGACGTACACCCTTAGTTAATCCAATTCTAGGCAACATTTTATTACTTGTAAGATCTTACCAACGGTTATTGAGTTGTATTGACGGTTGCTTACTTGCACTGCCACTACTATATTTTATTTGTTCTGACCTGTTTGTTTCTTTTTGTTTCGTTTCTCTCAGCTCAATCTATTGAAGCCTGCGGAATACCACATCGAGAGAAATAAACCCCTGTTCAAGTTTTCCGTGTGAGGTCATCGGTCCAGCCCCTCTAAATAGGGGTGCATCGCTGCATTTCTTTCTAATCGATAAGAACCCGAGAATCCGCAAACGTGGGGAGGGGTACATCATTATACCTGCAACATCTGCTGCTATACCGCAGCGTGACTACCCCGGACATAACATCCATTACCATACCGAAGTAGTAGCAAGCTTCAGTGGCTGCCTACCTACCTACTCTCTTCCTTCCGTCCTGTTGTTATTAATCTATTTCGCGGCAACCTTCTTCGTTATTATTTTTAAGGTTAAATTAAAACAATAGCGAGCCGAACCGATAGAAAGAATAAAAATGCACGGAGGCAAGATTACGTCGGGGCTTGGCCGTCGCCGCCGAACACATTCGAATGCTAGTATGTAAAAAAGAACATCTTTATAAAGTATTATAATCAGAAGACTTCTTTTTTTTTTTTAATTGGTCTTGTCATTCCGTCCATCCCAGAGTTGCAAACTGCAAGGCTACCTATATACATCGATCGCTGACACGATGTTGTCTTTCCTAGGCAGCAAATCGTCTGGAGAGGCAGCCGATGACGATGATACCTCCATAATCGAGCCCGATCAGGGCAATGGTAGGTTCTGTTCGAAAATTAATATCCGAGTGTCACTGTGATTAATTACCGGAGCAGTCCTTACGCATATCATATCACAACTCCGCCCCGGCGCCGACTTGAGCCGAGTAGTCTTGCCTACATTTATCCTCGAGCCTCGGAGCATGTTGGAACGAATTACCAAGTGCGTCTTCCATAGCCATCTATGGTCTCGTGATGTGTGACGCGAATAACTTGCTGATATCAACTACAGCTTCATGTGCCATCCAGAAATGCTCCTCCCTATTCCTTACATCGATGACCCAGTCGATCGTTTCGTCGCTGTCGTCAAGTTTTATCTTAGTGGCTGGCATATCAGACCACCGTATGGTTCCCCTGACTTCTCTCGCCGACTTTCGTAAGCTGATATGTAGCAATAGGGGTGTCAAGAAGCCACTCAATCCCATCCTCGGCGAAGTGTTCTCGTGCTACTGGGACCTCCCCGACAAGACCCGCGCGTACTACATTTCCGAGCAGACATCTCACCACCCTCCCAAGTCGAGCTACTTCTATATGGCCCCCGAGCATCACATTCGCATAGACGGCACTCTCAAGCCTAGAAGCAAGTTCTTAGGCAACTCGGCTGCGAGTCTGATGGAGGGGATTGCTGTGCTCAGCTTGCTAAACAGGGGGAAGAATAAGAAGCAAGGAGAAAGATAGTATGCGGAATTCACAACGAGCTTATATGAAAAAGTGCTAACAGTGTTGCTAGTTGGCTGACACAGCCCAACATGTACGCGCGAGGAATCTTATTCGGCAACATGAAATACGAGCTAGGAGACCACAGTGTAGTGAGGTGCCCCGAGCTGGGCCTCACAGCCGATGTCGACTTCAAGACGAAGGGATGGGTCAGTGGGACGTACAATGCCATCGGCGGCACGATAAAAGACGAGCGGACCGGACAGGTTCTCTTCGAACTCTCCGGGTTGTGGAGCGAAGAGATGTTTGTCAAAGATCTTCGAGTATGTATCGCGCGCATCGATCTTTCTCTGTAGCTAACGAACTATCCAGAACGGACACAAGGATATGTTCTTCGACGCCAGAAAAACGAAAGCCTCGAAACCCCGCGTCAGGCCGTTGGAGGAACAGGACGAGCGAGAATCGCAAAAGTTATGGGCAAAAACGGCACAGGCAGTGAGGGACAGAAATCACGAGGTGGCAACAGACGAGAAGACTAAGGTCGAGGACCGACAGCGAGATGAAGCCGCCAGTAGAGCGGCGGCAGGCGTGGAGTGGCATCCCCGACTGTTCAGGAGAGTGGATAAAGAGTACGGCGGCACGGGAGAAGATATGGAACACCTGGAATGGATCATCAACGCTCACATGTACGCGATGCCCTCCCAAGTCCAAACCTACCTATTCAGACTACTAACCCCGGCCCTAGTGACGCAACAACCCCCGAAAAACAAACTGAGCAGATCATGTCCATCTATCCGATAATACCGGGCCAAAAACCAAGCGACTTCGACATCCCGCCGCCGAACTCGCACCACCCACATCCCGACGAGCCCGGGATTTCCACCGCTTCAGACAAAGCCGCGGCCGACCTCATCGATTTCGGACAGAACGACACTACTCCTACTCCTACTACCCCTACTACTACTACTACTTCCGAAAAGCCCTCGCTGGCGAAGTCGGACAGCAAGGACATTTCCAGCATGCTGCGGAAGACGGGACGCGAACCCGACGCAGACGGCCCGCTGCTCGATTTCACGGGCGACTTGAAGAAGGATCTCCCTCCGCCGACGAATCGGCCGAAGAGGGGCGATACGGCGGAGAGTAAGAATGAATTCTTTGATGCCGAGGGGTGATTTTTATTTTATTTTTGGGTTGCTTCTTCATTGGTTTACTCATTGGTTGGTTAAATGCATTGCTGTAAGGTTGTAGTAGTGAGTGTGTGTGTGTGTGTGTGTGTGATTACTTTAAATGGAAGTTGAGATATTGTCAGGCTCTTTTCTGGCTTCGCTACCTAGTGATGGGGGAAGGAGGGAGAAGACAGACGAGGTAGAAGAAGATGAAATATGACAAAAAATACCAGGTTAATGCGAAATGTCTTGATTCTTGCTACTTACTGTCACTTCTCGAGGTTAACATTTTAATCTGTGGCTGCTGAAGTCATAGATAGATATCTGGATTCGCGCATTCTGGTCCGGATAGGAGGAAAAGGGGTCGATTCGTTTCTTGATAGTTGATTCATTGGCGATTTCATGAGCCAAGCACCGAGTGGACTAAGAAATAATGGCACACGGATACGTGGATACATATTTTGAATTGCCTTGAAAAGATAGAATCCCTATGAACGCCAGGCCTATCTTCCTTAATCTTGGACCATTCACATACACACACACACACGGGGTAACATCTTAAATGGTAGATAGGTAATCATAGCCACCTATTTATTCGATGCCTGACTATCCTTAATAATAATGCAATAAGCTAGCAGTAGTAGAAAAATGAACACGTTGAGGGTATCCTTATTTTGTTGGTTGGTAATTATCGACGCAGCTATGATTATTATCTCTGCGTTCCCGCGGCCTCTTCTGCCACCATCATTACCTCATCCCCTTGGTACTAGTGGCCTTGATATTCGTGATTTGTATGTGTTTTCTCGCATGCATCCGGAACCCTTATCTATTCTCCGGCTAAGGTTCTCCTAGGTTCCCGTATCGCACGCATTCAGGAGAATGTTGTTTTTTTTCTTCCTCCTTTCCTTTGAGAGAACTGTAATCGAACCAATGGGCCACCTCGCGTAGCAGCTCGAATATCCGAGAACAAAACGTTCCCCTCAATCATTTTGCAATCTCAATCTCAAATCTCCTCATCTGTCACGTCCACAATTTGTCCCTCTCTCTCTCTCTCTCTCTCTCTCTCTCTCTCTCTCTCTCTCTCCCCTCTTTCCTCCCTCTTCCATCCGCCAAACCCCGCCTAATACCGCTTCCGCGTGGGCTCCGGGCTAGGACTCCGACTGACGCTCTTCTCGTCGCGCCCGCGCATCTTGAGCCACTTCTTCGTGCTCAGGGTCAGATCGCGCTCGAGCTCGGGGCTCGGGTTCTTGCGATGGATGAAGTTGCAGAAGCCACCCCGGACGCACCCTTCGCCGCTGTTCAGCCGGCAGCAGGCCTCGCGGAAGTCCGTGACGGGGCTGAGCTCGCAGTAGACGGGGCGGCCCGCGTACCAGCGGGAGTTGAGGGCGTCGCAGGCGGCCTGGGCGGCGTCCTCGTACTTGAAGCGGGCGTAGACGTTTCCGACGAGGTGGTCGTTGGTGTTGTCGCAGACGACGAGCTCTTCCAGCTCCCCGTACTTGCATAGCTCGCACCACAGGTCCTCGTAGAAGGCGTCGAAGTGGTTGGCGCACTGCTCGGGCGTCAGCCGCGCGCGCGCGTCGTGCGCCGGGTTCTGGTACAGCGACGGCAGCAGGATCGTCTGCGAGTACGACGGCTTCACGTGCTTCCGGCTGCACCGGTCCCCGTGCCGGCACGCCCCGATCTTGTAGTAGAACGAGCAGTTCACCTTGTCTTGCTCCGTGCCGAAGATGGAGGCTAGGAAGTTGGCCATGGTTGCTGTTTGTTGTTGTTGTTGTTGTTGATGTGATGGAACTAATTGGTGTAGGTGGTTTTTCGGTAGGTAGGTAGGTCGAGGTTTATGAGCTGGTAGATTGTTCGACGATGAAGGAAGTATGTAGTAGAGGAAGTCGATTGATGTTCCTCTTTGTCGCGTTTCGGTCCGTTCGAATGAATGTCGCGATAACTGATAGTTCGTGAGACACTTGAAGATGTGTCTGATACGCAATCGAGTAGAATAAAGCGAAATGTCAACTCAGCGCAATCGACGTTTTTTTTGTTTAGTTGGGGAAGTATTATTAATGATTGAAGATGCGAAACTTCCAGAGTCGAGGGCGACGACAGCAAAATAAAGTTGAAAGGCTGTAGGAAAGTGGGAACAGGTATCCGGTACAAGCAGCACTAAAATGCTTGGTAAGTCAAGGCTAGCCAATCACTCGACACAAAAGCTAGGAGCTGTCGCCACATCTAGATTCTTCCACCGCCACATTCTTCAGACGAACAGTTTGGTCAGCCACATCGGTCTATGGATTCATTTCTACTATTAGAATGCATATGAGTTTGTTTCCAAAAACACTGAGCATCAAACTACCTCTCACATTTCTCTTTCTCATTCAAACCGCATTAAAATGCAACAAAATATCAGAAGCGAAGCAGTATTATTCCTGCGATATGTACTACAAAATATTATCTATAATAAGACGTGTCCAATTTGGAGTCAATCAGTTAACCGGCCGCAAAGCTGTAAAAAGCCAACCCAATCTCCAAGTTTCCCACGCTAGAACGCCGGTGACCGTTTCCCTCCTTACCCAGTAAGTATGTTATGCTTCGTAGCCTGACTTCTATAGTTATGATCCCCCCCCCCCAAAATGAGTAAAAACTTTTGGTGCTCCTATGTACAATGTCGTAGGTGGCATCTTTCGGATACCACAAATGTGAGAACCTTGGTGGCTTGTTGGTGACAAGGGAGGGGCATCCTCTTCGATGCCCAATTATGTCCTTCGCTATGTTCTAATTATGCCCGTATATATGTACGCTTTCCCCGCTCGCCTTGGTGTATCCAGATAACTCGACCAACTTACTTCAGAGTCAGTCTTGTATCCCTTGAAGCCGACGAGTGCAATCCCATTATCGAAATCTAGACGATGTTGTATACTCGTTTAGCAATGATGAAGCAACCCAATCCGAAGATGATCAAGCCCCCGGTGATGGCAAAGAACCACCCCAAATCGCCCTCGTACTGCTGACCAGGCACCCAGACGTTCATACCCCAAAGACCAGTGATGATGTTCATCGGGAGGACGATAGTACCGAGAACAGTGAGCTTGCCCAAAACGTCGGCCGTTTGCTCTTGTCGCTCGTTCATACGAATGTTGATCTGTGCTATGTAATTGGCATGGCACCGCGCGAGGATCCTGTGGTTGTTAGTTACACATTCGTGCGGAGGATAAAAATAGAGAAAAAACGTACATCTCGTAGTGACTAAGGTTGGCCGTCATAGTCACGATATGGTCCTGGATGTCGCCAAGGAACAATCCGATATCGGACCGTGGTGCAACTTCCCAATGCTCGTTGCAGCGCTTTGCGAAGCCTTTGATGACATCGGCCTTGTTTCCAAGCAATCGATATAGCATCATTACTTTCTTCCTGCAGTCGCCTACCCGCCGTAACATATCTCCACCTGAGTCTGCGTTCGCCTCCGAGGTTCCCTTCTCGTTTTCGAGCTTCTCGCTGTCAGACGTGGTGCAGGCAGGGTCGGAAGAAGAATGGAACTGTAATATCCGGTCATCGATATCATCTACCTCTTCCTCGATGGTTTGAATGAGAGGTAGGTATATATCCGTGATGTCGTCGATGATGGCGTAGCTGATCCAATCAGCGCTAAGAACGATGTAATCCTTCAGCTGGCGAACTCTGCGTCGCACGTTGGCCGGGTGTGGAGTTTGGCTGAAGTGAAACGAAATAACACCCTCGCGGAAAACCACGACATACATGTTGACCGGTTCGAGGTGGTTTTCCGATTCCGAGTCCTGATCAAAAGACCTATAGTTCACGAAGTAGTAGTGTCGGAAAAGCTCCACCTTCTCACGCTGCTCCTGGAGCATAATGTCTTCCGACGTTAAGGGATGGATTCCAAAGGCTTTAGCCAACACCTTCATTTCCGCTTCCGTCGGACTCAAAACATCTAGCCACCAGACAGGACGGTCGCCATATCGTAGTTGTTTTTGTTCATTCGATGGCGGCGACTTAATGCCAGAAAGCGGAGATCTGTTCCGTAAAGGAGTTGGGTCTCCTGACTGATCTCTAGATGTAGAAGCAGACGCTGTAGACTGTTGTCGAGGATGGGTGTCTGTATTCGTTTCGGACGTAGCAATATTCGGTGCTAAGGAGGGTTGCCGAGTTGGGACACGAGAAGCCAGATCACCATTTCTGAACGGGTTAGATGCCGGAACAGCAGGCTCATCGTCATCGTCTCCGTCTGACGAATCGGATAAGATAGGCGGATCTGGAAGGAAAAGGTCCTTGAAGCTGGTTTCTGGCTGAACAAGCTCCGATATGCTCTGGCTGTGAATTGTACTTTGAAACTCCTCGTTGAAATAGGTAAACCTATACGGTGCGTCTTCCTCTGTTCGATACCACCCCTTATGGACTGGGCGTAACCGACCATTCACCAGTTGGGGCTCCGTGATCTTCTTGATACGCCTTTCTTCGCTTCGGCCCTCCTTCTCCATCCTGGACCACTCTTCAAAGATTGTCAGATCCGGCCACTTATTGCGTCTTCGACGCCGACTCCGAATGCTGCTACGGGCCTGTTGAACGTCCTCCTCGGCTAGCTCTGACATCCCCTCCTGAGGGAAGCATACATCCTCCTGCGCTTGTAGTGCGATCGTATGGCGTCTCTCAAACGGGGATTGTTCGTGAAGCGCTTCGGTCTCGGGTTCAAGCATGCTGTTAGAACGAGACCTTGCTTCTGCGAGCTCGTCCCTCATCATTATATCCCCAAAACTCATATCCAGCCTGTCCGACGGTCCCAGCGTGGGCGTACCGGGCACGGAAGGCGGATAGTTGACATTGTATCTTTCTGATGGAGTCATTGGAGCTAATTGTGGTCGCTTACCCGACCGGCTAGAATTGGGACGGCTAGAAGATTGATTAGGTCCTCGCTGACCGTCAGTTGAACCGTAGCCTCGAGAGGAGCTAAGGTCTTGCCGCGAAGAGTTGGATAATAAAGGCGCTGACTCTGTCGTGTTATCTTGCTCGTCGAATTCGTGACTCTGCCCGCTGTGGATCGTGCGTGGTCTGCCGGTCGTCGATTGTGGTAGGTGAAGCGAAGCAGCGAGAGTTGAAGGTCGTCTCGGGCGCGGATAATGATGTTCTCTGGATTGGAATTAATAATTACTCAATTGAAAGTACCAATTGAGATTTGAAACGTACCTATGATCAAGTAGGGCTTCACTTTCAAGGCTAGTATTGCTCAGGTTCCTCCCGCGCATATAGAAACCGTCCCTATTCCCACTGTGACTAGAGGGAGGCAAACCTTCGCCCTGAACTTCTGTTGACGGCGTGGCAAATGATTTTCTTCTAGGCTTCTTATGTTTGCGTCCGGCACGATGCTTCTTCTTGGGTGTTTGTATGGTAGAGCCAGTGGTTGTAGACGATGTTGATGGACCGGCGGGGACTCTCGACGAGCCGAGGACAGAATACTGGTTGCTAGTCATAACGACGGGTACTCATGCTTGATTGAATAGATATCAAACGTTTGGGTTTCTATCCAGGTAATATTATGTTTAACGGACGGGATCAAAGCTAAGTTTTTTCTGTTGGGAAGACTTAATATTGGAGCTCGGAGTGGTGGTGGTGGAAGAGCTGGATAGAGTTCGCTGTTTCTCACTTCTTAGTTCTAACTTCTCTAGCTCCAAGTCTTATCTAATACATGGTACAATGTAGGTGCCGGTGGTGATGTCAATGCCTACCTATATGTGGATACCTACGTGTACTGTACCTCGGTGGAGACCTCCTGCAAGTCCAGTGGAATTCGGGATCGAGATAGTTCGAGCATCGCTTCCGGGGTTTTGAACGGGGACATCTTCCGGTCTAAAGTGCTTTATCCACATTTTCGTGCTTTGTTTCACAGGTGAAATAAGCTTGAAGAATTATTGTGGTAATTCGTTATCATTAGCAAGGAAGTGATCGAGGCTATTGTAGAATGGAGGAAATCGCTTTGCACCTGAGGCATATAGGTAGTACCACATGTACCTACATACATGTACTCAATTATTCAACCAATAAACTTTGTGAGGTAGGTAAGCTCGGATGATTTGTTCCTTAACCCTGTAGGTACAGCATGAACATCTGTATGTACATGTATGTGGGCAGGCAAGACGGGCTTGGCTTGGTATTTCGAGCCGGACTTACATTGCTAACTTCCAGTTCCGGTTGAGCAATTATGTGGGTAAGGTAACTAAGAAGCAAGTCACTGCATTTTGTCTCATATTTAAGAGACAGCTACATGTATGTACCTATGCTGTCCAACACAAATTTGTGTGATACAGATACCAATCTTTACAAGAAAACACTAGATAGCTGGTTATTTGATAGTAAACACAATAGGAGAGTAGTCAGGTTTGGCATAGAATTTGGCCCATGGCAATGGGTATAAATTTGGTGGTACTATCTAATACATCGAGGTACATGAGCCGGAGAAGAACCATAGCTTCTCGGTCGATAGCTGGGTCGCAAATTGCAGTATGTGTCTTTTGCCCAGAGTGTAGCCACAAATTAGTAAATCAATACTCTCCGATCACACATTAATTGCTCTAAGTTCTTAATGGATTGAGACCGAGCACCAAGCCGTGTGTACCGAATATTTCTTGTTCCTGAACCGTAACCTAAACGCCAACGTCCGACCAGCCGCAGGGGTATGAAAAAACATCAACGTGAAGAAATCATGCCTCGCCGTTATTAACGCCTAGTCTAGCGTCTTTGAGCCATGAAGCTGGCTCGCAAAGCTAAGATCTGCTGGCGCTCCGTATCGGGCAATTGATCGATCGTCTCTTGTGGCAGGTTCATAACTGCCTGCATCAGGGAGTCTTGATCCTGCTGCGGCGCCGCAACTGGAGCACTGACGGGAGGGGGCGCATAGGTGGCCTGTGGAGTAGATGCGACAGGTGGCACATATGGGGCAGCCACCGGAGGCGTGACCGTTGTAGCGCCCGCAAAGGCCGGGGGGTAGGCGGGGGGAGGTTGTGCGGCAGGGGGAGCTGCAGCCGCAGCCGAAGGGTCGATAACAGAATGTATCGCTTCAGGAGAGACGAGGCCCATCAACAACAGAGCTTGGAAGATGGCATAAGACAGCTGCGGCGCTGCTTGTAGGAGTTCGGTTGCGCGAGCGGGATCGGCTGTCGCCAGGGACTTCATCTGGGCTAGGATATCTAGAAGCTGACTCGGGGGAAGAGTGTTGAGTGTTCTGGAGATAGCATCGGTAGCACTCACTCCCGGAGGTAGCTCCTTGCCAGTCGGGAGAGGAGGCAGCGAGCCTGTAGGCGCAGATTGAGGCGCGGCGTGTGAAGCACCATTCGTCATTTGGCCGATATTTGTAGATGAGCTGTTAGAATCATCTCCGTCAACTCGGCCTTCCGTACTATAGTCAACACGAAGCTTGCGTCCCATGATCTCGTAGTCGTTGAGGTTTCGCACTGCCGAGGCTGCTGAGTCTGTGATAAGAAGGTAGTGAGTAGGAATGTTTATATTACACGAATGGGGGAGAAATGTTACCAGCATCAGGGTACTCGGCAAATCCAAAGCCCTTAGGACGACCAGTATCTCTGTCGTAGACAAGGCGAAAGTTCAGAACCTTGCCGGCAGTGCTGAAGATGTCACCGATCTGCTCCTCCGATAATCCATAGGGAATATTGCCGACGAAGACAACACGAGAAGGTGGTTTTGTTGACATTTCGATTGCTGGCTGAAGAGGATTCAAGATGCAATAAGAAACGAGTACAAATCGATTGGCGAAACAGCGATGATATATTCGTTCAGACGGCAGCTGGTGGATAAGTTAATTCGCTGGTTCCGCTAAACCTTCAATTAATAAGAAACTTACATCGCATGTCGAGAGTAAAGCTCTTTAAATGTGGTATTTTCCAGTATATATTGGAAAAGATTGAAGGCGTGATGGAATTGTGTCAACTTCAATCTGCCGTGGTTAGTGTAGGTTGTGTAGAAGAAATGCTGTTTCTATTTCCTTGGTTCGAAAGTTGACGGTCTTTTGATACCTATCGATAAAAGAAGCTAGCTGTGCAGCTTAAAGAATTGAATCGCGTCTAGAAACGCGCGCACGAGCCACATTGAGTGGGTACCCTTTTTATTCTTTAGAGCCAATGAAACATTTACCTTTGCTTCGCAGCTGACAAAGTGGGTAAGATACCTACATGTAAGTACTTGTCGCTAGCCTCGAATCTTACCTAATGTGGGAAAGAGAAAAAATGGATCTCCAGTGCAATTCGTTAATGGAGTTAAGAGCTCTTCTTGATGTTCTAGCACCGCATCACCCATCCGCCGAAATATCACCAACGAAGTCACTCCAACTTCACCCCGTCCAAACATAGCCCAAGATGTCTCGCTCTCCAATGGACGAATATGTGGAGAGGATGCGGTCTATGGTGCGACAGACAAACCGAGGCGGTTTTCCCGGCGGTCGTCCCCCGCCAGGAGCAGGCATGGCCGTCGCAGCTGTTGGACTGATTGGTGGTGGCATTTTCCTGCTGCAAAACTCTCTATTCAACGTCGACGGTGGTCACAGAGCTATCAAGTACCAAAGGATAAATGGTGTCAGCAAGGAGATCTACACTGAAGGTTGGTCCGGCCAGTCCGGAGGAGCTCAGTTCTCCGTCGCATTTTCACGATGCCATGCTCACCGGTGTATTTAGGAACCCACATAATGATTCCTTGGTTTGAGACACCAATCACCTACGACGTGCGAGCGAAGCCGAGAAATGTCTCCTCTCTTACTGGCACCAAGGATCTGCAGATGGTCAACATCACCTGCCGTGTGCTTTCCCGACCTGACATCGCTGCTCTCCCGCAAATCTACAGAACTTTAGGTCAGGACTATGATGAGAGAGTGTTGCCTTCCATCGTGAACGAGGTGCTGAAGAGTGTGGTGGCGCAGTTCAATGCCAGCCAGCTGATCACACAGCGAGAGAGCGTTGCCAAGCTAGTTCGGGATAACCTGTCAAGGCGAGCTGCAAGATTCAATATCTTGCTGGATGATGTCTCTCTTACGGTATGGAAGAATCACTATTTTCTAGAAGTTTAAGTCGTGGGTTCACTAATATTTGTATAGCATCTTGCTTTCTCTCCCGAGTTCACAGCTGCGGTCGAAGCAAAGCAAGTGGCACAGCAGGAGGCCCAGCGAGCAGCATTCGTTGTAGACAAGGCTAGACAGGAGAAGCAAGCCATGGTTGTCAAGGCACAGGGTGAAGCTCGATCAGCCGAGCTCATTGGAGAGGCAATCAAGAAGAACAAGGCTTACGTTGAGCTGAAGAAGATTGAGAACGCAAGAGCCATTGCTGCTCAAATGCAGGAGTCTGGTGGCAGAAACAGACTGCTACTTGAAGCAGAAGGGCTTGGGCTCAATGTGTTTAGCGACGATCGCAAACAATAAGGAAAAGGCGTCTCAGGAGGGCTAAAAATCTCCACTGTATGTTTACGGAGTTAATCATTGTAAAAAAAAATAATGAACGAATCTCTCCATGCCACCGTGATTCTTTTCTACCAGTGCTTAGTGCCTCAGCTCGAATTCAAATTAAAAGGATTCAATTCAAAGCACGAATATAATAGTACCTAAGCTGCTAAGGAGGTAGGTACTATGTAGCTGGTATTCAAGAGGCAGGCGGGGGGAAGCCCCTCTACGGCCCGCAAGGCAATGTGGGGTATTGACTTATCTAAGGTACATAATCAACATTGAATACAACGAGTTTGTACAATATATATTTCTTTCTCTTCCAAATCATAAAACTGACATTTCCATGTAAACCTCTTGTTATCGTTTCATTTCGTCGTAACCCAAGTCGCCAATCTTCCACCAGACTTCCCTTTCTTTCAAATACAATACCGCCAAGATGATGATCAAGTACGTCGACCCTCTCTCACTTCCTACACCCCGCCATATCAGTTTCACAATCGAGCCTTTAACAGGCAAGTACCTAGTTAGACGACATAAACTGACAAGCTGGACAGAGTGAGAACCCTTACGGGCAAGCTGATCTCGCTCGACGTTGAGCCCACATCCAAGGTACGCGTGCCTTGTCTACCTACAATCCCAAACCCACGTCGCAAGAGACGGACGACGGCGGGTCGCATTGCGCCATCCTGCTTATCGCGAGATTACTACACCTACCAACACAGCGAAGAAGATCGGAAACGGCAAGACAGGCACAAAGAAGGCTGACAACTATATTCTAATAGATCGAGGACGTCAAGAAGAAGGTCGAGGAGAAGGAGGGTATCACACCCGACCAACAGCGACTAATTTATGGTGGAAAGCAACTGTTCGTCTTCCTTACTTCCGATCCCGTCATCCCCCTCCCTAGTCGCATTCTCCCTCTTGACTCGAAAATAGCCACCGCTGACTCTTTCTCTTCTACCTACTTAGACACGACCAACTGACCATGTCGGACGCCGGCATCGTACCAGATGCAACCCTGCATCTAGTCCTAACCCTCCGAGGTGGTCGCTGCTAGACTGCCCAACATCACCAAATCCCGAACTCTATCGATCTATTTAAATCATACGTCTCCGGTTCGCTCTCGACAAGCCCTACCAAGGCAAGGATGGGGGTTAAAAGGCCTAGGGTATGGTGTGAATGGTAATGGGCGGATGAGCGTCCACGTGAGAGAACAGCAGCAGGGCTGTTTAGAAGCCATTGCATGAAGTCAGTCTCTTACTGTTCTTCGCATATGGCATTACGTTTTGATTGGGCGATCTCTGCATTGCGAAGAATTCATTCATAAGAGACCAAAGGCTCTGATTCTACGGGTGGGAATACCTAACCTAGCCTGGCGGTAGCATCTCGAATACAGAAGAACCGAGCACCAATATCTACTATTTAACTCAGACGTGATTTACCATTTCTATTTGATCGCTGAATATTGCGATATTTGAGCAGCCTACTCAGGACTGTCGAAATTCCGAATCAGTTACCTCACCTAACTATTAAGTGTATAGGGAATGAAGCCCAGCAATGAAAATGCAATTTGTTAGTAACGCAGGTTCTCAAGTCTAACCCTCTGCATAACTATGTCTCTGAGCCAGCTCATATTCTGCCGACCAGAAACACACGCAAACGCCAAAGCTAATGTAGAATGCATTGCATTTTCGTAAATTTCTTTTAAGAGTACAAACTTCCTTATGACCGTATGATTCCGTGGAATACCACCAGAATAAGAGGAGCAACTGTTATAACTCACTAGCTAAAATAAGAGCGTATAGTAATTATATGCAACGTAGTCTGCCTAATTCGTCACCCTTGGCACATCTCAAGCTTTAGGTAGAGATAGACGCCATCCCTTTTGCACATGTGTCATGCCGTGCGATCAAATGACTCCCTTTCCGCAATGCCATGCTTTATGTCCATAAAGTTCCACTTGACTCACGAGGTAAGTGAGTAGAAGAGGAACCCTCAACTGTTCCGATCATGTTCTCCGTTGATAGAAAGGTTAACCTCGGCGGGATAAAAAGGAAAAACGGCATAATCGCAAATATTCCCCGTAGAGATGCTGTGGCATCGTAAAATCATGCCGTGCCTGATGAAGTTTCAGGTAGTGATCAAAGAAAATTCCAATGCCGTTGTAACGATATGCCCTCTTAAGATCTCATCCTAGGAGACTGAGGGCTTGAAAAGTCATATAATAGAAAGAAAAGCGTATTGCTTCAAAATTGTCCCGATGGGTATAGGCGAGGGAATAGGGTTAAAAGGGGTATTAGTACCAGAGGCAATGTCGAATGCTTCGCCTCCAAAAATAGGTAGTATTTGGTGATGTCTCGTTGTTACAATCGCGCATCCATCTCATTATCGGATAACTGCGCGGACGAAGCATGCCCGATCTCTACGCGTCCCTTATGACATTCGGCGGACCTTAGGTTTAGGCTTCATGAAGACGCTAGGCGCAGCTTTACGCTTCTGTCCCGGCATGGGCGGCTTGGCCTTGGGAAGCGACTCGGGGTCGGGCGAACCACTAGGCGGAGAGTGTGCGGGGAGCTTCGGCGCTGTCGACGAAGCAGAAGCTGTGGGCTTGGGGGACGGCTTCGACACTGGTGTCTCAACGGTTATGACCTTGTCTCTATGGGCGCGGCCCATCTTCATCTTGGCAAGACCAGACAAGTTCGATGAGGCAGGTTTGGTCGCGGGCGCGGGGTTCGAAGACGAAGCCTTGCTTCGTGATGCCAGTGAAGTCATCGGTTGCGCATAGGAGGATTTAGTAGGCTTCTCTTCCTCAAAGACGTCCTCTAGATCGTCTATGTTCAGGCCGCCTCGTCCCTCGTCCGACTCATATTCCTCGTCAAATAACTCATCCTGGTCATCAAGGTCATCATCCGAGACGATGGTAGCGCCTTTCGTATGAATGCCGTTCTTGGCGTTGAGAAGTCGCTCCCTCATCTGCTTCTCGCGATCGCTCTCACGTGATCGATTGGTGGCGCCCAGAGCCGGTCGAGGCACCTGTGGTCTTCTCACCTTAGGAAGGGCGGCAGTTCGATGCTCCTCTTGCATGCCCTTCGGGGCGCGAGTGATCTGTCCTTGTGGGACTGGAAGCTGGCCGCTGGACGTGACAAGTCTGTTGCGACGGCCAATCTCAGCAGCTTCTCGTCGAGCCTTTCGCAGAATGCTCTGGCCAGTGTTCGTCTTCGTTCGCGACCCGCCGGTAAATCGAAGCCCGCCTGTGCCAGAGTCACCTCGCGGCCCGGGTATGCCTTTGCGACGACCGGGGACAGGGCCGAGGGTTCGTGGGTTGAAGTTGATGGCCTTGACAGCTTTGTCCTGCTTCTCCTTCTTCATGTTGCTGAAGCTGTTCTTCAATTTCTCCTCGGCTTCTCTCTTCGCCTCGGCCTCCATCACCGCGTACTTTCGGTAGATCTTGTGCCATGACGCAGGGTTGCGGGGCTCGAATCGGTGCTTCTTCGCGAGAACGGGAAAGTCGCGGTTGATCAGGCGCTGCCAACATTCGCCGGTGTCATCTCGAATGTGGGGAGAGTTCTCCTCTAGTGTCAACAGCTGCTCGGGGTTGTCGACTCTCAACAGGATCGGGCGAAGGATGGAAAAGGGCGCGCCGCCTACATCGTCGATTTCTAATTTGGGAGCCATGGTGTCAGCGCAAGCAATAAACGTAGATAGAAAACCAGAAGATGAAGTGGAATGGGTAAGAATTGACGCAAACAGAGTGAATAGGTTGAGAGACATACCTCGAACGTGCTTAATACACACGGCGGTGCATAAGCCCACGAGTGACTTGACCATTGTTTCTTTGATTCAGAGCTTTTACCTTCCAAAAGGGAAACAAACCGGTGATGTTGTATTATTGGTGTTGTCTTTTCAAATAGATGACTAGAAGCCGGCTAGTAGGTCGGGATGCGATTTAGTTTGTGTGGCAAAGATACGTGTCTTTGGACCAGGAGGATTCAGATGGGGAGAAGTGAGGAAGATCCTTCTCAGATATTTCAGAGGAAGGTGAATGTTGATGGATTGGATGAATATTGAAAGTTCCAAAGGCAATTATTACTAGCCCTGAGCTTGATAGTCGTCGAAGCTTATCATCGACATACAACCTTGTTAGACTCCTCGTGACAATTGTTGGGGAGATGGCAGGAGGAGAGCTCGAGTGGAAGAAAGATGGATTGTCTCGTTCTAAGATTCGAAATATTCAAAGAAGAGATTGTTTGTCTGATGCTGATGATTTGATGGATATGATTGTCGTTCGTCGTGAATTGAATATTTACATGCCCTGGTCAGCCAGGCGAGTCGAGGTCGTCAAGGGAGCGTAGCTGTAATCTACCAGCACCAAAGCAATGTGACGATGGCGAAAAACGTCTATCAAGGAATTTAGGTATATTAAGATTATAATTCCGTTCCAAGACCAAAGAAGTTGTTCTTTTTGATACCTCACACATTGTTCGCATACTTTGTACAAAGAGTCAAGACTCGAAAGCGAAGTTGTATTTCGGAAGTTAGACTTGAGGCTGACACGTGGGTCGCTGATCTGCGATGCTAGCTTTTGTTTGGCAGTCTTGAAGATCCGGGGGGCAAGGGGTTATAGAGATAGGAGTATTACGCAATCACATGTCTTGATACATATCTGCTTAGACGGCACAGTATGTATGTATCTGGGTCTAAATATAGTTGTAGGTTTTTTCTCCTTTTTTTTCTTCACGATTTTTATTTATATCAGATGAAGTCTCAAGCTTCGGATACTGTGTTCGTGTTTATGTTTGTCACTTAGGGAGTTGATTGACCGATTCAAAGCACACATACAATAAATGTAGCCAATACATGTATTCAATGCTCATTCTCTAGCTCAAGAGACGGGCCTATAAACTTGTAGAACGCTAACCGTCTTCATATACTAAAGCTGATAAGACTCACGAAGCAAATTAAATATGCGCAAAGCTATCTTGGCCGAGTGGTTTAAGGCGTTGGTCCCAAGTCTTCGATCTCACGATCTATCTTGAACACACCAATATCGAAAGATGCGCAGGTTCGAACCCTGCAGATAGCACAACGCACTTATGTTTTGGTATTTTTTTCTCTCGTTAGTTACCTATAAATGCGTTTTCCTTGATAAGAATTTGAGGGGCTCAGGTTTGAGGTGTTGGTGAGCTATTGCCCTTATACTTATACAAGGTACATAGCTATGGATGTAATTATTATTCATGTAGGAACGAGTAGCATCATACCAATTCGTTCCGTCACCATTCCAATTCCATCTAATTCATGAGATAACGCTGTATGAATTATACTAGCATGGACTCTTTTACTACCTAAGTTATCCGCGATGTGCTGCTTAGCAATGCCACCGTTCGACGTCGGGTTATACCCCTAGCCAATCTCTAAAAGCTAGACAGAAATGGGAATGTAATTCAATTACGAACAAAACAAGAACCACCTTTCATGAATTTTTGACGACCGATATACCCGCTGATGTTGGTATCTCCCTGTCCTCCGTGGACCCCTTACGCCGTGACGCCATTAGACCGTGTGATGCGAGTAGAACTCTTGGTAATACCCGAATAGGTGCGGGCAAGTTTATACATGAACCGTTATATCGTTTCCTTCCATTGCAATCTCTTCCAAATCACCAAGCGGTAGGCATTTACGCTGCTGCCGCAACGACTCGCGAAGGTGTTGCAATGGCGGGCTCGGGTTGATCGGGTTCAGGTACCTGTTCCTGGTTGGCAATCTCACCACCGGCTTCCGTCTCAGCCCAGGCGCCCCAGAGACCACGCTTGCCTCTTACTCGAATAGCACCACCAAGCTCGCCATCCTTCTGCTCAACTTTGATGGCGTCCTTGGTCGCCAGTACCAAACATTCAAAGAACATCTTCGTGGCGTCGGCCTTGGATGTTCTTTCCTCAGGCAACAGATCTTGGAATACCACAGACTTCATTCGCTTCTCTTCGTCGGTAGCTGCCTCCTCGCCGAACAAGTCCCGGAGAACGTGAACCGCATGTTTCGTACCCAGAGAAACGGGGCCGCTGTCTGCGGGGTGAACTATAGGAGCAGTGGTCTCGTCGAAAGCAGGCATTGGGCTTCCCTCGCGGGGTTGGTGATCATCGTCATCATGGTGTATAATATCCTCATCGGCGGGAATTTCAAGAATGGTACCATCGGGTGCAACACTTCGCTCACCCAACTCTGGCTCGGGAATAGCTAATCCATCGTCTTCCTCACCAAGTTCCAAGCGCGGGGATTTCGATGTTCCCTGTTCCTCTTCTTCGCCAACATCGGCGACCCCACTGTCCCGCTTACGCTTCAGATCGTTAATTGGTCTGATGGAATCAAGGGAAAGCAATCCTCTTAATTCCGGGGCCCAGGCTTTGCTACGGCTGTCACCTAAGACGTTAGAGACAAAGCTGCCGCTGTTCTTCAATTCGACCAGAGCTAGGAAATACGGATCCCTTGAAATATAGCTAGGTTCCTTGAGGATATTCTCGTGGTTCTGTTGTTGTTCTTTAATGTGCGCACTAGTTAGCTGGGTGGAAGAATCAAGTCCAAAGACCTTGCGCTTCTTCGACTTCTTCTGAGGGAGCGGTTCGGGTTCTTCGGGTTCTTGTCCAGGCTCGTATATGCTCGTGTTGTTCAAACGCGTCCATTCTTCGACGTCCCGCGCCACGTTTTCGTCGATATCGGAAAGAGGTGATTCCGAAATGCGGGCCCGTTCGAGACCAAGGGCGCCTCCCATCTCGGGTACCACCGATTGTTCACCAATGTTGAATTGAAAATCATCGTCCATTTGGATGTCTCCGTCCCCATCAGCAATCCTAACGGTGTCATCTCCAAAGTCAAGATTCAAAGACGGCTCGCGATCTGCGCCCTTTGCGGGAGGTGCGATATCCAATTCGCTGAACATGTCGTCCTCAACTGATCTGGCAGCAGGCGCATCTCGACCCATTTCGATGCTTTTGTCCATCCGAGGTCGCTCATCGATATCCATGCCGAAGTCCAGGTCCAATTCCAAGTCATCCATAGGAGCGAGAGCAACTTCGTCCTGGTCCATGTTATCATCTTGCAGAAATTGGCTGTTGTTAAAATCCTCCTGCAAATTGATGTCACGGTTACTTGGTCGACCGCGACCTCGAGTGCCCGAGCTGACTTGAGAGGCGTTGACATCTTCCATCTGGCTGAGTAGCCAGTTGGCGTCCGGGGGTGGTAGGATATTAAGATTATCGGCGGGTGTAATTTGATCGGGAAGCATCAGTGCTTCTCGATTCGGCATGTTTAAATTCTCGGGTATATCATTGTTTCCCGTAGAACGAAAAGCCTACCTCTATTGTTAGCTGGTTGATCTATGGGGCCGTAAGAGGACTACAAACCATTTTGATTTTAAGTAAAGCTTCATTGCAGTCGTCTAAAAGGTAGCGAGCTTTTCGACTGTAAATTCTGACGACACCCAGCAACAACTGACCGCTCAGACGGAGCGCCATGGGCGCTTGGTTTGGTGTAATGATGGCATCAACACTGTCGGGTAGATTGGATTGCAGAATATGGGTCTTGGAAAGTTTGCGCTCCAAATTTGCCGACAGCCAGACTCGAGCCAGTGGCCCGGTCTTCTGTAGCAAGGTCTCGGAGTAGAACATCGCGACAGCGACGACGAAGCAATATAGAAGAGCAGAGGATCAAGGCGACAAGGTAGTGCAAATATTGAGACTCGGTTAAGGTAGCATCAAGGCGATGAGTCAGTGTTGGACGCGACAACGCGTTGGAATAAAGAGGCTTTGTTGGTGTAAACAAGCTGAGGAATAAGGAGCGCTCGCGCGTTGTTTTGGGTGACCTTGACTAGTCTCCAGTCTGCGATTCAACTCGGCGCGCAGACGATGCGCAAATATTATAGCGAAGTTGTTAGATGGTATTATTGCAATTAGTGACAGCAATATCTAATATATCGCGAAGTATGGGAGGGTTTGTGCTTGGACAAGAATGAAAGATTGATTAGAGGAGGGGACTGGGGGACTTTGCTTTGGGAAATTGGGATTGGGTCGTCCGCAGACCGCAAGCAAAATGATCGCGCTTTCCCTGCTTTAAATCAGTGGCTGGATTTGTTACAAGGATATTTGGTGGGGTCACTGAAAGGGTTTTTCTGACTTTTTATTGGCTGTTCGTCACTCGGGCTGTGGCTTACGTACAATAAAGTACATGTACTGTATCGAGACAGTCCCCACTGTAAGGAACTAAAATAGGTAAATGCATAAAACGAGTTCCATTCCATTAAGAGCTTAGACTCTACTGAGAACTTGAGCACAAAAATGTTACATTGTTTTCGGTACGACGACTCTAATATATGAAACATCCGAAATACATATGTGGCATACTAGCATGAGCTTAAGGTGATGAAGTTTACTCGTTCTGTTTGCGTTCAGGCTTAGAAACCACGAATACTACTGACAAGTCTAGGAATTAAACCTCAACACAGAAACAACCCATTTCGTTTTAGAACGGAATTGTGCTTTCAATTTTTGGTAATTACGTATTATGCATTTCCAACGCGGTAATGTTATTTACAAACATGCGAACTATAAGATTACTAATTCTGGTGCTAGACTTATGCCTTATACTATTTCGAATATAAGTCGCGAGCTTCAAAGGAAGTGTTCAGTCATGAAAAGATAAATCTTAATCGACACCAACGATCATGAGAGAGAGCTTGTAAATACCTACCTAGGTTAGTAGGTAATTGAAGTTACAGCATTGCCCCTTGCGTGTAAGAGGCTGAAAGTCTGCAGCCACGGCGCTGCAACGGCAAGGGGGAATAAAAGCCGGGTGCCTTGAGGTTACTTAAAGTTAGCACGCTGGGGTAGGTTTAGTGCTACCTATTAAGTACCTCCTAGCTTGCTCGAAACCCATCGGTTGGTAACCAACTCGATTAAACTCTCCAAAAAAATCAAGCTCCACGTCTTGCGCATCTGGCCAAAAAGCTGCCAAGAATTATTTTCCCAGATACTTTGACCTTGTTCAACACGTCACTTCATTTTCTACAATTCTAGCTTAAATATGCATTTTTCTACTGCTTCATAGTTCATCCAGTACATATTGATATAATATCCACTATCTTGACGTGCCGACCTGGTGGTAAATGTTCTTTGGCTTCCCCCATGCGTTACTGCGTTCCCCTGGTTCGCCCGTCGACCCTCTTCCAAAATGCCATGGCCATGGCGCGATCGCGATACCAACGGCGATTCTTTACTTCCAATAGCCGTGCCTAGTATCAATGGAATAAATCGAGATTATGATCAAGATGGGGAAGAGAATATGGACCGGTCCCGGTCAATATCTAGAAAGTCTGGTCATGCCCGGACTACATCTGCTCAATCACGGGTGAGAACCTTCCAAGGGCAATCCAAATTGCGAGGCAGGAGAAGGCATTTAGAGCATATAACTAATTCGATTTCTGTGATAGTCTATAGCTGATGGGTATTCGTTTTTATCACCAGCCGAGACCGCTTCTCGCCTTCAAACCTCCTTGACGCATGGCCTCTCTCCCACCGAAGCCCTCTCGCGATTAGGAGATTTCGGCCCCAACGAGATCCCTCATGAGCCCCCAGATCCATTATGGCTACGATTTATAATGCAATTTCGAGAACCCTTAATTATCCTGCTTCTCGTATCAGCCTTCCTCTCTATATTCGTCGGAAATATGGATGACGCTATCAGTATTACAATCGCCGTGACAATAGTAGTCGCAGTTGGTTTCATACAAGAATATCGATCCGAGAAGTCCATCGAAGCTCTCAATCATCTTGTTCCTAACCATGCTCATCTCGTTAGGGCGCAATCTACACGAACTGCTTCCAATGCGAAGAATCCTGTCTGGCCCCCGGTTGTGAGCGACCCAGAAGAGAAATCCGACTCAGAGGCACCAGATGAGGAGCTAATGGAAGCGACTTCATCCAAAGTGATGGCAGCTCAGTTGGTTCCCGGCGATTTGGTGTTTTTCACAACAGGCGATCGTATCCCCGCTGATATCCGCATCACGAAAGCCGCCGACCTGACTATCGATTCATCAAACCTGACCGGGGAGAACGAACCGTTGAGAATGACAGCCGATACGCGGTTTCGCGCGGCCAACTCGCCTTCTACGTTTGATCAGGCTGCAATGCGACTCCCAAGCCCGTCCGCCTTGTCTCCCTTGTACAACGAGCAGCCTAAGGAAGATGCGCGCAATCGTGGACTCAACAATATTGCCTACATGGGAACTCTAGTCAAGTCTGGCCATGGACAGGGCATTGTGTTCGCTACTGGTGGTAATACTCACTTCGGAACCATTGCCACCAGTGTATCAGGGACTGAAAGTCCCCGTTCTCCCCTCCAAATCAGCATGGACCAATTAGGGCAGCAGCTCAGTCAGATCTCTTTTGGAGTTATAGCCTTGATATCCCTGGTCGGATTACTGCAAGGCAAAAAGCTTCTCGAAATTTTCACGATATCCATCTCACTTGCGGTGGCGGCGATCCCAGAAGGATTGCCTATTATAGTGACAGTTACATTGGCTCTCGGTGTTCATCGCATGGCGAAGCATAATTCTATTGTCCGAAGAATGCCAAGCGTTGAGACTTTGGGCTCTGTTAATGTTGTCTGCTCTGACAAGACTGGAACCCTAACGATGAATCACATGACGACAGCAAAGATGTGGTACTTTGGCTCGAAAGGCCCAGTTGATGTTGAGAATAACCAGGCGACAGAAAAAAAACCTGATACTGCGGCGCTGAAGATATTGCGCATTGGAAATATTGCAAACAATGGACGACTTGCCCATTCCACTAAAACTGTACTGCCAGATTCTCAAGGTAGGGAATTTGCGCCATACACGCGATGGGTCGGACAACCAACTGATGTCGCAATGCTTGATCTACTTGACCGATTCGAAGAACACGATGTGAGAGATTCTATTGGTCCACGGACGGCCGAAACTCCTTTCAGCTCAGAGAGGAAGTGGATGGGAGTGGTGATTGGCGCGCAACCCGGAAACAGCGAAAAAGAGTATGCATATATGAAGGGTGCCATAGATAGAGTCCTTGATACTTGCGACACGTACCTCAATGCCGATGGTCGCGAGATGGTTTTGGATTCGGTCAGACGTCAAGAGGCGTTAGAGGCGGCTGAGCGATTAGCAGAAAAGGGGCTCCGAGTTTTAGCCTTTGCGAGTGGGCCAGTCGCCAGGTCTGGGCGAAGTAAATCTGGACATAACGTCCCTACAAGAAGCAACACTCCCCATAATGGAGATGGAACTCAAAGTCCAGTGTTGCCCTCTCACGAAGAATTATACAAAGGCTTGACCTTCGCGGGACTTGTAGGGATGAGCGATCCTCCACGGCCAGGTGTATCTCGATCTATCCGGAAGCTAATGCGAGGTGGTGTTAAGGTCATAATGATCACTGGCGACTCCCCAACCACAGCATTGGCTATCGGAAAAGAACTTGGCATGCAAATCGCTACACCCCGTGAACATTCATCTCATTCAGTTGCAGTAAGGCCCGTACTTACTGGCGACGAGCTTGACGAGATGAGCGAGGCGGAGCTTGCAGCTGCAATACAAAACACCACGATATTTGCGCGCACAAACCCGGATCATAAAATGAAAATTATTGGAGCTCTTCAATCCCGCGGCGACATCGTTGCCATGACTGGTGACGGTGTCAATGATGCACCAGCATTGAAAAAAGCCGACATTGGTATATCCATGGGATTACATGGAACCGACGTGGCCAAGGAGGCTTCGGACATGATTCTTACGGATGATGACTTTTCTACGATTCTTCGTGCCATTGAAGAAGGCAAAGGCATATTCAACAACATCCAAAACTTCATCACATTCCAGCTGAGCACAAGCGTAGCCAGTCTGGCTCTAGTCTTTCTTTGCACTTGCTTGGGATTCAGAACTCCTCTGAATGCCATGCAGATTCTCTGGATCAGTGAGCGCACCCTATTCCCTATCTTCTTACTTATAGCAACTAACTAAACTTTCAAGATATTATTATGGATGGCCCCCCTGCTCAATCTCTAGGCGTAGAGCAAGTCGATCCCGACGTAATGTCCCGTCCACCACGTTCCAGAAGCGAGCCGGTTCTGACAAGAGCCCTTCTTCAACGTGTGCTCACCTCGGCTGCCATCATCATGGCCGGCACAATGCTTATTTACACGCACGAGATGCTAGATGGCGATGTTTCCAGGCGTGACACGACAATGACGTTCACATGCTTTGTATTATTCGACATGTTTAACGCGTTAACATGTCGATCGGAGAGCAAATCCGTATTCAGGGGTGAAGTGGGCTTGTTCTCCAACAAACTGTTCAATTGGGCGGTGTCGCTGAGTTTGGCCGGCCAATTGCTTGTTATCTACTTCCCTTGGCTCCAGGAGGTGTTCCAGACGGAGGCTTTGGGGTGGTTCGATCTAGTCAGGCTAATCGCATTGACGAGTTCGGTGTTTTGGGCCGACGAGGCGAGGAAATGGTACAAATACGGGCGCAGGCGGTTAGGCGGGTATAGTCAGGCCGTTTAGAGAGATCACGAAAAGGCGATCTCGTGTCGCATGTAACTATGTAGGGTAGGGCTTTTATGTCGGGTTGGCACGGAAAATACATGTACATTCTGTTCATGAACACATAAGAACACGGGATTTCTGCAGATGCATGGTGGTGATAGGGGTTAATTGTACGATGGTGAGTGTATGACAGGATATGATGCGAAGTCGACGACAAGTCTCACGATTTTGCTAACCCGCTCCCGTTCTACTCCCCCTCCGAATCCGTCTTCGGAACTCCCCCAGTGTTCGAAGATCCACCTTGTGCATGCCGTCGTTCATGGTACCGTTGATTTTGCTAGGTTCACTATTATCGCTAGTAGCATATACTTCCGGCTCCCATTCTCTAGCATCCAGCTCTGCTCGGATTTCCTTGTTCACTTTGACAGCCGGCTGTTCAGAAGTCGCCATATGCGTGGTTAGGATAATTCAAAAGCTTAGTAATAATTATGAGTTGAACTCCTACGGGTGTGCAACTACCTCTTGGTGTAAGGACTGGGGTGAGGGCGTTAAGGGGTGTCTATTGGAAGTTCAATTCGGATTCTTACCTTGGGATACTTAATAATACTTAACCACACACCAAGCAAGCGAACTTACCTAATATACAAATACGTGTTATCAGTTGGGTGGTTCGAGAATATGCTTAGGATTGAAGAAGCTAAGATCTATTCTACAATATAGGGGTTCCGATGGTATGTTGCTTTCATGCATCACTTAGGAGAGAGGTTCCTTAGAATTGCACATCGTCATACTTAAGAATATACTAGCATATACGCAGGAAGTGATTATACTAAGAGATGGTTTCGTCCAGAAACACATGGTGGTACTTCACAAAGCAGACACGCAACACTTGAAAGACAACGTGAGCATTTAGCTACGAACGATGTAGCTTCAAGTCTATAATTCCATAATGCTGCGGTTTAAATCCTGCTCTTGATTTGTATCAATCTGCTTTATTGTGCTCTTACCTAGGTACCCATCTAGGTAGGCAGCTGGATAGGGTTCGAATTGATGATACTTTGCTACGACCACCTACCTATCTAACCTCCCAACTCCTCCAAAAACATGGTAAAAGTCAGAGGATCAATGGTGTTTTATGAGATTGTGGGTGTAGAGCTTAGTCCTAAGTACGTTCTTAAATTCGATGGTTTTACTGTGAGTGATGAACTATGATGTTGACACCGCTTCAATGTCTTACTGACAAAGAACCCTTTGACAGATGTAGACGATAATAGAATACTGACCGCCTCGTGCATATTAGGCTGTCCTAGCAGTGACACTACCAACCCCTAAAGTAAATAATACTTATGATATTAGAGAAATGACTACCCTTACGGCGCGTCGGTGGGGTCCCTGTTGTCTACTGTTAGCGGTGGCCACATTGCATGCACCGAATAGATGAATCATACCAATCCGTAACTAGTTTCTCATCCAGACCATCCATCTTCTCTAGATCGGCGTTGGAGATCTCGAACTCGCCCACCTTCACGTTTTCAAGTAGACGCTCACGCTTCGCACTCTTAGGCAACGGAACTAGTCCGTGCTGAAGAGACCACCTATGATCATCATTTAGTATAGAATGTCTCATGTGAAAAGTACCCCGTCGCCACATAGGTACCTATCAAATAACTTACCGAACAAGCAATTGCGCGGGTGTGCACTGGTACTTCCTAGACAACTCTAAAATAGCCGGATGTCTCATGCGCATGGCGCGAGCCAGCGGAGCATACGCTTCGACAACGATCCCGTGCTTGGCGCACGTCTCCCTGATCTTCGTTTGTGTGTTGAATGGGTGCACCTCGATCTGATTGACAACCGGTGTGACCCTCGGCTTTGACGCCATGAGCTCTTCTATCTAGATTTAGACAGAGCCAGTTAGCTAAAAACCCAGACTTTGGTTGAAAGGGACTGTTGGGAAGATAGGTACTAACATGAGCAACGCCATAGTTGCTGACCCCGCCTGACTTGACCTCCCCCTCATCGATGGCGTCCTCAACAGCTTTCCAACTTGTTAGACGTGCCTCGCGGCCGCCATAGGGGCTGTGTAGAAGGAAGAGATCGATGTATCCAAGCCCACATGCCTCTAAGGATTGTCGTATCGACCTTCGCACTGCGTCATACGAGGTGCTGTTGCTAGCCAGCTTCGAGGTGTAGAATACGTCCTCACGGGTGATGCCGGCCGTGTTTTCGTCGGAACTAGCGAGGAACTGCCGGATGGCTTGTCCGGCCTCCCTCTCGTTCCTGTACATCTGTGCGCTATCGAAGCCCCGGTAGCCCACGGCCAGCGCCCATTTCACGGCCGTCTTGGCCTCCCGGCCGCTCATCATGTAGAGCCCCAGTTGGATCTGAGGCATGAGCTTGCCGTTCGCCAGCTGGACGATGAGTATAACGTCAGCTTGTCAGCTGAGTCAGAATGACGGGCTTGTAGGACTCGATTTACTTACCCTGATCTTGCTGGCTAGTGAGAAATTGGCGGGTGACGACATGTTGCGCTGGTCGATGAGATTCAAAGTTCTGATATTGGCGCTTGAAATGTCTTTTCAAATTCACAATATAAATAAGAAGTCCTCGTTTGCCTGTCTTAGGTATATTCAACTTTCTATGTCAAAGTTACAGTAACGAGATCCAGTTCTCCCTTATGTCATAGAAAGCCGGACGGCCCCACTCGGAAGACGCCGAATTGATAGGTGAGCTCACTCACTCACTTAGAAACTGATAGGTAGGTACATTCTATTATCAAAAGTTAGAAATTAATTCAAAGAAAAAAATCTATCACGTTAGAATTTTAGCTCGCTTATTTCTATATTAACCTTTTAACTTACAAGCGATACAACCATCTCCCTCAACCACCTCCTTTTCTAGGTAGGTAGATACATATTACCTGGTAAGCCTGTTCGACACGACCGCGTGATTACACTCAGACCTTCACCATTCCCCTCCTATAGATTTATACGTAACATAAGAATTCAAATAGTAGCTATAATATAATAGTCACTGTTGACGTATATTTTGATTTGTTTCTGTTTCATATATTTAATGATCATGCTTTGTTAATCAGTTCTCACTCTGGTAGTGCCATTGAACAATTCTGAGTGGTTCGGGTTTGAATAGTTTCTTGTCAATGTAACAAGCACTCGGATTTAGATATACCTGCAGCGAACGTGGTGCCGTTACAACAATAATGAGAGTTCAATCTTGAACAGCGGCTTTTGGTCATGGGAAGATTCCTATAGGCTGTCATCGAGAGCCGTGTCTGGTGGATGTCAGGCCACTGCGGCCGCAACCCTGAAATGGATACAAGTAGAGGTACGCTTGGAGGATGAGTTGTCGTCTATTACATATGTTTTTTAGTGGAATAATGCACTAGCAGACTACCTAGGCGGTCTAATAGTGGCAATGCTTCTAAATCTAAGACATCCATAGCATGGGATGAATTGTGATAAAGTTAATGACGGTCGGTGTCTGAATTAAAAAGATGAATAAAGCATTGACTCCCCCTATAGCTATGTGTTCGTGACACAGGAGAAATAATTAAATAAAAACACAACTACCTAGAGAGCTAGGGACTTACATACCTTAAATAGCGTAACACTCATGAAGAGGATTAGAGTTGACTCAATCCGGTGCTATAACTTGAAAATCGTAGGTGCGTAATAAGTGTGTTGTACTTGACTGCATGGCATTTCACAGTGGGTCGTTCTGACAGGTGTGGCTGTTGTAATTTGTATGTACATACAAATTACAGGAAAGAAACCTCCAATGGGAAGATGGTACCTAATGTGGCTAGTGACAAAGATTAAAAAAAGAGGTTGCAGGTGGGTACCACAACGTACTTACGCTGGCAAGGCAGGTCCAAGTCACGCCAAGAACGCATTCAGGCGAGAAAGGAACTGGTCGCCGTTGTTCTACGTTCTGCGTTCTGCGTTCTGCCCGTCAGTTGCAGTTGCCTCGCCTCGACGATTTTCTTTACGTACGCTACTTCCATGAATTCATTCCACCTCTTTGTACCAGTAACATTTCCTCAACTTCGCGCCTTGTAATTTCTTTTAGTCCTGAACATAACAACCCATTTCGTTTAGCGCCAACCTACTCCCCTCCTATTGTCAATAACTTTCATTGACTAGGAGGAGAGAGACAGACACAGACACAGGGAGAGAGAGGCATTATCCTCGAATCTTCATATCCTTCTACCATACCTCCGATACAGCTAATCAGACCACGATTCCTCATGCGAGCACGACGAAACCCTTAATCGAACCAAGTCTTCATCGTATAGGAAAAAAAACATCCTAGCCGTCGTTTCTCCTTACCGACCGACCCGCCCACACATGCCTCAGAGCATCGTCGCATTTCTCCCTTCCTTCCATCTGTCGGCCGAGATTCCTGATATTCTGGTGAGCCCAACTCCAGTCTCGCGCCGCGCCGGCGGAAGGGGGTTTGAGGCATATGATGCCTGGTGTCGTCATGATGGAGAACGGCGTTCGGGCACCGCTACCCACAAATCATGACAGAGACGGCCATTTTGTCAACGGCAATGGCGGTCTCCCACCTCAGTCGAATGGCACTCTTGCTGGTGCCGGGGCCGCATCTAGCAACGGAACAACCACCATGACGAACGGGAACGGAGCCGGCGACGGCGTCATAGCAGCGCAACCCCAGCGCGTAAATACCAACCCGTCGCGTATGAACGACCTGCCCGACGAGATTAAACACATCACCGATGGCTTCGTACCTTTGGGCCTACTACTCTCGCGCCTCGCGCAAAAAACCCACAACCAGCTGGCAGATGAGATCGTCGCGTTGTCTAAGATGCCCGCGCCTACACCTGCTGTCAATGGCAACGCGGCGCACGGCGGCGCCATAGCCGACGATACTTCTACCGAGAACCTAGGCAAGAAAGCTAGGTTGCTGAACTTCGTCCAAGAGAGACACGCCGAGTGGGTAAAGGCAGCGGTAATAACGAGATGGAGTAGGAATGCTCATAACGTGAGCAAACTGATCGATCTCATGTGGGTTATCAACAGCCAGAGGATCACCTACGACCGAACCATACACACAATGGCCGAAAATAAACGGAACCTAACATTCGCACGACTTCCCAATCCCGACCTTGGTACCGCTCACCAGGTGCTTTCCAGCGGCACCGCTCCTTGGATGCCCGAATTCGCCTATATTAAGCCTTCTCCCCTAACCGCCAAAGAGCAGCTACGATGGCTTGAGAATATGAACACGCTACTTTCGATTCGACTCAACTTGGAGGACTACGATAACCTACCCGACCAATTTCGAGACTACACCATCGACTCCGGACGTGTCACGTTCAAGGTACCCGGAGAGTTTGAGGTAGATCTCATGATTGCCGACGAGGACTTTGACAAGCAGTTTTGGTTCATTGATTTTCGATTCGATTTTCAACCCGCGCCTTCGGAATTGACAGACCTGTTGCGAATGCATTTAGAGGGGCGGGTCAACGAAGTACTGGGGAAGGACGGTTTATCTGGATGTTATAAATTCCTTCATGAATTCGTGTTGACACACAAGATAACCGAGTACACGCGCCAGGCCATCGAGTTGAGCAGGAACCGCTGGGTCGACACGCTGAAGATAGAACGACTGAACCGAGCCATGTCAATCCAGTACTGGGTTGGTCGTCATCCACCCGAAGGGCCAAAGAACTGGATTATATTGGGTGTTCACAGCGGCCGGAAACCAAACGCCCCCGAAGACCATAAATCTACGAGCCATCTTACTTTGCGCTGGTTCAGGGATAGTAAGGAGGTGAAGGATTTTGAAATTCTATTGGATGATGCGGTTATTTCAACAGAAACGTTACTGAATCGTGTCATTGGAAAGCACATCGATTTCATCCTCGGCTCGATATACTCGAAAATAAGAGCGCATGGAAGATTCGCCAATGAGGAAGCCGGCCTTGGATTGGACATCCAGAAAGAAGACCCGGCTCAATCATCGCTTCGGATGCAGCTAGGTTACGATCGTTACATGACCATCCGAATTAGTCCCACCATTGGCACGATCTCTATAAAGCCACAATTCAACATAACTTGGAAGGGAGAACAGAAGCTGAATTGGTATTCGAAAGACCCAATACAGGATGGACTTGCCTGTCTGGAGAGCGTGAGATGCCAGTACGTTGTGGACGAAATCAGTCGCCATGGCAAGAGCTCGGGATGGTTTGTCTGCAGAAGCCCCATAAAGCAGGAAGCTGTCAAAGCAGCGATGAGCCTGAAGGAAATGGGCCAGCTCTTGTGGGTCAAGCGACATGGCTGGACAGATCAATGGTATCTGATGGTGAACCTGAGCCTGAGCGGCGACAAGTGGTTTTTGATTGAAGTGTAAGATTGATGTGCCTATTTTTTTTTTTTTTTTTTTTTTTTTTACGTGCTGCAACTAACATAGTCGTACGCAGGAACGATCGCCCCAGCGGGGAGCCCCAGATCTCATTTACCAAACTACCACTCGGCTCGTATGCACCAAACTTCGGGGACGAATTCTTTTCCAACCTGACGCTATACACTGCTTCTATGATTTCGCATATGACGGATCTAAGAGCTCTGCATCGGCGACGGATAAGAAACATCTCGCACGACGGAGTCAATTACTCATTGCCCGCGAATATGAAGGTTCCTTCAGTTTTCGTTCGGCTGTCAGACATCTTGAGACAGCCTCAATCAACTGGATCGAATAAACGCCTTGCCCCCTGGGCGCATGATTTCGTGGAAATCACGTTCAGGGGCGTACACAGCCCATCTATCTGGTCGTACATATCGGACCGCAATAAATCCGCTGCCAAAGGCGATGGAGAGAAGGCAGCATCGTCCGATGATTCATTACGTGTACTTATGGATGCACGTCTAAAGGTCTCGGACCCGTCAAGATTTGACCTCCTCCAGGGTCATGTTGAACGCGATGTAGCGTTTAACAAACGCCTTGGCGTGTTCGCGCTCCGCCTTGAAGAGAAAGTTGGATACTCCATCCTGGATGTCCTTTCTCATCGATTACAGGCCATCGACAAATTGGCCGACTGCATCGACGCAATACGTCGAAGCGATAGAGATATCCAATGTGAGGATATCACACTTACCAAGGTCGTAGTTACATATACCGACCGACTAAAGTCGGAGAGTAACACGACAGCACAGCCACCTGGCGGCCGCTGGAAAGCCATACTGGAGTTGCGTCCTGATGGGATACAGCTGCTTTTTGAGAAGGGCAATCCGCAAGTGCGTGTTTTGGACCTCTTCCGAGAACTTATCAACTCGGATCTTCGATGCCAATGCCTGCCATTCTTCTTGTCAGGTACGATACCGGTTCACCGCGCTCTGGACTCGATCCAGAATGCTTGGGAAGACCTGGAAAAGAATAACCAAGGCCGAGTCGAGATCTTTGCAGCTTCTTTGGATTGGTTCAATATCCACTACCATCTCCCGGGACCGAACAGAAACCCTCATGCTACGCGACGATTAACGATGCAAGCTAAGCTCAGGGAGCGTCGCGGGAAGTTTGAGTGGGAAGTACGGCGCCACGAGCCCGGAACTACCCATGCTCCCGACGACGAATTCAAGCAGACGCTTGATAAGGTGTGGAATGCCGACGGTAGGATGTGGCGTTCTCTAGTCAACTCTGCCGCGTGCACTCCGGATCGCATAGGTAATCTGCTAAAGGCTATCGACGAAGCGGTCAGAAAACTTGCGATGCAGTCGCCGACTCTCTTGAAGCAGGGTCAGCCTAAGGGTCACATGCAGGCTAGGAGCCAGGCGCAAGCTTATCATAAGCAGATGGCGGCGAATAGGGTTCGGCCATCATCACATCCACAGGCCAATTCAGTCGTGGTATTAGACGATTAGGAGACAGAAGCAGACATAGCGGCACAGTGATATTAGGGTATGTGCAAGAAGTTTTCATAAGAATGCGCGATGTGTTGTGCGAATAAAAACGGGGACGCTGGTCATACTTGAGATACCCTTAGGAAACAAAGGCGTAGGCCATAGGAGATAGTCGCCTCTACTTGGCTGAGCTGCCTAGCTGAAGGCCGCAATGAAATTATTAATAATGATATTATATCGTGCTTTTCTGCCCTCTAACTGTGATGTATGTGATGTTCGCGGCTTAAGCAGGTGCCGTCGCTGTGGATACACGCGATGAGTTTCGTTTAAAAGACTATAATAGATGGAAGGTAAGCGAGACAGATAAATAGGTATATACCTGTCTCCTAACTACCCCCTGATGATCCAAAGACTGCAAGTAATACCCCCAATCTTACCCCTTTTCGGGTTGAAACAGGAGACAGTTTTGAAGTGGCTTGCTTTAGAGCGGTTTCGCGGGCGCCGGACCGCCGCTGTTAGGCCCCTCCTCCACTGTAGCCTGTAGTACGGAAGACGCTGTCAAAAGTATGTTCCACAGTACATGCACAGTATTGCGCACCGTACATCTCAACCAGCTGTCATCAGCTGTCACACTTTACCTGACAGCTGGCAGCAGCTGTTGACAGCTGTGAACTAGTACAGTGCCAAAGGCTAGTGTGTACTTCCTGTCACACTGTAGAACGTACTTTTGACAGCGTCTTCCGTATTGATTATTCGTATTCTGGGCGCTGCGGAATGCAACATCGGGAGTTAGGCGTAGCAGGCTTGGATGATGTCAATTTTATAAGTGGTAAGTAGTAGTAGATATGTCATGCGCGTAACTTAACTTCCTTGCTGATCATCATCGTCGTTCGTAGATTGAGAAATCGCCGACATTTATTTCCTTTTGCATCGTGGGAGCGATAAGGTCTGCGTCTCGCTTTTCGCTGCCTAACCCCAAGTCATTTTGTTCTTGATTGAAGCGAAAGCAGGAACATACATCGCCAGCACGGTTTGAGAATACCATTGCATTGATTATATAGAAGGCAGGGTAAATTACAACAAAGGGGAAACAAGATGTCGTGTAAGTCCAAAGCCATCCATATCCATATTACGAGATCTGCACCTCCTATTCCTTTTGAACCCCTCCACGACGACGATAGCTTCCTGGATTCTATTTTCTCCTGCACACCGCCGTGATGGATTTCAAGCACGCATACAGCAAGATACGGGATATATATCTACCCAAGTAAAGAAGAAAAATAAAATAAAAATAAAATGGGATAAACAGATCAGATTTCATAAGCGGAAAACT